>CM040978.1:5199260-5272289 GCA_022985145.1 Pangasius djambal
GTGAATCATCTTTGGGCAATCCTCCAGGAGGCTTGGAGTAATATATCAAGTCAATGTTTGAATAAACTGACTGCTCGGATGCCTAGTGTTGTCCCTTATTATCAATGCAAAATGGTCACTAACTAAAGAGGATTTATGCTGATATTGCCCAAAAACCCTATTTTGTTCAGGCGTTTCCAAACTTTTGGAGGGCAGCGTACTCTGGGTAGTTCTTAGGCTGTTCCTCACACAATTTTCAAAATCTAGCATTAAAATGTTGCAGCAACCCTGTAGGAGACTTTAGAAATGTTAGATAAAAGCATTCTCAGAACATCTAAAGAACCTGAATAAACCAAAAGCTATTGTACATTATAACAGGAATGTTCTCAAACCTATTTTGAGAACATGGGGGTAGTGGCACAATTCAAAATGATCAAGGCTAACATTTACAAAATCAAGTTATGATCAGACTTGTTATTTTGATGGGAACATTGGGATGGGTATTTGGAAAGTTTGACCGCATGATTACGCCTCATTCTCTACGCTAGCTACACACATGTTCTCTTAAAAATATTTCCCCCACAAAGCATCAAAAAGCATGTTTCACCATCTTTAAGTAGGCTAGTAGCTGTCTTTATCTAAATGACCTAACAAGTAGAGATGGGCAATGCCACTAATTTTCTTTTCATTCCAATACCAAGTAATACCACGATTATTATCCCATTGTAGATACTGCGACTTTGAAATGACATCTTGTCTACAAAAAATAAAAATAAAAATGTGTGGGAGGTTACTATTTCTACAGTGAGAATTTTCAAAGACGGATATCAAAAATGGCATGTGAAATGAATACGTTGAGACTGTCTATACGTCCTGTTTAATTACAGAAATATTCCATAAAAATTCCCTCAAAGGAAAAAAAAAAAAGTTCGGTTATATTCAAGAGTTCTGAAAGTCAATTGCAAATGTGGGCTAATACAGCATGCTCAAATGAAATCATAAATAATGAATAAAAAGAGCAGCTTACTTCCAGAAACTCTTTACATTTATTTGAAATATGTGGCTTGTGTCACAGTTTGTCTTGTTATTAGTTGTGTTTGTGAAATAACTCCAAACACGGCTTCTTTTCCTTTCAGCCGTATCACTTATAATATACATCACTTCCTCTCTTGTTTGCTTCTACGTGCCTGGCTGATGTGTGTCTGGATAAATGGCAGACGTGTCACATAAAATAAATACTTAAGAACAATGTCGATATTTTCATGTAAGATTTGGAATTGTTTTCAAGAAAACGCCAGGATTGATTCACCCATCCGTCATGATAAGCATCTGATGGTGAGGATGTACACCAGTTTCACTTTGCATTGCCTTTTAGTGGACAACCCCAGAAGTATCTTGCACTTCCACTACTTTCAATCAAGGAATAATAGAATATGTCCTCACGTTTATTTCCGTCTGTCCAAAAGTAATTTTGATACAGACAAAGATAAGTCTTTTGTCTGAACACATATGTCTCACAATTTAGGAGTTGCTGAGATTTCATCACATGCTCATTATACAGTATAACAACAATAAAAGGTCTCAACAGTGGCTACCAGTCTGAATATTGGGCCTCATTTATCAGTCTACAGGGTGTCCCAAAAGTCTCCAAACATATGGAAAATTAACACTTTTTAGCATCTTTTTTCCTAGTTTATATTATATGTATATTTTTTAGATTTTTGGAATTTTAGAATTTTAGAAAAGACATTTAAAGAATGCCTTTGACAACAGAAGAACGTATTGAAATCATTCTCATGTCTGGATCGGAAGTTGTTGCAAGGTCATGATGGACTTTAACAGGAAACATGGCAAGCACATCATACACAACACTGCTGCCAAACTTATAAAAAATTTAAAAAGACTGGAAGTGTTGCGGACCAACCGAGAAGTGGACGTCCACGAACATCCACTGACGAAGGCACAACCGACATGGTGCTGGCAAACATAGTCCCCTATGTTGTGTGTAAATGTTCTTGTAGGTCAAAACTGAACTAAAAATTCCCACCACATATGACGTCCACAAAACTCCTTAACAGGCAAAGCTGACACAGAGCTGAAAATGACAAAATGGCTAAATTGTAAAAGAGCACCTAAATGTGGTGTGAGCTAAATCTTCCAATAATGCAGCTCGGCCATTGCAGAGCGTCAGCTACCATAGGCACAGACTAACTCTTCCTCCTTCAATAGGACACCAATACTTTTATCCTAAATGAATGGCTAGTCTTATTTTGCCCTAATTTATGGATTTGTTAATAACAAATAAGTTTCACAACATTTTCATTAAAGACAGTGTAAACAGTATAAAAAAATTGTAGTAGGTTATACGATTTGAAGCTGATCAATCGAGGTTCACATTAGTGAGTCTTATTATACATCAAGTTACACAAACTCACAAGCTCTTGTAGGATATGAACATTTTTCCATACTAACTGGATTTTCATGAATTCCACATTTTTTGAGTAAATGCTCCTGCAAACGATTCATGAATAAATTTGTTCTTATCCCATTTGATAAATGAGACCCAGTGAATTTTCCTAATGTTTCTTTATTGGACATTTTTAATGCCAAAGAGGAATTTCTCTCTTTGCATATCCTAATTCCTCTTCTCACGCATGAAAGGATGTACAGGATCAGAACGCAGCGTCAGCATCTTGAGGCCCTCAAGCCCAACCACCACATCAAACCACAGGATTTAAACTCATGAACATCTGGTCACGAGTACAGGTCCTTAACCGCTGCGAGACCGCAGCCCACATGCAAACCATATCTATAAATGTCCATCCTATAATCCTATGGGGTCAGTGTAGTTTTTAAAGCAGAGAGAAGCAGGATAGGTGGGCTTCCAAATTAAACCCAGGCTTGAGTGTTGCATAAGACAACATCTGTATTGAGATTAAAGCATCAATAAGTAAACTTCTCTAACAGTGAGATAAGGAGACAAGGGGTTCTCTAATGCTAAGCTTGAGAGTCTAATTTTTCTAATAGTTTTCTAATAGTTTATAGTTAACATGGCATTAAAAATGGAACGCTCCAGCAATAATTCAGCTTGTCATGTTTGGAGAGAGAAGGTTTGTGCGTATGATCCAAAGAACACCATACCTACAGTGAAGTACGAAGGAGGGAACATCATGATACAGGGCTGCTTCTCTGCAAATCGTACACATCACTGAAGGAATCATGAATGGAGTGATGTACTGGGACATATTAGAGGAGAATTTAACCTCACTGGCTAAGGAACTGAATCTGGGGAGAAGATGGATGTTTCAACGAAACAACGACCATACGACATATAACTGAAGAAGGCCTTGCATGGCCTATTGAACATGTATGGAGGATTTTGAAATTGCAAGTCCATCAAATGGACCCTTGTAACCCTGGGGAATTGAAAATGATTTGCTAAGAGGAATGAACCACAATGCTGCAAAAACCTAATTACTTCTTACCTTAGACATCTCAAAGCTGCAATTGCTGCAAATGCCAACAAGGGGCTAATGTTTTTAATTTGTGGTGTCTGAATAATTTTTCCCTATTACTTTCACTGTTTGTTTCGGCTTATGAATACATACTGTATAGTTCATACTGTATTTGTAAAGACAAAGACAAAAGACGAATCTGAATTGGATCTATGGAACTGGAAGGCTATTCAATAGCAAAAAGTGTACTTACTATTTCCCCTCACTGTACTGTACATTTTAAATCATGACTATTTCTTTGTTTGGAATTAATTTAGCACCTTCATGCTTCTCACCCATGCGGCTCACTGATCTAAAATTATAGCAAATTTTTGTTTGGGGTAGAGGAGCAAAGGAGGTGTAGAGAAGGAGGTGTAGAATCATGGCTTTGAGATCATGGCTCTCCGCTTCTCTTTTTCTGTCATTCTGGTCTACTTGGCAGGAAAACTGGCCGCCCTTGGATGAGGACAGGGGAGAGGGTAAGAGGTTTTGTGACCTTGAAGCTACAGGAGCTCAGGAGAGTAAGAAGTTCAGACCGCTGAGGTTCAGGCCATTACCTTTGTATGAGAAAAGAATGAGAGTGAGAGAAGAGAGCGAGACAAAGGAAATATTTTTAGACAAGACTTTTTCTTCCAGACGTCCGTTAAAAGGGGAACTCCTACTTCACTGGTCCTTACTACATCTGTGTGAGAGATGGTCTTGAAGTGCACTCTTGAGATCTTTAGGTCCATATTTGGGTATATATCAGGGGTGTAACTTGAGAACACGACATTGTTTTGGTATGCAGAGAGGCTCAGGAGAGCAAGGTGTGTGTGAGTGCCTGGTACTGGAGAGATAAACTGTTCCTGTCTCTGCTGCATACTTACAGAGGGGTTAAGTGGAGCAGATCATTCACTGGTTTTTTTGTGTTTCAAACCAAATGAGCTTTTAGCATAACACAGTATTGGTCATGGTCTATTTCCTGTGTTTTGATGAGTTTAGGATTCATTATAAATATGCAGACAAAGTTTCTTTCTCTTTTTCTATTTTTCGTCTTTCTTTCATAGGCACATACTTCATTTTGAATGGCATTACAAAATATGTAAACTTGTATATTTCTCTTTACAGGCCAGTAGGGTTGGTAAAGGCCCTCCATCTCTTCTTGTCTCAGATTCATTGAAGAGCAGGCAGTTATTCTGTTTGGTGCAAAAGAAGGCATTTTTATCTAATTTCTAAAAACATCTTCCACAGAGTCTTTGCCATGAACATACTGACTGCCCTGCCTCTCAACCTTTAGGGGGCAACCCTAGCTCTAAACAGTTAATCAAGGCAGTTCCCCTTGGATTCTTTTACAGAAACCCATTATCGACTCACCATCCAACTGCTATCCTCACACCCAAAATCCAAATGTGTCCACCGCAACCCAACAAGCCAACCATTGTGGCGACAGCTGACAATCCCTCTGTCACAGCCACACATAACAATTCCACAGCCATAATGAAGAATCTCATAGACACACCCAACAATCCCACAGCCACACCCAACAATCCAACAATTCCACGGCCACACCTAACAATCCAACAATCCCACAGCCACACCAAACAATCTAACAATCCCAAAACCACACCCGACAATCCAACAATCCCACAGCCACACCCAACAATCAAATAATCATACAGCCACATCCAGCAATCCCACAGCCACACCCAACAATCCCACAGCCACACCCAACGATCCCACAGCCACACCCAACAATCCCACAGCCACCCCCAAAAAATCCACAGCCACACCCAACAATTCCACAGCCATACTGATGAATCTCATAGACACACCCAACAATCCCACAGCCACACCCAACAATCCAACAATCCTACAGCCACCTCCAACAATCCTACAGCCACACCCAACAATCCCACAGCCACCCCCCAAAAATCCACACCCACACCCAACAATTCCACAGCCATACTGATGAATCTCATAGACACACCCAACAATCCCACAGCCACACCCAACAATCCAACAATCCTACAGCCACCTCCAACAATCCCACAGCCACACCCAACAATCCCACAGCCACCCCCCAAAAATCCACACCCACACCCAACAATTCCACAGCCATACTGATGAATCTCATAGACACACCCAACGATCCCCCAGCCACACCCAACAATCCAACAATCCTACAGCCACCTCCAACAATCCCACAGCCACACCCAACAACCCCACAGCCACACCCAACAATTCCACAGCCATACTGAAGAATCTCATAGACATACCCAACAACCCCTCTGTCATATCCTCACCCAAAAATACCACAGCAACAGTGGACAAGCTGTCTGACTCCACACCCAACAATCCCACGACCACACCCAACAATCCAACAATCCTACAGCCACCTCCAACAATCCTACAGCCACACCCAACAATCCCACAACCACACCCCAACAATCCAACAATGCCATAGCCACAATCAACAATCTCACAGCTACAAACAAAAATCACATAGTCACACCCACAAATCCCACAATCACATGTAACAAACCCACAGCCTCAACCAAAAATCACACATCCACACCCCACATACTCACAATCAAACTCAACAATCCCTCTGTCGCAGCCACACCCACAAATCCCACAATCACATCCTACAGACCCACAGCCACAACCAAAAATCTTACTGCCACACCCCACAATTTCACAACCACACCCAACAGTCCCACAGCCACACCCAGGAATCCCAAAGCCACACCCAACAATCTCACAGACATACCTGACAATCCCTCTGAAACAGCAACACCTGCTAACGCCACCATCACATCCAGACTATCCCTCACAGCTATAATTGACAGTCTTACTGTTACAGCCACACCCAACAATCCCATGACTTTTGACATCACTATGACCATAATCCTAAAAAATTACTTTGGTAACTAAACTTGGCCTACACTGTTTTTCAATTCGTGCTCATTAACACTCATTAACACTCGTCAAAATCTTTCTCACCACAAAATACATTATGAAGCTGCTGTGTTTTCTATTCATATTTTTTCATTCTCCAGCTCTAGTATATTTTTCATCTTTCTTATATTGTTAACTTTTCTTTTTGGATGCTCGGTTGGTTTTGATCCTTTCCCTGCCTTTTGGACTTTTGAAATTTTGGTGCTTTAGTAATTACCACTCTGCCCTTGGCTCCGACTTTGGCTGCCGTGCTTCGTTTGTTACAAAAAGCTCTTTGTGTTCATGGTCACTTTAAAGCCTGCTGCTCAGAAAGCCAGAAGCATATAGCATGCAGGAGTTTGCATTCTGTCATTTTGTTTTTTAGTGGACAGGCAGTGTTTATGTGACATATGCTTCATGCTAGCTGATGGCCAAAATAAGAGGAGATGTTAAATGAGCTGTTAAATAAAATCACACTACTCATCTTTCCTGACTGGCGCATCTCAGTGTGCACTGCACATGCTTGCCCTGCACCAAACCTGCACACTGACGACATCCCAGAAACACCCCATTCATCTTACTGTGCTTTGTGCCAACTGCCACAACTGAAGAAGAGTGACTGTGCAATGTAGCACACACAGATGCATGTTGTAAAGAGGAAGCCATTCATTATGAGGTGCTATTTAGGCCATTATTCAAACTTTACCTCTCCTGTACACACACAGTTCTCTCTTTGTTTTATGTGATGTGAAGTAAAAGTAGTGAAAATGAGAGCATTTTGTGTATCAGGTGTGTTACACAATGAGAATATCTGTATGTGTTTAGTAGGGATGTAACCCAATAAAAATGCATTGTTTGAAATGAACAGATAGTGTGTTCTAAACAAATACAAATACAGGTATGAATAGTTGGTACACTATTCCTTTTTTTTTTTTTAAAGCTTTCCAGGAAGGTTCATAGAGTATCTGGTTGAAATTACAGGTGTGCATCGGGACTAGGGTCCCACGGGACCCTACAAAAAAAACGCTGTGCAAGCAGGAGGTTTTTACTTCCATGTGGGCTCGAACAAAGCCCACACTCATTAACATGGATGTGAGGAGCTGTGCGGTGCGTTTACAGCATCCTTAGTAACTGCCTGGTCAGGGTTATTGTAGTTTAAATTAGGCTACAAATGCATTTATATTTTGGGGAAAAAGAGCCTGCTAAAGGTACAAAGAAACAGGTACAAGCTAAAAATAATAACTGCATGAGCAGGATTGAAAATAAAATAAAAACAGTTCCGCACACATCTCTGTTTGAGACAAAAAAAAAAAAAAAGAAAGAAAGAAAAAAACCTTCCGGTACAGATACAGCCCCAGATATTTGGAGCACTATTTGTATTCGCTTACACCACATTATTTGTTCATTCCAAATGATATATTCATATTCGTTTACATCCCTTTTGTGTACATGTGGGAGAGGTTTGTATAACAACAATAACTCTACCTCCTAAAAAACACACACCTACCTTCATGTGAGAACACTGAGCCTTGCGTATTTGACTGTGTAATAAAGCTAATATCTGAAGCGTACATACGCTAGGCAGACATGTTCACTCGACAGTGAAACACTGCTGGTTTATGCTTTAAGACTTACTATGTAAAAATAGCTATTAAAGTAACTAGTGTTCTCCAGCCATTAACACATTTAAAGTGTAATAATTTGAGGCCAATATGCAATTGCTGCCTCCCTTCCTCAATTAAACCAAGCTCTCGCCCAGCTCTGAATAAATGAGACTCAGGCACCACAGGCTGATTTTATATGCCATAATACACTGGTTTGAAAAAGAGAGCGAGCATCTCATCCAGAGTGCAGAGAGCCGTAGCTTCAGCTAACGCACTGAAGTGAATGTAATTAGCTCAAACGGAGTGTGGAGTGAGGATGAGAGACCCAGCCAGAGGTGCTCAGCTGAAAAGGACATTGCACACAGACCTCATGTCACTCTCTGCCAAAAAGGCGTGAAAGCATTTTTAATTTTTTTTTTTTTTAAATCCACGTCAGGTTTAAAATTACAGCAGGCAAACACGAATAAGTAAACACGCCAGCGAGTGAGCCAACAAACAATAAATTATCTTGTGGAAAAATAACTTCGTGATGCAAGAACAGAAGTTGGGGTGTAATAGGCCCGCAGAGTGGTGTGAATGACAATGTTTTCTCATCTATGATTAATTTAAGGAGCGTGTTTATATTCATTTTTAATGGTTTGTGCATGCTCCTGTGTGGATATTATGAAGTTATAAATTCTAAATGTCACGGAGCCGCAGGTGCTAGCTGGAGAGGCCGGCCAGGAATGAAGAGCTACAACTCTATTAACAGTCAGCAACACTGAGAGTCAGACAGTGTCAAATGTCTAGACTGGTATACAACACTGTGTGTTTGTTTGTGTGTGTGTCTGGCTTTAATGCTGAAGAACATTTATTCAGAAGCTTTGAAGGACCTTAGTAACTGGTTTGTACATCTGGGTTCTCTGGTTTCCTCCAACCTCCCAAAACTACCTCCTACTATACCAGTAGGTGGATTGGTGACTCTATAAGGCTACGTTTACACGACAACGATGTAGTCAAAAACGGAAAAGTTTTTCTCTTGCGTTTTCAAAAGGTTTCACGTTTACACGACAACGTTTTCAAACCGATTCGCGTTCACACATATCCGCGATAACGGCCAAAAACGCTGTATTACGTACGCGCTTGCCTTTACAATAGACACGTACTGCGCATGTCTACATACCTAACACGTACTACGCACGCTCATGACGTCACCGTTTTCAAAGGTTCCCGTTTTGGGTGTTTACATGGAGACGGTAACGGCGGCGTTTTCAAAAACTTGCACTTTGGAACCCGTTTTCAAAAATATGCGTTTTCAGTCCTCAAAAAGCGGTTGTCGTGTAAACGAACAGGCAAAACACATAAAAAGTTTCCCGTTTTTGGCTGAAAATGTTGTCGTGTAAACGGCCCCTAAATTGGCCCTAGGTGTGAATGTGATTGTGTATGGTGCCCAGCGATGGACTCCCAACCAGATTGTATTCCCACCTCACACCAGTATTCCAGCAATATTCTCCAGATCCACCACAATCCTGACCTCTTTTCTTTCTGTGACTCCTCTCACCCTCCGGACCTGGCTGATTCATCTTGATGCTCTCACTTTCTGCTGCTGTAGATTGTCCCACATGGATACGTTAATGATTTGCTCTTCCTAGAACCAGTTTACGCTCAACTCTTTACTTCCTGCAGTGGAAAAGCTCATCTGTATACTGTACTGTAGCTTTGTAATGCCTAAGAACTGCTGCTACGATCATAAAGATTGTCCTATGCTCATCCCAGGACTCCTATTCACAATCTGCTCATGCTCAAACACACTTAGTACCGTTTAGCTTTATTTTACTACACTAATCTACACTACTGTAACCTCACTATCCGGTGTCACCTAGAAGAGGATGGGTTCCCTTTTGAATCTGGTTCCTTTCAAGGTTTCTTCCTTATGTCATATCAGGAAGATTCTCCTTGCCACTGTTGCCTCTGGCTTGTTCATTAGGGATCTAAATATAAATCTACATCCAGATTTCTATAACGCTGCTTTGTGACAATGTCTAATGTTAAAAGTGCTAGAGAAATGAACTGCATGGCTAAAGTGTTAAATACAGGCTGAAGAAAGTTTAAAATTGGAAATGCAGATGTCTTGTGCCATACTATTTCTATTTCAGGTCTTCTGATTATGCATTCACTCTTTCCAGTCTTTCAGCCATCCATACCAAAATCTGATGCAACGAGCAACGGTGATTTTGTTGTGCTTGATAAAAAACAAAGTCATAAGGAAAATGTTATGATTATTGTTATTTCAATTTTGTGTGAATTCTCAGCAATCCGCAAGCATGAGACAGTAGCTGTGTTTTTTATTTGAAGTCCAATCATGCCCGATCAAAATGACAAACCTTTGAATGTACACATCAAATTGTTATACAGGGTGTCCAGAAAAGTCAGGAACCGATGGGAATATGTTGAGTGCAATCCTCAAAAACATGAAACAGAGGCTGAGAAAATGCATACATAATACATGCAATATTTGGTAGTCTTACTCTCGTTAGTTCCTGAATTTTCCGAAACCCTGTAGATTATTAGCGATTCCTCAGTGTAGCAGGAAAGATATTCATTTGCATCCCAACACTTACTGACCAATATGGTTGGTTTTAAAAAAAAAATGGTTTTCTGAAAACAAAGTTCACATTACAAACATTCAAAAATAATTTGCACATTTGACAATAATTGCAAAATTGGAATGGAGGATGAGGGCATCCAGTGAATATTTTTTTGTCACAAATTCTTCTTCTAGCTGTCAGTTTGACATTTGGAGAATGTTTTGCTGAAAGTGACAATGTAAGGCATGTTAGAAATGAAAAAAACAAAAAACAAAACAAAAAACAAGCAGAGACAAATGTCTGGCATGTCATCTGCAAAACATCATCTCAACAGAAAAATGTAATTAAGTGGAACTCTAATAATTTGGACTTTGTCTTGCACTGATTGGAGCTGTGGAGTATGAATGCATACGTGCCAAAAACAAATATAAATTCCTGTCATGCAATCCTTCTGTAATCTCAGTGACCGCTGCTGATTAGTTACCTCTTATCACAAATGCACTTTTTGAAATCAAGCTCACAAGAGTAAATCTTTGAGTACTTATGCTGTGCAGACTGGTGTGGAAAAAAAAGCCACTGTGTTCGAAGAGAGTGTTTACAGAAATGAATTTCAAATTGAAATTCCTCTGTAAAAAGACAGCTGTTTGAGAACATTTCCAGCAATACAGATTGAATATTTTAAGTCTCAGATACAGTACTTAAATTGCATGATAAAACAAACGTAGGATATCTACAAGCAGATCCTCTTTTTTTCTCGTTTTCTTCCTCCTGAAAATGCATGCACCGTAAGCCATAAAGCAAAATAGGCAACACGCTAAAGATGAGTTGCTCTGAAGTTACAGTGATATTCCAAACTCCAAACATCCCTCACAGCACTGGTAAATTGGCGAGGTCACCAATTAACCCCAACACGATTAAGTCCCGTCATTATTTTATGACAATGTCTTGGGGGAAAAAATCCCTCACTTTCAAGCAATACAGTTTAAGTGCTGGCTTGAAACTTCAGTGTGTTTTTTGTTTCCGCATGTATAAATAGACATGCAGTATATTTAGTTAAATTTGATATGAAACTTTTCTCACGTTTGTTTCGCCGGTCAAAGCGGCACAGGGCAGTCATTGTATTTGTTGCAATGTTGGAAAAACATTTAAATCTCAAATGTTTAAAATGATTTTAAATATTATCCATATGTACAAAATCAAAAGCATACAAAAAAAAGGTCAGTATAGCCCCAGACCTCCAAGGTTTAAAAAAAAAAATAGAAAGAATATGGCACAACTGCTACTTTGGCTTAAAGATGCTGTCCACCATAACTCAGTGACCGGGTAATGAGGGGATTAGTTAGAGAAGCAAAGTTTTTTTTAATAACCAAACCCTGATTAATACATTTCCAGAATTTTGTCCAGGAATTGTTTTGATACCGCTTTACAATGCTGTCTGTTTAGGCAAGTTCTCAAACAAACTCTTGAACAAACCCCCTACCTAAGTACTATGGGCTATTTTGTGTCATTTTGTGTATTTTATGACATATAATCCCTGTAAAGTCCATTTCAGTTCCAGGTTATAACAATAAAAAAAAATCTGTGAAAGTTCACAAGGGGTGGGGGCGAATACTTATGCAAGGCACTGTATTTCTATGTTGACATTCATGGCAGCCAATTTAATGAGAAATTCAACTCTAATTTTCAAGTGGTAGGTTTAGAGTAGGTTTAAAATGCAGAGGTTAGAAAAGCTCTGGTGTTATTCGAGAATGTATGTTTTTTTTTTTTTTTATTTTAATAGAAATTTAGTAAGAAACAGGAACAACCTACACGGTGACCAATGTCAGAATCTTATATAATTATTCCAGTCCTGTTAATGCTTTAAAAACAAAACCCAGGTTTGATCTAGATCACACATTAGACCTAGATCCCAAGAAACCTGATTAGATTTGTGATGTCCAATCCGCAGGGTAAGGGACTTCGGAATCTCTCACTTCAGACGGCGTGTGATGTGATCGGACCACCCGGCCGCTTCGAGACCATTAAAAACAAAACGAGCGAAGGGAGGTGCAGAGAAAATATTGACTCATGTTATCCGCTGGGGGAAGCGAGAGTGGAGCGTGCACAGCTGAGACATGGAGTTTGTTTTTGCTGGATGACTTCTGAGGTGCTGTGCTCAGGCAAGTGGGCAAACGGTCCGATGAACACGACATGAAAGCATGACTCTCGTCCAGGGCAGCCGTTAGAGATGTGTGGTCGCAGCACTTTAAGACAGGGTGGAGAGCTGACGCGTGGGCCGTCATGTATCACAGTGATAGCACAATGCCAGAGCATCATACCTGACCCTGAGGAGCTAAGTTGTTGACTGGAGCCAGTAAAATTTTTGAAGTCATATGTAAGGAATAAAACACGACGGAGTGTGCTGTTATAGGAAAATAATCAATGCTAGGGTGGCGTGATGAGTTATATTTACCATCCCGAAGCTCATTCATTTCCCGTAAAAGCATGTCATGAAGTGTTTTATTCTTCTTTCACCACAGCGGTTTGCCAGTCTTTAATTTATTAATCAATGACACATCATGGTTTTTATCCATTTCTAGTCACGTTTAACGTTATAGAACATGCGTGAAACAAGTTCTTGTTATCACTTTCTATTTTTCTCACTCTTTTTGAGTTAATATGACAAAAGAAATGAAGCTTGCGTCTTGCGGTTTCTACAGAAACAGTAACAAATTAGAAGAAGCGCATCGATATAAACTCGTGATTTGAAACGTAGCCGGGACTACCATCAGAGCTGCGGTTGTGGTAAGTTAATCAACACCTTCTGACCTTCAGAATGGAGAATTCAGCAGTGCTGTGGTGTAAGAAAATACCGAATAATACTTATTCACCTAGTTCAGCAGATCTTGTACAAGTGAGGAATAATACGTGACAGACCGGGCTGCTATATGAAAATAACACATGCCAGGGGGTGTGATGCGGCACGAGGCATGCTCTTATTATTTTCATATAAGGGCATGGTATGGAGTGTGTTATTCCATTTATACCACAAAGTCCATTTATACCACAAATCTTTTTTTTTTCAAAGATTACAATATTTAATTTATTAATGAACGACACATCGCACATTTTAGCAGTTTATTGTTTAGATATAATGTTGTGGAATGTCTGAGAGACAAGTTCCTGTTTTCACCTACCTTATAGTTGCAATAAACATTCATTCTTCACCATCCTCTCACTCTCGCTTTCACACACACACACACACACACACACACACACACACACACACACACACACACACAAGATGTCATTTTACCAAGAAAACGGAAAGCATAACTGAGAGCGCTTGCAACTGAGATTCCTTCTATAAATGTTAAATAAACGTTTCCTAAAAAAGTTTTCCTAATAAGTTTTACTCTGTTAAACAACAACCCGATTTTAAATATATTTATTATTAGATTTAGATTATGTGGAGCATACGTTGTATAAGTCCTTGTGTTTGGGCTGTTACTATAGAAACAGTATTACAAAGAGCACACTAATATTACCCCATCATTCCTGTTACATGGAACTACCTAAAAAAAAAATGCACACCTTCTGACCAGTCAGATTCGAGTCTTCTATTGACTGTACTTTTTTCTGGCCATCATTTTACTTTGATGTACCTTCTTACATTTGACATTTGCATTATTCATTTGTCTGAAGCATTTATCCAAAGTGACTTACTACTGATCAGTGACAGAAGCATCTTTCTCTGGTTATTGCAGTGAGTGACCTTGGCAAGCTGAAGCTTGTGTCCTTCAACTAGACCTTAAGTAGCCTCTGTAGACCTATGGAAGAAGACATGTTTTTAGACCATGACCAGCAAAGTGTGTGTGTGTGTGTGTGGACAAAGTGTGTGAACATTTCTCTAAAATTAAGCAGACCATTTGTTCATCAGAACTGAATAGCTCAATGTCACATGTCTAAACTGCTCCAACTAGTAATGCTGTCAGTACGCTCTGCAAATTTCACAGCTGTGTGCATTCCTTCCAAAACTACTGGCAGTTCAACATTATTCCTATCGTACCTCTGGGAAAAATTAGATCACAGATCAACTATCAAGCAAATATCGTAAGTGTGCTGAACACAATGCCGTCAGTCAGAACGACTTGAGTATCAGTTGCCGCCCACTTAGAGCTGGCTCGTGTTGCTTAAACAGTTTGAATTATAATCTGGTTTGAGACAGACTTTCAGACTTGGTTTCGGACTTTAAAATGAAAATTTACAAGCGAGGTTTCTTGCACAGATCATGAAACAAAAGTTTGGAGGCAAGACATAAATAATGAACTAGTGGGAAACGTGAAAGAAAATGTTATTAAATTGTGACAAAAAATTTCAAATGAACATTTCTTTTGTTCAACAGTTAAAGATGAATAAGTTTTTGGTTGCGTTTTGATTCCTAGCAAAATATTGTTTGTTTTCATTTTTTGCAGGTATTATACTATGAATGTATGTAAACTTCTAGAAATTTAATCTCACTTTTATTCTACTTCTTTAAAGCTACCCATTATATCTATTCATGTAACTGCATTCATTCATTCATCTTCAGTAACCATTTTACCCTGACACGGGGTGTGAGATGGGAATGCATCCTGGATGGGATGGCAGTCTATTGCATGGCACTATACACAAACATTCACAGCTATGGGCAATTTAACTTAGTCTACTTAGTCTGTTTTTGGACAGTGGGAGGAAACCATTGAATCCAGAGGAAACCCACATAAACACGGGGGGAAACATGAGAAACTCCACACAAACAGTAATCCGAGCTCCAGGTCAAACCGGGAACCCTGGAACTGTAAGTCAGCAGCACTACCCCCTGCACTACTATGCCTTCATGCAACTTGCGTTGGGCAAATCGTTATGAATTTAAAAGCATGATTCCATGATGTTATGCTACTTTGCCAAGCACCATGAAATCTGCACAAAAAGAATCATCATTAAAACATCATTAAAGTTTTCTACAAAGTCATTCCTAATACTAGTTTTGATAGTCTTCTTGCACTAATGTACTTCTTCTAATTATGCCTACGTACTGTTTGCCCCTTTGGGATTAATAAAGTTCGTTTCAAATATGATTAATCAGGTAGTTATTAATTTTTTTCCCCCATGCATGTGGATAATGAACGTATCTTTAGAAGAGCATCTGCATATTTTAACCGAATGGGCTTCCTGCTAAATATAGAGTAGTAAGCTGCAGAAGAAAGTTTCAGATAAGCTGATTGGTCCCTATTTTTGCTGGAACCCAGATGTACTTAAGATCCATCAACACTCAGACATGCCTTTTGACAGAATCATGTCCGATCCCTCAGAAGAGGAAGACCAAAGGGAATGGCAGACAATGCTTCTGAAGGTTGTCTTATTTTTTATTTTTTTCAAACATGCTTGTGAAATCCCATTGATATTACCCTATCAATAAAGAATCAACCTCATTAAAGAACAAGGTGTATTCATGTGATACCATTAAATAATGAATAGAAATGTTTTAGTTCAAACTAGGCTCAAGCCATATAGATGCTAAAATTCATTATGGGTGTATATGGAGAGGACCCATATATCAGATCCTTTCTGAAAAGGAAAAGAAGAAGAGATTTGTTAATGTGGGAGTGAAAAGATGAAAAAAAAAAAAAACACACAAGCAAATAATGTCTAATAATGTAATGCCATTCCTCTAACGTAAGTTTCATGGCCAGCAGCTCTATATTGCCAGTGTTAGTTTTATTCAGTCAGCACCAGCTCACGTGAAAAGAATGTGCATGGGTGGATTCTGGAGACTTACCGTGAGACTGGGAAAGAATCACTCCCTTCTTTAAATCAGATTCATTTATTCCAACCACAAAAGGGGAGTTCATGATCAGGGTGCTCTGGAGAGGTAGTAACGTTTATAGAGAGAGGAAAAACAAGTATCTGTGGTAGAACTGAGCAAATCCTTGAAGAAATCCTTGAAAATTGGAGTGGTTTCGTCCAATTGATTCGTCCAATTCATTCATTCATTCATTTATTAATCTTCAGTAAGCACTTACGCAGTAAATCCAGGGCCAAACCTGGGAACACCGGGCACAAGGCATGGATACACCCTGGATGGAACCCTAGTCCATCGCAAAGCACCATGCACACACATTCACACCTAGAAGCAATTTAGCATAGACAAGAGATAGCATAGACAACATCCTGACATGTTTTTAGGAGGTAGAAAGAACCTGAAGAACCCAGAAGAAACCCAAATGGACACAGGGAGAACAGGCAAAGCTCTACACACACAGTAAGCTCAAATCGAGCTTGAACCAGAGACCCTGGAGCTGCGAGGAAGCAATATTACCTGCTGCACCACCTTGCTGTCCCTTGTGGAATTAATTTTTTTTAAATTTCAAGTAAAGTTAATTTTCAGGGTTTTTTTTTAAGAATCTGACATATATGGACAATCCTCCTATTTAGATTGGTAGGGTAATTTATAATTCTGCCAATGTATACTACAACAAACGATGTCTCAGCATAAGACGTGTGGATGGGGAATTCACCAGACCATATGGCATCACTAGAAAATGGAAGTCCCCCCCCCCCCCCCACACACACACACACAAACCTTCTTTTGCCATGAATAGACGTTTATGAAATGCAAGGTAAAACATCACCTGCACCATGAAATATTTATGAGCCCAAGAGATAACGTGATAGTGGTGAATGATCCAGGGATGCTTAAGATGAAGCCTGGACTGCGGAAGTCCATGAAAGAGATTTTTTTTTCCCCCTTCCAAGCCAGATTCTATTAAGGCACAAGTGAATATGTGATTAACACCACATGATCATGGGAGGAAACTGAAGCCCAAAGCACTGTATTCACTTAAGCAATATTGTTGTTCTTAATCACGGAGTTTGCACGAGGGAGACAGCTCTGAAATCTGGACTCTGCATAGTACAGGGAGAGCTGGAGCTTCAAAAGTCTGACTGTTCCCAGTGACAGCTTAATGTACCTCGGTTGCATGGGTTCAGGGCTGATTGAACTATTAGTGTATGGTTGTATGTTCACACTGATCCTATGGGGGTGGGAAACATGCCTGGAGTGTTATAGCTCAGTTATAAATGCAGACAGAGTCTATTTATTTCCTCAAGTTCAAGGTAATTGTCCTTACATGCTAACAGATTGGAGGAAAAAGTTGAGACCTTGATACTATGAACAATAGTAGTGTGTGAAAAGTTCAAGGGAATAGTGTCTGCAGATACTTAGGCAGCACTTTTTTACTGTCCAAAGACACCACAGTCCTGCCTTGTTGTCTATTGGCTCACAAGTCCAAAGCATGCAAATTCACAGGTGAAATTGCATCCAGATAAGGTTTGTGCAAAGCAAAAGTAACTGCTATTCAAATGCATGTGTTCTAATCCCAGCATTCTTTCCCCGTTAGTAAATCCGTCCTTTCTGCCAGACAAATTTTGTATTTTGTCTGACCACTGTGTTATCTGTAAAAGCAGAAAGGCCTAGTTTTCAGGTGTCTCCATATCTCAATAGCAAGGGGTCAAAAATCATTATTAGTATGGCCAAACCGTAGACGGTGGCACCTCTGAGTATGTTGCTGGCCTGCTTGTTTTAAAGTTAGAAATCTCTCTAACTCATCACTCATCAACATTCTTCTCCTTGGCAGGGTGATTAAACACATTTGTGAAACGTTGGGTAAATCTGTCAGAGCAATGAGTTATGGGACCTTGTTGGTTCCAGATTGTCGGCACCCATTTTAATGCTTGTCCCACCAGACGGGAGATTAGAAATGTGATTTTTGTGGAAAAGAATCATTGGGAATACAGCCAAGTGGCTGGCAAAATGCACAGAGCTTTCCTTTTTTTTTTTTTTTTTTGAAGATCGAGCAAACATTATCTGCTAAGGCCAGTTTAATGAAGTTTTTATTCATTCTTATTATCTCAGAGGTAGCCATCTGGAATAAGGCAGGCACATTTTGTGGGAACAGGACTTAGTACATTAAGTGCTTTATCAAGTGTTTGTGCAATTTGTTATAGATGTGCTTGGTGTGGTCCTAACAAAGATCCCTTTGCTGCCAAAGCTGCTTGGAGAGAAATTAACTTTGGCAAGTCTTGTTTAATACTTGAAGACCCAAGGGCATGGTTGAATTGAAAATCACGGGCAGGCAGAGCAATGTACTGAAAATCCAAATGTGTAAAGATACAGGACAGACAAACAGATATAGTACAAAAAAGCTCGAAACTGTTAGGATGAACCATAAAAAGACTTGGCAAAGAGTGGGCTGAAACAGTGATCTTATACACTGTACACACAGGTGAAGGTGGTACAGAATGCAAAGAAGATCAAAAGAATGAACCTGCATGATGATCACACAGTCAATCTGATGGTTTAAATGAACTCAAATGACACATCTGATGTTAATTCAACGTGAGAGTAGATGTCAGGACCACACAAAACTACCTTACAAGCTGTTTAATTGCACCACCATGTTTATCCTCTAATGAGAAACCTCATAACAGAACAAAAACAAAAAAAGTGAAAATAGGCACGAGAGAGAAGAAAAGTCAGTAACTGTGGATATAGAACTAAATATCCAAAATAGTAATGCTGGATCATCTTGCAGAAATCCAAGACCTCAAACAAGTAGGGTCAAGAGTCAGAGGACAGTATCTTCTTGGCATCTAGAATGGCTGTGCTGTTCACACTCCCTCTGGAAGGAGATACAGGATTATGTTTAGCTCAGAGTTGACAGAATATCTCCAGGCCAGGAGCAGTGAAATGGAGCACTATTACAAATTTATCCAGAGGTTTCATTGCAGGGAAAGGATGTGGCAAAAGGTTCTCAAGGACGATAAATACAACAATGTGCAGTGAAAGAAGTTCCCAGCACTGGGATTGAGACCCACTGAGATATAAATAACATTACTATATACAAACATAAATGGGAATGTGGCCATCATGTTTCTTGCAGATTAAGGCCATGTCCACACGAGTAAGGATATTTTTGAAAACAGTTTCTACCCGTCCATTTTTGAACAAATTTCTTTCCACCATTAACAGGCAGCAGGGCTAATGTCCAGGCCTGAGGCACTAACTGCCACTCTAACCACGAATGCAAATGAAAGAAAATCAAATTAAATAAACACTGACGCTATTCTAATGATGTATAGGCCTATAATTCTTTTTGTTATTGGACTACTAGATCCTTCTAAGGCCTTGGACAACTTCACCAGTCACACTTATGACAGACTAGCAAGCAGAATCATTCAAAATACACAGTATTTCACCCTTGTTGAATGTTTAATTGCACGTTGTTGGTTAAATGTACCTATATTAAGAAAATAGTAGTCTTATATAATATTTAGAATGCTTAATGGTCTTTTGGTTGCTGCTTTAGGGGACTCTTTAAAGATTCAATGTACAACTAGGTGTTTCCCTGTTGGAAAGGGTTCCAAGGGTTCTATGAATCCTTAATTATCCAAGGAATCCTTGAAGAACCTTTTATGAGCCTACTATTTATGTCTTTATGTTTTACAGATGATACTGACTTTAAAATGATATAGTTTTTAAAAAATGAGTACCTAATCTATGATATGTGTATTACTTTGAAGGTCTATTACCTGCTTTCTAAAAATAGACTTAGATACGCAGCGGCTTTAATCAAATTTGTCTTGACTGTATGCTTTTTGTGACCTTGGCATATTGCGTCGAGGGCACTGCATGTTTCAGCAGGAGTGTGTTGGATACGTTGCACATTTGCTTTCATCCACCAAAAATGATAGATCAGCATTTATTCATTCAAGAGGAACCACATAATGGTTTGAAGTTACAATGCTGACATATCCAAGATCAGAGCCCTGAGCTAAAAACAGACCAGTGGTGGTGGTGTGATGAATCTGTGAATAATGATACTCAATTTTTCTATATTATTATATGTGTAAAAGTCTTTAATATTCCATGTGCACAGACTGCATGATGCATTGTTTGTTTTATACACTGATGTGTATGCTCAGTGTGGACGGACATGTTCATCTATTCCAGAAAAAATAAATACATTTTTCTGGGATGTTACGTAATTACAAAATATAATCAAATATTTTGTTCATGTCAGCATTTGTTCAGAATAAGATCACTGGCATTTCTGACACACATAATCTTTGGTAAAGCGTAAATCCTGCTCCACTGTCACACAAGTTCAAGTTCAAGTTCAAGTGGAGTTTATTGTCATTTCAGCCATATACAAGTACATAGTGAAATGAAACAACGTTTCTCCAGGACCAAGGTGCTACATAAGACAAACACAGAACAACACAGAACTACAGGGACTACATAATTTATACATTAAGTGCACAAGTGCAAACATGTGCAGACAGCACAAGACAGAACAAGACAGTACAATGACTACAGAGCCGACCAGTACGCAGTTCTGTTTAAAAGTGACCTAGCGACAATAGTGCAAATATTACAAGAGTACGATATAAGTAGCTGAAATAGTGTAAACATAAGAGTAGCAGCAGCATAACATGTACAAAAACTTGCAGGGAGGATGGAGGATGCTCAGTTGTGTGTGTGTGTGTGTGTGTGTGTGTGTGTGTGTGTGTGTGTGTGAGTGTGTTCCTTCAGTCCACAAGGATGACCCTCAAGGGTCAGTGCTAGGTCCCCTCATTTTCACCATCATCCAGAACCATGGATTACCTTCCACTGTTAGGTTGATGAAACTCTGTCTATCTATCTATCTATCTATCTATCTATCTATCTATCTATCTATCTATAACTGATCTCCTTCCCACCTCATTAACAGAATTTATTGAAGATCTAAAATCACAGATGTACTTTCTAGCCTAATTTCTTTCTTAAATTAAAATCTGTCAAAAATGTTGGTTGAAATGTTGTTCACAAGACTCTATTCTATAAACCTCCAGAATTTGATCTAGTTGGTGTCACTGTTAAACTTGTGAAATGTCCACAACCATGGTATAAGGTTTGATTACACCAAGGCCAGCTTGTTAATGGGCTAGCGAGGCAAATCCCTCTCCACTTTTGCAGAACCAAGAACAACAGCACCATCAATGGTCATAAGTAAAAATACACCAAATAGTATGAAGAGGCGAGGCTGGGGCTGATTTCTTTCTTGCCCAGACTGTAGATTCAAGCAGCCTTTGTGAAGCAGTGAAGCTTTGTCTGCATTAGGGCTAATTTATGTAATCCCACTTTGCTGAGGCATCCTCAACATGTCATTAGCAGTCACTGAGAAGGTGCACATGAAATTCCTTTGTGGGTGTAATAACCATGATTGAGGTGGATTACTTTCTTGATCACTAATTTTTTAAAATGCCTTTGGAGAAACTTCAAATAAGTAGACTAAGCAAACACTGTTCAAAGTACAAATTACAAAAAAAAGGACAGATGGATTTACCATAAGTTTTGTGTGGTGTGAACAAAAGAGCTGGCTCTTGGCAGGTGCAGCTTTTCTGTTTCCTGTGCTTGCTATTTTGAAAAGACTTGGCATGATTACAGACTTGAAGCACTTAACTAAATAATAATAATAATAATAATAACCACAAATGGTGTTGCTTATCTGTCTTTCAATGAGTGTATTCCTGTGTGTATAAGTCATAGATTTATACCTATGATGAGACTCCATGCTTTAAGGCTCCATAATGAAACCACAATGGTTTCATAATAGTAATGCTTAGTTACTGATAGGGAATAAATATCTTTTAACACTCCTGTTCAATATCATGACCAGCTGTTGCAAACCCATATCAAGTCACTTTCCAATGTCACTTTTTGTCAGCTCCTCAACATTTCCCAACGTTGACCCTTCCTTAGCGTGTATCTTTCTGGAACACTTTTATAGCCTTACTTTTAAATGAATGTAATTCCTTATTTTCTGGAATTTCTGATAAAACCCTAAATAGACACCAGAGTATTCAAAATTCAGCTGCTAGAGTCCTGATTCATACCAAGCGCCCAGCAGACACAGCTAATCAAGTATAAACATCTGCTTCTTACATTTAAAGCAATACATGGCCTATTTATTTCTCTGAGCTCCAGCAGTGCTATACTCTGTAATGTCAGGTCCAACAATACTGCCTACTGGTTTTATTTTGACTTTGCTTCCACCGCTTTCACCTTTCTTCCTCTTTATCATGGCTTCCCTCTTCATATCATGGTTTCCATGGTGACGAATGGCATGTTACTTTTCCTGTTTCTACCGTAGTACTTCAGGGATTGGTTCCCTGATTGTGTTCACCTGTTCTGTGTTAGGTCTTGATTAGTCTGCAATTTTATATCTTCTATGTGTCGTAGTTTGTTGCGAAGTCTTACCATGCTTATATTTCTTTAAATGCAACAAAAGCATGGTAAGACTTCTGTGTTTCCGAGTTCTCTATCCTCCTGGATTAGACCTTTTCTTGTTTTCCTAGTTTGTGATGATCGATTGTCTGTGTTTAACTTTGCCTGCATGTGTTTCTACCCCCACTACTGACGTGCAATTTGATACATGGATTTCAATAAAACAATACCAACTTTATGCACTTGCATCGCGTCTATTCACCACGTTAGTCTTTTTTCTCTCTGTCTCCCTTTTTGTAGTTGTAAAGCTCCTTGAGTGTTGGAAAGGTGCTGTATAAATGAAGCACATTATCATTCTTATTAGGTACATTCATGACTAGAGATAGTAATTTTCCAAAGAAGAATGATTGTATCATAATAGGGTTTTCACAAGCAGCTTACCAAACTGCTAAACATTCAATTTATAGTAGTAAAGCCACAACAAATTCGTCTTAGACATAAAAACTAATACATTACACTGCAGAAATACACTGCATAGAGTTACTTTAATGTTATGATCAATATAACAAGGCTTTATCTAATCAATATCGATATACTTGTCCTCTTTTAACTTTTACATGATGGTAATACCAAGGACCTGATATTTAATAGATGCCATGCACGTTATCCTTCCTAAATAAATGTCTTGTCATTTTATATCTGTTATTTGGGATTTGGATTGTAGAGCGTATTCCTTGCCCGCCTGGTGTTTGTAGTTTATTCTCGTACCGTTAACGCAGGGGAGTAGTTGTCTTTGGCAGTGAGGCACCTTTCATTGTGTTTTTGTCTGTGCGCTCTGAACATTGTTTAATTAATTGTAACTGAGTGTCTGCTTGTTAGACAGATGAAAAGAAGGAGCTTTCAAATTCTCTCAAGGAAAATGATAGGCTGGTGAAAAGAGCAGTATTGTGCCATCTAACAACTCCGCGAGTCTAATTTAATTTCCCCACGGCAATCAGAGAAGTGCCTTATCTCGCTGTAATGACATTCATTACAACTGCAGAGATCCACCATGTCACGATTACGCCAACATCGCTTTCCCTGAGAACTAAAGTCACCCACCCTACTCCTGTCAGTGTGTGTGTGTGTGTATGTGTATCAACATAATGCACAATAGCATGGGCTCTAAACACATTTTTGCCAGGTCCTTTATCAGTAACTGGCATTTACAGGTTGACAGCAAAGCAAACACATATTCTCTCTTAATTAGCCCACGCTACACTCATGCTAACTTTGAGCTTTACACTACTGACTGTTGATTATTGAGCGCAACTAAATATAGAAATACTTAGGTTGTTATGATACCACTATGTGTGTGTGGCTTAATCCTATAATCTACTTCCTATAGTCCTAACAGATGTGTGATTGCGTGTTCATGTCAACATGTAGTTTATGAACACACTGCGAAATTGTTCTGCTAAAGATTATAAGTACATTCCTCATTGAGCTTTTTTATACAACACTGCAAGAAAGGGTTTATCGGATGATTATTGTTGAATTTATTTAATATTTCACAGATATGATTATTATAAAACAAATATAAGCTTAGTAATATAAGCTTATTGAATATAAGCTGTTTATAGCTGCTATAATGTAAGTGATAACAGGAACTTGTTTCTTGTTTCTTGGATGTTAAATGTAACTCTAATTGGATAAAAGTATGACATCCTTCTTTAATAAATGAATTTTAAAAAATTGTTAGTATTGGCAAATTGATGTTGTATAGTGGAGTGAAGTGACTTGTGGCCAAGTATGGTGACCCATACTTGGAATTTGTGCTCTGCATTTAACCCATCCAAGTGTACACACACACACCCGGAGCAATGGGCAGCCTTCTTTTTTTGCTGCGGCGCCTGGGGAGCATTTGGGGGTTCGGTGCCTTGCTCAAGGGTCTCACCTCAGTCGTGGTATTGAGGGTGGAGGAGAGCGCTGGTCATTCACTCCCCCCACCTACAATCCCTGCCGGTCCTGAGACTCGAACCCACGACCTTTAGATTCACCTTTGGGTTACAAGTCCAACTCTCTAACCATTAGGCCACGACTAATAATCTAATCTAATCTAATCTAATCTAATCTAATCTAATCTAATCTAATATAATATAATATAATATAATATAATATAATATAATATAATATAATATAATATAATATAATCCCATCATAGGTATGAATGAATTGAGAAATGTTAGAAATGATTTATTTCATTGGAATAATCTAGATCTAATTTAATAAATGCCAAAATCTTTACCACCCTATTTAGGCACTTGTAACACTTCGCATTAATGCTTTTATTGCGTTCCCCCTTTCTTTATCATTATAATAAAACATCTGTTCTAAAATGCTAGTGAACTGAATATAAACTACAAACAGCTGAAGAGGTTAAAATAAGGCGGCTAATTAACAAGGCTGTCTTAAAAACAGATAATTCCTAATGATGTTATTTAGCCATTTGTGTCCATAAATCCAAGCCAAATGGGCTGTATGCTGGGAAAACATTACATTGTGCAGTACTGTGGTCTTTTGGGAATGTAATCTGACTCTTAAACTAATCAGCTGACAGAAAATGAACCTCTTCAGGACAGAGCCCAGAACCTGTAACTAGTAATTTGAGCATGGAAATCACCAAACTGGAGTTAAGGACTGGAGTGTGCTGGATAATGTTAGCAGCCAGTCTATAAGTGAGATATGCAAACTACAGGCCAGAGACTTTGTCGCACAAGTGTGATCCCATGACTGTAGGATGGCAGAAAACATGGAATTAGAGTGATTAGAGTAAGGCATCCAAAAAAGTTTCACACATGAAACCCTAACCATGATATTTCAATCCCTATAGTTAAGAAGTGACGCAATGCTCTGTTTATCTCCATTCCTTCTTGTTTGTCCTGTGAAATGTATTTATTTAAAGTGTGTAATTTGAGAAAAGTGTGTGTATCATTAAGGGCTACATACCTTCTTAATGCTCATGTAACAATTTAGATACTCATTACCATCCATAACAACCTGCAATAAAGGGTGAGCCACAGTTTTAAAATTAGATACAGTTCTTAAACTAGATTACATTTTAAAGAATACACCCAAGCACAGATTTTCTTCTGGCTTGAACTCCCATGTTATAACATTTTTAAAAACATGTTAGAGTCTAAACTCCAGACAAACAAGAGCATGAATTGATTGTACAAGGTGTCTCTGGTGTGTAATGCAATGACACTGTCTGTGCCTGTATCTGTTTAGTGCTCCAATTACACGTATCTGTATTTGGGTTTAAACCTGAAGTGGGCATGGTCAAAACATTATATATATATATTTATATATATATATATATATATATATATATATATATATATATATATATATATATATATATACAGTCAGGTCCGGAAGTATTTGGACAATTTTTGTGATTTTGCCTTTATACACCACCACAATGGATTTGAAATAAAACAATCAAGATGTGATAGAAGTGTAGATTTTCAGCTTTATACTAAGAGGTTCCACATAAATATGGCATTTACCATTTAGGAATTACAGCCATTTTCAGCAAAGTACCTCCATTTTCAGGGGCTCAAAGGTATTTGGACAATTGACTGACAAGAAGTTAATTGACCAGGTGCGGTCCATTCCCTCGTTACTTTAAGACAAATGAAGCAGATAAAAGGTCTGGAGATGATATCAGGTATTGAGTTGGCATTTGGCAGCTGTTCAACTGGAGCTACCAATATGAAGTCCAAGGAGATCTCAATGCAAGTGAAGGAGGCCATCATTAGGCTGAAAAAACAACATAAATCTATAAGAGAGATAGCAAAAACCTTAGGTGTGGCCAAATCAACAGCTGGGTACATTCTTCAAAAGAAAGAAAGCACTGGTAAGCTCAACAACACTGAAAGACCTGGAAGACCATGGAAGACAACTAAAGTGGAAGATCTCAGAATCCTTTCCTTGGTGAAGAAAAACCGCTTCACAACATCAACAGAAGTCAAGAATACTCTGGAGAAGGTAGGCGTATCATTGTCAAAAATCTACAATCAAGAGGCGCCTTCATGAATGTAAATACAGAGGGTTTACAACAAGGTGAAAACCACTGGTAACATTCAAGAACAGGAAAGCCAGATTAGACTTTGCCAGAAAACATCTAAAAAAGCCTCCCATGTTCTGGAATAAGATTCTTTGGACCGATGAAACCGAGATTAACTTGTACCAGAATGATGTGAAGAGAAAAGTATGCGAAAGAAAGGAACAGCTCATGATCCAAAGTATACCACATCAGCTGACAGAAGTAGCAAGATGAATTCTGAGGTGTATAGGGCTTTACTCTCTGCTCACATTCAGTCAAATGCTACAAAACTGATAGGACGCCGCTTCACAGTGCAGGTGGATAATGACCCTAAACATACTGCGAAAGCAACTCAAGACTTTTTGAAGGCAAAGAAATAGATTATTCTTCAATGGCCAAGTCAGTCGCCTGATCACAACCCAATAGAGCATGCTTTTCATTTACTGAAGACAAGACTGAAGGCAGAAAGACCCACAAACAAGCAGCAACTGAAGGTGGCTGCAGTGACGCCTGGCAAAGCATCTCCAGGGAGGAAACTCAGAATTTGAGTTGTAAGAACATGGGCTCCAGACTTCAGGCAGTCATTGACTACAAAGGATTTTCATCCAAGTATTAAAATTATGGTTACATTTACAATGATGTCACTTTGTCCAAATACCTTTGAGCCCCTGAAAATGGAGGTACTTTGCTGAACATGGCTGTATTTCCTAAATGGTAAATGCCATATTTTTGTGGAACCTCTTAAAATAAAGCTGAAAGTCTACACTTTGATCACATCCTGATTGTTTTATTTCAAGTCCATTGTGGTGGTGTATAAAGGCAAAATCACAAAAACTCTGCCATTGTCCAAATACTTCTGGACCTGACTGTATATATATATTCTAAATTAAATCTGAACCCAGAAAACACTGGAAAATGGAAGCTCTGACAGTTCCTCAACCTCAGCTACATCACTCAAGTTCATAATTACAGTGATCTTAATTAGAGATTTGTGCTGGACTGTTTTTCTTAATCCCACTTTTTATTTCTGCAGTTTTTTTTGTACCTGCCTGCAACATCTTCTAATAAATTTGGTTCTATTTCCCAAAATAAACAAAAACAAAGTAGCCTATAATTTAAACCATCTTACCCTCTGGTACCCTCTTGTGTGACCTTTTTTGTTATATCCACCTCTAGTCTCAACCAGACACCATGTGAACCTTTCTGGTAATCTTTTTTGGGGAAAAAAAAACAAAAACTATAGCGTTCCTTCTATTGGTATCTGTAGTTGTATCTGTTTAGGACATATTACTTGTTCAATCATATTCAGTTACATCCCTATTCTGGTGGCATTTTTAGTGAAGTCAAAGAGAAAAGTGGTGGACTGAATTTGGTGTCACCATGCGGTCATGGCTTAAAGGGCTGGAATAATCCCATTAGATCACCATGGAGTCAGTGTGTCTGGAGTGGACCGAGGCCTGTCTCACTTCACCACACTACAACACAGATTACAGACAGACAGAGATACTGAGAGAGATAGACACAGAGAGCGAGAGAGAGAATGCTTTGAAGTTCAAGTTGGGAGTCTTAGTTGAAATTGGATGCTGCATGCTAACAGATGCAGCCTTCTGATAAAAAGTGAAGAGGGGAATTTCCATTCAACCTCCTTTTTTCGAAAAGAAGGAATGAGAGAAAATCAATGATTTCACGCTGAAAGTCCATCAGTTTCAAAAATCTTTTGCTAGATGAGCAAAATGGAGCGTGACCAAGATTTGTTGGATGAGTGGCTCTTATATATATATATATAGATAGATAGATAGATAGATAGATAGATAGATAGATAGATAGATAGATATTTGTGAATTCTGCTGCTGTGGATAGTCTCACGTGGATACCCTTACATCCAAATCTCACCTTTGCATCAGTGGACAATGTAGAATTATCCACTGTATACTGTAGAATTGTACCCAAGAACTATTGCTGTAATCATAAAGACAGTCCTGTACTCATCCCAGGACTATTATTCACAATGAGCCATGTTCATACTTGGCAACTTATGTCAATATGTACACAGGGAAATTTATGTGTATTCAGTTAAAATTCAGCACCTCCTTAAATCAGTTTTCAGGATGCGCCAATCAGATTATGCAAATTACCTGCATGTAGTTCACACCTCCGAGGTTGCCAGATTTTTTTTTAATTAGAAGTGGCAAAGACAGGGTTTTTCCAAAAGCATCAAAACCACTGCCTTTAAACACATGCACTTGCCTTTAAGCTTGAAACAAAAATCAGGGATAGAAAATGCGGACTGAAGAAGGAAATAGCATTTTTTCCCCGTCAAATCTAAAATGTTCATTCATAACTTATCCATAAAAAAGGGACTCCATGAAAAGGGGTTTCATCGAATTATACCTTACAGGATGAGGAAAATAGTGTTATACACCCATGGTTTTGAAAAGATAATTAACAAAATATCAGAGATCAGAATTTGCAGCCATAATAACTTCAGAATTACTATTTCTTTAGTCGGAAATGACACCGATTGCCCAAACATCATCAAAAATAATTGATACAAGAAAAGGAAAACTGCAATAGTCATACAAGAACAGACTTCAAAGAGCCTCATTCATTCATTTTGAATTGATTAATGATTTATAAGCAGTTATTATAAAAAGCAACTAAAAATACTTATCTGATGCTTCAAAGCATTCTTTTAATAGGCTTATGGTGCTTTATCCAAGTCATGGATGAATAAAAATCTTAAATTTAGCTTTTGTATTTCCTGTCAGGAAAGAATTTTAAGATGCACTTGAAAGAAATAACTATCAACTGATGCTGACATTGGGGGGACATAACAGGTCATCAATTAATCTTATTTCATAATCATAGAAACTGAACAGAAATGGTCAGCACTGTACGCAAAATAAAAGAAAGAAATTAAATAAAAAGAAAGCGTACACATATATGATTTCTGATCAGAGACTCGCCGCAAATCCCAATGCAGCCATTACATATAAAAAGCAATAAAAAAATGATGGCCAGACTTTTGGCAGACCTTCACAGCGATACCTGGTATAGATGATAAAATAAGATTAATTGTGGTTTCGGAGTGGTGAGATGGCCGTGCTTTGCACTGTGTGCCTGTGCCAAGCATCCCAGACGTGGGCGTAAAATCAATACTGCTGACGGAGAGGCTCTCATGCTGCCCGATGCCTCTTGACATCCTTTTCATGTGCATGAAATATGGACAGGTGCAACTTTGACTTTATTAGATTCTGCTACGCTAACGGACGCTGACAGAGACAAGAGGAACACGCGTTTGAGTTTTGTGATTAGATTGCTGTTTTCAGAGGTCTCCTTCCCTTTCAAGAGGGAAAGTGTCTCGGATGAGTTCTGCTTCTTCAGAAGTGGAGACGTGCTGTTTCCTCGCCTTCATCCATCTGCTCGTCTTCCTCTGTCTTAATAGAAGTTGACACATCATCGCCCCTGATCTTACGATCATGACACAAGCAAGATGCTTTCTGTCAAGGTCTCTTTCCAAATAAATAAATAAATGCAAGTAAAAGTGCGAATGGATAAATAAGCGATGGTAAATAAAATACTTTCTTGTTCTTTCTCAGAGCCCCACCTCTCTCTCTCTCTCTCTCTCTCTCACTCTCTCTCTCTCTCACTCAGGCCATCGTTCTCATTCCTGACGGCTTTTCTTTTGTTCTTTGACCATCTTTCTTTTCTGTAACCATCCTTCTTCTGGCTTGACCCACATCCAAGCAGCACCCTTTTGTCTCCTTTGTTCTCTCGCCATTCCGCGGTGCTGTAATTGATCACGGCCCGCTTTGTGCAACTTCATCCTCATTGTTCAATGGAGAAATGTAGCGGAGGAATGAAACGATGATAAGGCTGCTCATGAATTTATATGCAACATGAATCAAACATGCACAATGCTCTTAGAGCGTACATAGAAATGTAAAAAAAAAAACAAACTCAGTGTCAGTGCAACAGCTTGTTGTAGTAAAAATGGCATTAACATTTGCTTTAATCATCTGATGGAATATACTTCATATGGTTTGATTTCCCTTAGGGACAAAATCCCACACATTTCACTCATAAACATTTGTTTTTCACATATGACTGTGTGAGTAAGGAAGGTGCATTTCAGCATGTTATACACTGAAATGAATTCAAGTAAACCCATAACATCATGGGAAATAATATGACATAATGTGAAAGCAAGCGAATCATGTACAAAAAAAATAATAATAATAATTCATTCATTCATTCATTCATTATGTGACAGACAGTCTTAGATGGACGAGACCCTTGGAAATGAAACCACCTTTGGTAAGATGGAGTGTCCTTTGCAAGTTAGTATGCAAATAATTCTTTGTAAAAGTTCATTAAGCTTTACAGAAATACGGCAATATTCGCAGAAACAGCACAGAACTCATAAACATGCCAGGGATTGTAGGAGGAGGCGGATGCAAGTGCAGAGTTTGGTTTACTGTAAGTGAAAACACACTAAACGCAAAGCGCTAGAAACAAAATGAGGATATAGCGAAGCAGGGTAACAACATGCACAGGGCATAAAGAGGATACATAGATATCGACAGAAAACAGAAGATAGACACCAAGTGCTGTACAAGACGTGACTTAAATACTAGTGCTAATTAACATGACGTGAGTGCCGTGATCTGGTGGTGTGCAGTGGCTGATGGGAGACGTAGTCCGGCGCCGTGTTCGGCACAACCATGACAAAACAATTCTTATAAAGAACAAAAGGACAAGAAAAAATGTCTCTTAATATCTAAAAATATGTAAAGAAAAATAATAATAATAATAATAATTTTAAATGCAATACATATATTGAGAATATGTTAAAACACACACATATATATATATATATACAGTATATTTCAGTAACTTGACTAGACTGTCATTGCAGACCAGTCATCAGTCACTACCTTAAAACATAAATGAGACACTTTGAACACCTTGAAATGCTGTATCTTTACGGGCAAGGCTGATTTGATTGTTTAAATCTAGCCCAGTTGCACGTACTAGAATCTATTAAATTCAATTCAATTCAGTTTCAATTTTATTTGTATAGCGCTATTAACAATGGACATTGTCACAAAGCAGCTTTACAGAAATAAACAGAGTCAAATTCAATTAAACCAAAAATAAAATGTAAATATGTGAATTTATCCCTAATTGAGCCAGAGGTGACGGTGGCGAGGAAAAACTCCCTGAGACGATATGAGGAAGAAACCTTGAGAGGAACCATCTGGGTGCAATGGATAGCGCAATTATAAATAATTCCCTTCTATAAACGTGTACTATATGGACAAAGAGTGCAATTGTGCAACCAGTAAATTCATCACAGTTCATGACAGAATCTAAAGCCTTGTTCAAACTGGATTAGTTTTACATATGGGATAGGGGATAAGGGGGATGAGGTAATTATCAATAGGGATACATACGGGGATAGTGTTTCTGTCTGATACGGTGCTTATTTACTTGTACTCATCAAAAATGCTGTGATGCCAACATCTGATACGAGGTGATGCCATGTGACGTAAGCGTAGTCGCACTGCTGAGCAGACAACATGAAATGACAGCTATGTGGACATATTTCATGATTAACGAATTATTATGAATTGACTGCATGAAAAAATCAAGAACAATGTGACATCTCATGCATAAAACTTGAGGAGTACGAGGAGTAGGAAAAAAATGTCTCTAGACAATGCTAGGTGAGTGAAAATAACAGCTCTTAGCCAGTATGTTGCTCCTGATGATCAGCCACAACAGGTCATTGACCGTGTGGAATTCTAACGCAGTGAAAATAATGACATGTACTTTACTCTCAGCTGTACTTCCGAAAAGTGAAACAGAACCTGTTCTTCTCCACTGCAACCCTACTCTTTCCAAGATAACCAATGTAGCTAGCTAATGCACTTCATTTAAAATCACCTCGCTAATGCTATAAAGATCAAGCCTAGTAGCCTAATTGCATGAACATGAACATGCACATGCACATGTACGCTTTTCGTCATCACTATTTAAAGGAAACCAGGGAAACATAAACAGAGTTAAATAGTAATTCCGTATAAGTACTGATATCAACAAGTACTAAAAAAACATGTGCTCGTACTTGGACTGAAAATCTCTTGAATTGTAGTCCTGTCTAAATCTATCATGTCAGTATCATTTTTCAGACTGAGCATCCTTGCGTCTGGAAAAAAAAAAAAAAAAATGACACCATGTTTGACCTACTATAAAAAGACCAGTAGAAATCACCCCAAGTAATATACCACCTGTCCAACTTGACAAGTTGGTAAAAAAAAAAAGAAATCCATTATATTCTGTAGGAAAAGAGGTTTTAGTAAGGAGACATTCCAGGAAGGAGACTTTTGTGTCAGCTAATGTAAAAATGAGTGAATCGTGTCAATAGAAAAGACGTAAAAATAAATGAATTATTAGGGAAAAAAGGTGAAAAATGTGTGAAACATATCACGTGACGTGTCTAAAAACCGTGTGTGATGTTCACGTGACTTTTCTGTAAGGCTTAAACCAGCATTTAAATCCACAACCAGATTTTTTTTTTTTTTTACACGCTTCTAATCACGGAATGATGGATGCTTTGGGAGATGTTTTAAAATTGAGTTGCTGTGGTTTACATCAGCTACATACTAACTTCACTGAGCCCATTAGAAGAAAAAAAGGAAGGAAGGAAGGAAAGAAGGAGCGCGATAGTGCAGGCTGATTAAATTGGCCGTTTTAATGACAGCTACAGCCTCACTTTAAATTCACGAAGCCACAATATCCTGATTGTAGTTTTCTATAAATACCTTCATGTGTGATGCAAACATCTGGGTTCGAAGGAAAAGAAAGCTGCTAGAATCTCACTCGTGCAGTGTTAATTTATAGGCATCCAGATGTGAGAGTTTAATTATAGAGGAGATGCTTTATTACAGATGCCATTCTGAGAAGCGAAACAACGTAAACAGGGCTTCAGTGCTATTTTTAGAAAGCGTTCGGATCAGCCTCTTCCGCAGGGAAATACATAAAAGATTTCTGACTGGCTGCACTTTTAAAAAGTGATAGGAACATGTCTCCAGCCTAAGTTATATCTATGGCTCTGATGGTTTTCGCTGGTTTTTGGTAGTTGGGATTACAGGAAATACACACAGTATAAATTCTCAATTCTGATTGGTCAGACAGTGGTAATTAAGTTTTTATTACAGCATAGCAAATCATGGCTTTATATTCATTTGCTTGTTGTAATATTTTATTGCTTTTAGAGTAACAACTCATGCCCAGGGACTTGTACGATGGACACTACATTAATGGATTTATAAAACGTGTGTTATCATTTATATGGGGATGTTTTCTGTCAGGAAATGTTTATTTAGCATTTTTGGAAGGAGTCTCCAGTGTCAATCTTTGTCGCAGTCAGAGGTAAAGCTGTAACTTTGTGTTTTCGGACCGGACGAGGGGATTTACACTTTGCCATTTCTCAGTAATAAGACATGCTGCATCTTTTTTTTTGTCTTATTAACTTAAAGAGAGAGGCTGGTGATGGAATGACTGTTAAATGTAAGTGATGAAAGGAACAAACTTGTTCTGTGGACGTTCCACAACATTAAATGTAACTGTAAATGGATACAAAGCATGACAGTTCATTCTTTAATGAATTTTTTTTTTTTTTAAATTGCAATCGTTGGCAAATAGCTGTAGTATAAGAAGAATAAAACACTTAAGTGCATGGTGTTCATGGAAAATAGTCAACTTTGGGGTTGGCAATAGTAATCCACTTCATGTGAGACTGCATCACACCACCCTGTCATTGATTATTTTCCTATAACAGCATGCCCCGAGTGTTTTATCCCTTACTTAGTTCACTACGATGTGTTCCTCCTTTGTTTTGATCATTCTATTCCTCCCATTTATAGGTCAAGACGCTTTTCTAATAAAACAGAGATTGCCTGTTTGAATCTGGTGCTTTTTTCATCAGCTGTAATGACCCTCGTCATTGTTTTGGGTTTCTCCTTCATAATTTGGCCTAATTTTATGCCTGAGGGCAAAGCGCTGAAAGAGGACTTAATGGTGCGTTCATGTGTAGGTCATTGCTGAATTTCAAAGACTGAATTAGACGCCATTAACTCTGAGGTCTTCGGGGCTGTCATCATGTTCCTGAGTTCACCATAACAGAGAAACAGAAGGTGCAGAAATAACAGAAGCAACTAAAGTACGTCTTTGAAACATGGCATAATTGAAAGGGAAAAGCTCTCGCTGTAGGGCGCTGAGTAATCTGTCTTAATGTATAGAGGGCATTGTTCCGTGAACCCTCTAATTCAGGACTGTTACGACCTCAGTGTTGCTTTCTCACTATGTAAGATGCGGAGGCTGTGTGAGCTCTAATGAAAGGGTCTAGCGAAGATAGATTAGCCGGGTTGACTGTGTTGCAAGACGGGAATTATTCTGGCTATAGCTAAATTAACCTACTCGGGTTAGATTGCGAACGATATTCCCCGAAGAGCAAAAAGTCACATTTAAAAACGTGGGGTGTAATTAATTTGAAGAAGAAATAACAATGTTGTTGAAAGCCTAGACCGGCTTTTATTTCACAAAACGATCGTTTCTTTCTGCAGAGTTAATTTATGCGCCTCTTTATGGCCCTGCTGTAGTTCAACGACTTTTATACAACCAAGGAAAACACTTGGCTAGCACCAGGACAGTGTTTCCATAGTAAAGAAGCCAGTTTTGTGAAACTTGCTCAGGTCCATCAGTTACCACGTGCATGCCGTTCACGTACTCTGTGCGGAAAGAAAGAAAGAAAGAAAGAAAGAGGAGTGTTCATTTAATTGGATGGTAACTCACAACAGTATGAGCGGATAATCAGTGTTGTTTAATTATAGTAATACAGCTTAAACAGGGGAAAAAAGCACTGACACTCATGTTCCTGATGCGCCACGGTCTCCTGTCAAGTGACACATGAATATCATGTTATTAAAGCATTAATAATGACATTCAAGAGCTAAGACTAACTGTGACACAAATCATCATAAATGCATGCCTTAATGATTACTATGTTAATGTAGGCAGCGCTCCTGAGATTTGCTGACTTGCCACATGTCCAATATGTGACAGGCGCACTGCGACATGCAGACAGGTGACAAATTAGGAAAGAGGAAAAACCGGAATAATGAGTGGAGAAACGTAGTGGGGGCGTTTATTTTTGCTAACATGGTTCAGCCCCGTTTTTCCTCTCAGAGTGAAGTGTCACTGCAAATCAATACAACGTTCTTCTGATTCGTCATCACCTCACATGCCATGTTATGTCCATTTCTATTTCTATTATGGTGGGTGTGGTCTCTTCCAGGATGACTCCGCCCCCATCTACAGGCCACAAGGGATCAGTGAATAGACTGATGAGGATGAAAATGATGGAAATCATATGCTATGGCCTTCACACTCACCAGATTTCAACCCAGCTGAACTCCTGTGGGAGATCTTGGAGCAACATGTTAGACAAGCTCTTTCCAACACCATCATCAAAACACCAGCTGAGGGAATATGTTTTGGAAGAATAGTGTTCATTGCTTCAGTATAGTTCTAGTGACTTGTAGAATTGGTGCATTGAAGCTGTTCTGGTGTCTCTTGGTGGCCCAAAACCTTACTAACACACTTTATATTGTTTTGTTTTGTTTTTCATCAGCAGTCTGTGTATATACTACATGTGTATAAGCTCTAAAAGCTGTTCATAGTATTTACAATTATCTGAAATTTCCCTAACAAAATCTGCAATCATGTGATAGTTTCTTTCTCCTAATTCTTATTCCAGACCATTCATCTGCCACCAAGTCCTATTTAAAACAAAACGAGACACTCTGAACACTTTCAAATGCTCTATCTTTACAGACAGGGCTGATTTCATAGTGCGAATCTAGCCAAAATGCGCAGTTGCAATAGACACACAAATCTTGAATCGAAACTTCTATTTGGGTTAGATTAGTGGGTTGGCGTATATCTGGAAGTTTAGTCTTGTCCAAATCTGTGAAGTCATTTACTTGACTATAAAAGGATCTTCAGAAATAACAGAAATAATAGAGTTTTATATCCTGTAGGAAAAGTGGTTTTGCGCTTTTTCTTCATGATACCCGTATTACATCAGTGATAACAGGAACTAACTCGTTTCATGGACGTTCTACGCCATTAAATAGAATAAACTGTAAACTGATGAACAGTATGATGTATCATTCTTTAATAGCTAACAATTTTTAGTTTGGGAGAATTACTGTGGTATTAGAGGGATAGAGGAACGAAACACTTCGAGATGTGCTGCTATTGAAAAATAATCGACTCCACTTTGCACTGGGCCACATCACACCACACCATCGTTGATTATTTTCCTATAACAGCATGCCCCCCAGTTGTTTTATTCTTTACTTAGTTTACACCTACACGAATAAATACCATTGCGTACTACAATGGTATCTTTGGGGCCTAAGTCGTTGCCCAATGGTTAGAGAGTCGGACTTGTAACCTGAAGGTGAACCTGAAGGTCGTGGGTTTGAGTCTCAGGTCTGGCAATACCACGACTGAGGTGAGACCCTTAAGCAAGGCACCGAACCCCCAACTGCTCCCCGGGCGCCACAGCAAAAAAGGCTGCCCACTGCTCTGGGTGTGTGTGTGTGCACTTGGATGGGTTAAATGCAGAGCACAAATTCCGAGTATGGGTCACCATATTTGGCCACACTTCACTTCACTCCTGGGAAAAAAAAAATGGGCCATTGACAAAATATTAAGCTTTTAATGCTCTTAACAACAAATCTTTGGCTGGAAAATTAGCAAGAATTAAATAAATAGATGAAGGAACGTAGTATGGGATAGCGTTTCCCTTTGATTTCCTTACATGTTTAAGGCTTGTGGCCCTCGATGGGCTGCATCAGGTGCGGCACATAACCAAATAATGACTAATCTTTTAAGAAAAAAACATCCCAGAGGATATTTTTGGAAAATTCTGTACACCCAGACATGTGTTAGTTTGAATTTTGCATCAAACATTTTAATCATTGTCACGATTTGACCTGTACAATAAGACTATATAAGTGAATTTCCCTGTTTCTAGCTTTTCACCAAACAGTTCACTGCAGCAAAAGTAAACCAGTATCATTCTTGCTCATTTTCTGACCAATAGCCAATTTTTTGGTAAGACCATTAAAAGCTTAATATCTGCCATTTTGGTTTTGGCCCATTTTTTTTTTGCCCAGAGTATAGGTAACTTTAGATTTTTGTGTATAGAAGACCACAGTATGAGCTGTGAGGTACGGCATGGCAAGGTCATTTTAGTATTAAAATATGCATTTTTGGGAAAACCTGAAACCAAGTGAATTCTTAAAATCGGTTATGCAGCGATATTGTCCAACTCGAGAGGTTAGAAAATTATATTTCAAAAAGTTAATGTGTAGCCTTAAACTTCTTTTAAAGACCTTTCTTCTTCTGAAATTACATGCAAATGAACCCCTTTTCAATTTTAGTGTATATTAATCCAATACCAGCTTAAAAATGAATCCATTTCACCCCAACAAAATTATTTGCATTTGTATAGATGGGCTTGTGGTCACTATGTGGCTAATATTGCAGAGATTTGTATTGGGCAGTAGGTATGAGAACGCTGGATCCAGTTGAAGCAGATACTTTTTTGATACAAATGTGACATGATGAAAGTCAGGAGTGTGGATTTGCAGTAGGTAGGTCTGTGTGTGTGTGTGTGTGTGTGTGTGTGTGTGTGTGTGTGTGTGTGTGTGTGTGTGTGTGAATTCTTTTAATGTTTTATTTGTAGCGTTGAATACAGTGAGTGGAGAGAAATGGTGTGTGTGTGTGTGTGTGTATACAGTTGGGCAGACGGGTGGTCCAAAGTTGGCTTCTGAAATATTTACTTTCACACTTTCTCAGACTAACACTCCTCACCTGAGGCATTGCTGCGAACACTAATCTATAATTCATGTGTGAGTGAACATCCATATATGTGCGAGTGTGTGTTTGAACGAACGTTTGAAGGTACAGACGAGTTTGCGAAAAAGAGATACTGAGCGAGAGATACAGAAAACTGAACGCCTTTGAATACCAAAATGCACACTGAAAGAAACAAAAAACAAAAAAACTAAATAAAACATGTCAGTGTGTCAACTAGTTTGATGGCGCGTCCCAAATCCGTCGTTTTATTTTATTTATTTTTTTTTTTTTAATACATTTTGTGTAGACTCACTGTCAGGGATTTGCAGTCAGTAATAACCACTGTTACAGGTGGGCCTTTCTGCTCTTTCCTGAAAGACTGGCGGATTGAAACTGGAGCCGTTCCCCAGGTTTCTCCACCATCATACGCAAGCACCATGCAAGCCTCCTAGATAAAGGCCGCACACAATAGAGAGGTGAATAGAGTCATGAAAAGATGGAGCGCAAAAATATATAAATAAATAGAAAAAACATGATGAAATAAGTTGATCTTACTTCATGATTCTGGCCTTTTGCAGCCTCCTGGCTAACTATTGATTGAAAAATTAATTGTGCCGCTTTTCAGAGAAACTGTTCGTGTTATAATACTTTGCAGTGTGAATGTTCTTTACTCTCTTTTTCTCTTTTTTTGGTAGATGATGTTAATGCTGCAGTATTTTTTGTGTAGGGAGTGTTGTGTGCAGAGCGGGGGTTTGCTAGAAAAAGAGGTACTGGTTGAATCCAGATGATGGAGCCTGAAGGGCTAAAGGCACCCTGCTAGCAAACGTACTCCCTGCTCTGTCAAACTACCAAAAACTACACACACTCTCTCATCAAGAATCAATTTTGTTCTTATTAATGAACTTATTTAATGAACCAATGTATATTGATAGCAAGTCATTTACAGTTTATTTTACAGATGGGTAAAAATACTTCAAATTTATTTGGTATCAAAATATACTACATATGTATATAGTAGTGTGATATACTTTGTACTATATAAGCTACAAAAATGCTTTTTTGTATGGTGGATATGAGAATTGCAGTGCCACTATTGTTAATAAGCATAACCTTATCATACCAGTGGATGATTGCTAATGCTAATGTTAATGCAAATGTCCTTCAGAAACTTGCGCTGCACTGATATTCTGCACTAAATCTTGAAGGATCGAATTGTTAAACTATGTATGGTTTTAAAGTATTAGTCTACAACAACCTCTTCATGGATTGAGACCTTTTTGTGGTGACAAGGCTTGTGTGCGTGGGTGAACCTCAGGACTTTCGGGTGCTTACCCAGGAAGAAAGTGACGCTGGACCCACATTGTGCCAATGTTAGCCATTCTATTGGACCAATATTGGGTGCCAATGTCATTTTGTCCACTGGGCCAATGTTGGGTGCCAGTATGATGTCCTTTTGTCCTTTGGGCCAGTGTTGGGCCACAAGAGCTAATGGACTTCCAGCCATCTTTAAATCCACCTTGCAAATGCTTGGCCAACATAGCCATGTGAGGGCCAACATAGCCATCCAACATTCAAAATGCTCACAGTAGGGCCACTCTTAATGAACAGATCTGACGGGAGAAGTCTGACAAAGACTGTGTACCCTGCCTGGATGTTTGGAACCAACCCCTGGACCTAGACCTAGGGGTGATATCTGCAAGCAACCAGGTTATGTGGGTGGCTCAGCCCGAAATGGGGATGGGAAGACATATTGTGGGTTCACCACCTGCAAGATGAAGGGTGGGGATCAGGGGGGATTCCATTTGGGGCCAAGCATGTGATGGACAGTCTTAGATGGACTAGACCCTTGCAACCCTTGGACTCAGTGAACTCAAGGGACCACAAAAGTATTATGTTCTGTGTGAAAAAGTTGCTCCACATTTTGTAACTCTATTGTAGCAAGTACTATCTTCTAAGCTCATCACAAATCAAACTCTATCATTGGGTTAAATGTTGACACTATGGATGTGGTGGAGAAGGATTTTTTTTAATTCGGCATGTGCATTTGTATGCTTGTAGCCATGTCCAGGCCTTTAGTTATGTCGTGTGGAGAGACTTCAGGTCTTGTTAGAGCACAGTCCTTGACGATATGCACCATCGACTGGATGGCACCACAGTCACACTTATGTGAAAGTGGTTTAGTAGTAAAAGTCAAAAAGTCAAAACCAAGTTCTTGCCTATCACCCCACTGGTGTGTTCCCTCACTGGCTTCCCGTAGCTGCTAAACTACATAAATGCTCACCTAGTAAGTCAAAAACCAACCCACTCTGCACCATATTCCCTTCAAGCCTCTAGTACAGCACAGCTCAACCCACCATCCTTCATGGTACATGGAAGGCCTGCATCATGACCATCTGGGTAATTTTTTAGACTGTAGTCTTTCAAGAACATCTAGTTTCTTAGGTCAGGTGAGTCACAAACCCGGACAAGGCATTAATATAGAGCAGATCATTGAAAATTCTATTTAGTTTATGACCAGAAGTAAGTTGTATCAGCAAAACTGTTCCTTGATGGTCCCCAAAAGAAGCCTAGGTATGGACACAAATGAACAACAGAACAAGGTTAAGTGCTTTCTAACAGCATCTTAAATCATTCAGGCTTATGGATTTTTTCTTTGCGCCTCTTGACTTGCAGGTTGACCTGATTCCAGCCCTCTGACTCCATTGTTCAGGTCTAGCTGCAGGGTAAAGAGTATAAGCAGGGGGAGTTGTGTTTTAGCCAGGCCTCTAGGCAGCTGAGCATTTTTTTTTTTTTTTTTGCAGGGTCAGCAACTGCAACATCCAGCACTGTGCCAAGCCGGATAAATCAATGAAACCCAATTAGACGGAGGAGAAAAGAGAAGGTGAAAGGCAAAATGGACCTGGAGTGAAGGGAAAGAAATGACTTGAGGTTTAGTTTTATGCTCTTGCCATCAAAAGCAAACAAAAACGTCATTCAAGACACTGTGACACCTGTAATGCCAACCTGACATGGAGTAAAATAAAATAATTAAAAAAAAATAAAAGGACAAAAGATAGATAGACACTGGGGAAAATAATTGCTTTTGCACATTTTTATTTGATTTCATTTTACACCCGTTTTATTTGAGTGTCTCCCCATCCTTCACTGCTCTCAACACAAACACGATTCACACAAATATAATTAGGGAAAAAAGGAATTACTTTAATGCTATGTAAATATGTTATAAAACAAATTGGGAAAGCAGTATAGGATGGCGTATATTGGAGAAACTAGATAACATATTGTAGATGTCAGCTGAATGCAGAAATTTGTTTCCTGAACTGCTGTATTAGAGAGTAAATTATCTCTGACCACTATTTTAATCACACCATAACAATATGCCTATATATGAATTCTTTCATAAAGCCATGACTAAAATAAATCACTGGAAACCCACTGCATTATTTATAATACATAGAATATGTGCATGAAAATGTAATGACTTTTTATTGCAGCCTTTGCAATTTCATATGGCTAATATGAACAGGTAGATTTTCCAATTATAGTAAACTTTAGAATTATTGGCACCCTTCAACAGGCAAAGGCTGATAAATATTATACACAATAAATCAAACTTACCATCATACTTGGAATGCTTTTTTATATAGTTGTATAATGATATAGTTGGTGACATGGTAACCATAATTTTAATACTTGGATGAAAATCCTTTGCAGTCAATGACTGCCTGAAGTCTGGAGCCCATGGTCTCAAAACTCAAATTCTGAGTTTCCTCCCTGGAGATGCTTTGCCAGGCGTCACTGCAGCCACCTTCAGTTGCTGCTTGTTTGTGGGTCTTTCTGCCTTCAGTCTTGTCTTCAGTAAGTGAAAAGCAGCTCTATTGGGTTGAGATCAGGCGACTGACTTGGCCATTGAAGAATATTCTATTTCTTTGCCTTCAAAAAGTCTTGAGTTGCTTTCGCAGTATGTTTAGGGTCATTATCCACCTGCACTGTGAAGCGGCGTCCTATCAGTTTTGTAGCATTTGGTTGAATGTGAGCAGAGAGTAGAGCCCTATACACCTCAAAATTCATCTTGCTACTTCTGTCAGCAGTCACATCATCAATAAACACCAGTGAGCCCGTTCCATTGGCAGCCATACATGCCCATGCCATAACACTGCCTCCACCATGTTTGACACATGATGTGGTATACTTTGGATCATGAGCTGTTCCTTTCTTTCACCATACTTTTCTCTTCCCATCATTCTGGTACAAGTTAATTTTGGAATCTTATTCCAGAACATGGGAGGCTTTTTTAGATGTTTTCTGGCAAAGTCTAATCTGGCTTTCCTGTTCTTGAATGTTACCAGTGTTTTGCACCTTGTTGTAAACCCTCTGTATTTACATTCATGAAGGCGTCTCTTGATTGTAGATTTTTGACAATGATACGCCCACCTTCTCCAGAGTATTCTTGACTTCTGTTGATGTTGTGAAGGGGTTTTTCTTCACCAAGGAAAGGCTTCTGCGATCATCCACTTTAGTTGTCTTCCATGGTCTTCCAGGCCTTTCGATGTTGTTGAGCTCATCAGTGCTTTCTTTCTTTTTAAGAATGTACCCAACTGTTGATTTGACCTAAGGTTTTTGCTCTCTCTTATAGATTAATGTTGTTTTTTCAGCCTAATGATGGCCTCCTTCACTTGCATTGAGATCTCCTTGGACTTCATATTGGTAGCTCCAGTCGAACAGCTGCCAAATGCCAACTCAATACCTGATATCAACTCCAGAGCTCTTATCTGCTTCATTTGTCTTAAAGTAACGAGGGAATGGACCGCACCTGGTCAATTAACTTCTTGTCAGTCAATTGTCCAAATACCTTTGAGCCCCTCAAAATTGAGGTACTTTGCTGAAAATGGCTGTAATTCCTAAATGGTAAATGCCATATTTTTGTGGAACCTCTTAAAATAAAGCTGAAAGTCTACACTTCAATCACATCTTGATTGTTTTATTTCAAATCCACTGTGGTGGTGTATAAAAGCAAAATCACAAAAACTTTTGGACCTAACTATATATACTGTTTAATATACTGTACCATTGAGCTCAATCAGAGGTAAAATAGTTATTTTAGATTTATTTAGATTTATTTAGATTTAAGATAAGTTGAGAGGTATTTTTTTAATCCTCTCTCAGAGCAGCCTCTAAAAATTTCCCCCTTGTAGTTAACTCCAGAATTATTGGCACCCTTCAACAGAACAGGCAAAAGCTACAGAAAACGAACATAAATAATAATTCAACGTTTCCACTCAAACAGTTCAGGATAATACTTCATATTTAACATAAAACATGAGAAAAACATTCTCATTTGCTTTCAATTTACAGACATTCTGTTGTTGTCTTTGGCCAGGCCTAAAGTTGCTAACATATGAAATCCATTATCAGTCAAGTAATGAATGGAAAAATATATCTAACACTTGAGAAAACCATAACAAATAAGAATGGCATGTTTATCATCTAAGATAAAGAAATGATGATGATGTTAGTAATCAAGTTTTTAAATACATGCATATATAACCTTAACAACAGGTCTTACCTTGTCAAGACTGCACTCTGTATATACCTTAGTGTTGCAGGTTAAATATTTTGAAATATTATCAGAATCTGATTTTATACAGTATTTGCAATTTTACTTTAAATTACACTCCAGTATACTGTCCTTTTTGCTGTCAAAAATTCTTGAAAGTAGGATTCAAAAGTAGGAGAAGCTTTAAAAAATCGAGCTGTGAGAGAATTTCACGTCTTCTTTTTTGCCTTTTGTTGCCTTTATCATCTAAGACTGGCACTGAACAGTTATCAAGGAGGATAAATGAAAAGAGGGAACAAAGTTTCCATGATTAAAAAAAAGGATAATGACCGCACTACTTAACCATTCTAAGTGCTTCATTTGGTGGCCTGTTAAAAAAGATGTGTTTCCATGCGGAGGTAATGAGCAGACGATAAGGAAGTGATTAGCATTGCAGAATCAATGGAGGAACCGAGAGCTTTATGCGAATCTTAAGGTCAAATTTTCAATTCTGTTAAAACAGCAACTCATTTGGGCCTTGCTGACTTGCTACTGCTGTAATTGCTTCATTTTCCTGCGCAGCTGAAATAAACCAAGCCGGATAAGATTGATACATGCTGAATTGATGAGTTCGTGTCCTGCAGTAATTGTGGCAATTAATTTTCAATAATGCATATGCGAAAAAATCAAGAATTATGTATACAGTAATTAACCACTTGACAATGTTATATTTATTTTCCTTTTTTTTTTCAATTAGTATTGTTATTTTGAACCGAAGGCTTTGCAAATTTTTATAGTAGGTGGGAAAAACAGACAGTCCTTAATAACCCTGACAATAAACTGCCTTTCTGAATTCACATCAGGCCATTTTTTTTTTTTTAGCTCGCAGAATGACAACGAATAAAAAGTGGACAGTTGGGAAATGAGGGACCAATTATAAAAAACCAACCAGATGGCCCTTTTTTTCTGGCCAGAAGTCATTTCATTAAGCCGGGGTTGAATAATGGTTTGGGGAACATTGTATTCAGTTTGAGCAATATTGCTGTAATATTATCTCGCGGTATAATTGTATAATTTGTGCAGCCAGTTCAAACTTTTAAACCAGTCCTTGAAAGTTGACTTAAGGCCCTCATAACACTTCACAACACCTACTTAAGCCTTTCGTTTCATTCATTCAGCTGTCCTAATGACTGCATTACTCAATAGTGATGTCAAGTTGACATAACATCTAAGTGAAGCGATATAGAGTTTGTTTACATGCCGGCCTCACATGATGTTGCTCCCATTTTAGGGTCAGAAAGAAATATTCATAGCTCGGTAATTTCGTAGTTATGACACTGTCATAGGCTGGTATGAATATATATATTTTTTTATAAATAGTAAAATGAAAACTCACTTTACTGAATGGATTGAGATTTTCTCAATTCTATGCAAATTAGTTTTGATACTCTAAAGCGACAAATCTAAACAACTGGCTCAAATGATTCCTCGGACCAAACCTGTTATGCATGTGGTCCGACGTTTCTTTAGTTCCCCACTCACAACTTTAGCTCGTACCTGCAGTTAGTTCCCATTTACTGTCTGATGACAAAAATGGCATTAATACTTATAACCATATTATGATTTCATCTTATTGTGCCATATACAGTAAACCTCTTGGTAGAGACATTATAAAGAAAAATAAAACCTGCTACTAGGGAAGTAGCAGAGATTGTTAGTGACTTTGGTGAGTGTACATAGCTGGTCCAGTTAGTTTGTTGCTTAAAATGCGAACAAAGCTACTCGGAAGCCTAGAACGCAACATGTAACTCAAACAAGCAAATTTTAAACTGATGAGTGCATAACATTTTTAGCCGGAGGCTATACATTTTGACTGCTACTTTTTGTTTCTGAAAAATAGACAGAGAATCAGATTGCCAATCAGACTAAGGGAGCAGGTAGTAAACAGCAAGAAGTGATACATGAACGCATACATGTTATTATACACTTTCACTGAGAAAAGGATGTTGTTGAGGACGTTTATCCAGAATTGCATCATTTAATGGGAAACGTTATTTAAAAGCATGATTCGAGACGTTACGATTCAGAATTTACACAGACCTTCATTAAATGTAATTAGCGGTTAAATTACTAGTCAACAGAAGTTCTTGTAAACACTGATTCTGTAGGAAATGCTTCCACTTGAATACAACTTTAAAAAAGCTTCGGCGAATGTTGTTATAGGAAAATAATCGCTGATGGAGTGGTGGGCCATCAACTTGCGTTGAAATTGACAAAAGCAGCCTTTATGACAGGTGACGCCAGCTTGAATACACCTTTAAAAATGTTTATGAAGAGCTTATATATGGGTCATGTTTATCATTCTTTGTTACATGCTGTTTCTTGTACTTGCACTACCCAAAAAAAAGAAATGGCTTGAAACGTAGTAATATAATATAATCAGAAGGGTTCTGGAAACAGCGATGGATCATTTGATGAATATAATGAAAAAATATATATTTGCATGAAATAAGATGCCCTATCCTAGTGGAACATGCTGATATCAGCCAATTTGACAGCAATAAGGACTTGCACAGATTGGTGTAAAATGTCATTCCGGATATACATGTTCATTTTCATGCGCATATTTATTACAAGCAATGCTATGATTCCCCACTGATTAATTCTCGTCATGGTTTAATGAGAGAACTGGGATACTGGAGATATGCTTACTTAGCTGAAATAATGGATATTTACTCCAGATAATGAAAAACTTATGTTTGAAAATTAGCATGGCATTTGTTTTTTTCGGCACATTGCCATATCCTTGGATAAATCCAAGAAATTTCCTTGTCACTTGAAGGGACCTAGCACTGACTCAACGGACTCATATTGTTCACATAGTACAAAAGCCGAGAGCGGCAATTTGGCATAAGAAGCGGATAATCAGAGAATTACACTGACCCTCGGAGAGCTCCATTCACCGCATCACAATAAAGCCTGATTGGAATTGATAGCTCTTTTCGAAGCCCAGATGCTCTCTTCTCTACTGGATATTGTTTTATAAAATGTCCTTTGACATGGAAGAGAATGCCAGCGGATTAAGAGGCAACTGGCCTGGTGTACAGGGGGTGGTGAGGTTAGAGGAAGCGCCATTTCCATCGTCGGAAGTGGACATGGTAATGACAAGATGATGAGCAAGGAAGTACAGCACAAAGCAGACTTCACATACATTAATGTTTGTGATGACGTCAGACTTATTACTAGATTTGTTTGATTTGATAACGATTTGATCGTTCCTATGCTGCCATCTTGCGCTGCCATAATATGCAGTAACTTTTAAACCAATTGCCATCTAACTATTGAATTTACTGTTTTTAAATGGTATCAAATGCATGATGTTTTAGTCTTGATTTACTTTTACATTTTTTATTATTAAACAGCTCGTTAAAATACCTTTTCAAACATGTGCTGTGACCTTGGTATGATGGTATCCCATCAGTTGTGATGATAATTGCATGAAGAAAATGCCAGACCTTGTTCAAACAATAAACCGTCATGCTCCAATCTGGCAAAAATCTGTAGGAGACAATTAGCCATAAAAGAAAACAATTGCCATGGTAACACTATGAATCTTCATAACTAAAAATCCACTATCTTGCTAAGTTTTGCTGCTTGCCACTGCCAGCGAGCAGTTCCTGACTTACTCTATTCTCATAGCCATCCATCATGAAAAATTTGTAACATACAAGTCATCACAAAAGGTAGTAACACTAAAAATCCAACATCTAGATTTTGGCCGCTGCCATCAAGCAGTTACCGACCTATTACCTCCTCAACATCCTGTATAATGGCATCTATAGTGCCAGGTGTGGCAGAGCCCCACCATTTATATCAGCCTTTCACCAAAAGTCAATCTTCATAAAATCCTCGTTCACAACTCCATACATTTTAAATTCCATTGAAATACTAATTACCAATGTTGTGGACTCGAGTCACATGACTTGGACTCAATTTTACATAATTAAAGAAGACTTGTAGCTCGATTTTGACAACAATGAGTTGTGACTTCATTTACAGCATTTGGCAGACACCCTTTTCCAGAGCAACTTACATTTATCTTATTTATATAACTGAGCAGTTCAGGGTTAAGGGCCTTGCTCAAGGGCCCAGTAGTGGCAGCATTGGGGATTGAACTCGTGATCTTCCAATCAGTAGCCCAACGACCTAACCACTGAGCTACCACTGACCCACCACTGACCCCTTGGACTCAGCCCTTTGATTTGGAAAGACCTGAAGTATTTGCAAGGCCAAAGATTAAAATTTATACATTTAAAAATGTGCATCGGTGAATCAACTACACTTTTTCCCAACAAACAATTAATTTTCAGCATCAATCTTCATTTCCAAGGTCAATGTTCAACCAGTTAGACAGCAAATCACCATTCACTAGACAATGACAAAGATGAAAGAGTGCTCATTCCCTGACAACAGAGGCACTTTGTGGTAGCCATGCTCCCAAAGATAGTAGCCTTCGCCTGCAAAGATTGTGTTGTTTGCAACAACAAAAGGGCTGCGATATGTAGAACCTGTGGTTCGGCTTTTGAAGTTGCACAAAGCAAATTCCAAGGCAAAGCCAAATTGAACTTAGATGGATGGATACCTTTAGTGAAAGCAGTCTACATGTGAAACTGAACTGAAATATTCAGTTTTTAAAGTCATAGTTATGCATCTTTCAAATACCCATTTATTTCCATTGAGTCTTAAAGTTGTCTAGAACCAAATGAACACCAATTTGAAAAAGCCTAACTATAAAACTGATTATTACATTTGGTAAAGAGCACATTATGACTTGTTCAAGACTTGAAACTTAAGGTAAGGACTTGTAATTTGACTTAGCAGTCTTGACTTGAGACTTTGCTTGTGACTTGCAAACCAATTGGCCCCACCTCTGCTAATTACCCCTTTTGAGTAACCAAAGATAAAACAAAAATGTGCTATTTGACGAAAAAAGCCTTTCTGTGCAATCATAGCACAGCATGCTCACTTCCCCATTTCGTTCCAAAGAATTATTATTCCAGCTAGTGGTCAAAAATGGGGACTACAACAAGCACTAATAGAGGCCCATTAAGGAAGGAATCATGCTGCCCCATGCTCAGGGAAGAAGCAGTGGTCAGGACAGTTATATTGTATTTTACACCAAAGCTGGGCTCCATAGCCAACACGATTTTGTTTTATAGCAAGTAAATGGAATTAAATCTAATAAATTTCCAACAAACAAAGGCAAGGCATAAGTACAGACAATGTGGCTATGATTTAGAGAACCATTTCTATGTTAAGATATACTGCAATGATTAGGAGAGGGAAATGGGTATTATAAAATTGATCAGAAATGCGTGTGCACCACGGAGACCTTGTTTCCCACACAAAGGGCTGGGAATAAGAAGAAAAATGTATTTCCCTTTTCTAATGCCTGAATTATTTGGGCTAATTTTATGTGGATTTTAAGATTTAGCCGGACTCGAAGTTTTGCTGAAACTTGGTAACCTGATAAACTGATGGTGGGAAACACACCAAAACAGTTCTTCAAAGGTATGTCGAATGCTACTTAAAATGAGCTGCAAGACTGTACACTGGATGACTGTATGTCGTCAGCTCTCAACTGTCTATAACAGGTAACTCTATTAGGTAACTATTCACTAGATAGTAGCCTACAACAAAAGTCAACTATTACATACTCTTGACTTATTTTTTGTTTGAGGCTAGTCATCCTGCCCCACAAAAATTAATGGTCATGAGCCACTGCTATGAAAGAGACATGGTATTGTAGAGGAGGCCACTTTCAAGGTAGCTCCATCTCTCGCATTTCTCATCGACACAACCTGCCAAAAGCTAGGGAATAAGTTAAAACTGGTAAGGCATTACTAAACTGGACAGCATTTACTAAACCACCATCTCAAACCAGTCTTATTTCTGATTGCACATATTTTTTTTCCTTAACCTTGTGCCAACATTGTCTTTCTCCACACCTGTGTATGTTCATTTACATAATAAGTTATTCCCCATGTCGACTGTTTTTTAAAATTTGTCATTATGCTGTCAGTGTGGTTTTGTTCCGACAATATAATTCAATAGCTTTTTTTCCTAATTTCGCTGTCAAAAAAGTTACTTTTAGTTATTTTACTTCCACTGCTAAGAGCACGAATTAGCAAGTTAACTCTGAGTCAGTACCAGTGAAGGAATATGCGGAACAACTGGTGTTTTGTCACTTTTGTTCCATAAGCTTTATACCATTACTATAGTGCTGTTAACTTTTCTATTCTTATTTTCTATAACAGCCCCTCAGAAGTGTATTTGTCAGTGAATCATTTGTTAATATCTAAGAATTGGCACAAAAAAAAAAAAAAAAATCCTAAACCAATAATCCAGCTCATTACCTACTATCTTTCTACTTTCTTTACTCAAGGAATACTTTCTGCAGTAATTCTAATGTGGCTCGATATGAATAACTGCTAACTGGGTCATGATCTCATTTACATAATACTAATTGGCCTCCAGTAGCTTTTCATTTATCATTTATCATTTATCAACTTCAGTTGGTTTGAATGTTAGCACTCCTTCAACATGTAACTCCTAACTAAGAGCTGGTGATTTAATATGTGCACCATAAATAGCAGGTAAGAGCAGCTCATTGCGGTGATTATCGTCATTAAAACACACAAGCAAATGAAACACGGTCATGTGATATACTGTAGTGCATCCCATTATTCTCCCCATTAGACCTTCCAGTTTAATGAAGAATAAAATGCCATGAGGGGCAGAGAGAAGCGCAGGAGCTGACTCCGGCCTCTCGCTCTGCACAGCGTGACTGCATTAATCAAAGTTGAAGAGCGTGTTTTCTCACTCTCGATCTAATGAGATTAAGCAAATAATACCGTTACAACGATGTGAATTAAGGACACGCTGCTTCGGTATCTCTCCAGCTCGATATGATTTATATCAAACCACACGAGACGTGAGAGCTGGTTTGAATGATCGCCGTTATTCAGTTTGATTTGACTGTTGAGGAGGGAGTTAGTAACAAGATTTCACGCTGCCTAGCAGTCAATTAGATGCCGGCTTCTGCGGTAATAACTCAAGAAGAATGCAGAATTCTTATGAGACGCCACTTGATTTTCTATGAACATACACACGACACGGCTGTCACCGTGTCTTATCATGCAACTGGATGGATGAAACAACATACTCCTTTGCAATCTAAAGATCTGTGTTAACTTTATAAACAGCCATTAATGGTGCACTTTCTATGGAATCATACGCACAATGAACTTTAACCGCAATCATAACGGGTTTATACCACAGCACAGTTGAATTCTCAAATCAGGTGTTGATTAATTTTCTATAACGGCGGCTAGCTCCATCGCTAACATACTGTAAATTCGACGTTTATCTTAATGTGCTGGCTCTAATACGTTATCATTTCTAAAGTAACTTATCCACAGGGACTTGTATGGTGGACGCTCCAGTTAATCTAATGCTTATGATAAACAGATTTTTTTTTCAAAATGTATTGTTATTTAACAAAGAAAAACATATAATCATTGATTTGATGAAGTTTTCTCTACGGAGAGATTTGACATTTATGGAAAGAGTCTCCAGTATCAGGGCTTTGTAAGAGTACCTTTTCCACCATGGGGAACAAATGGTGATGGAATGACTGTAAGTTATAACATTAAACATAATTATAAATGGATAAAAGTATGTTGCTCACTATTTTTTTTAAATAAATGTAATTATTGAAAAATTGCTGTAGTATAAGAGAGAGAAAAAAACACTTTGTAGTGTGCTGTTATATGAAAGTAATCAGGTTCGTTGATTATTTTCCCGATAACTGCACACCACGCTGGATTTAATCCCTACATAATGTTCGGAGTGCCCTTTAGAACAAATTACAACATTTAAAATATATGCTCTAGCAGTCGCAAATCTTCAAAGCCTTACTTAGTCCACCCAAGGTCAAAAATAATAACTGAATAGTAAAAAAAAAAAGGTCTTTAAAGATATCAGTGTAATGTCTGCCTCCAAGCCATGAGGAATTAGTAGTGTAAATGAAACCTTACACTGCAGTTGGAGAAGTATCTCACTGGGAACTTTTTAAACACACACAGACGTCTCGCACTCAAGTGTCTGTCGTGAGCCAAGTCCAAGATTGCCAGAGGCAAAACCAAACATGTGTCTCCTGTGTAGACCCGGAGTCTAGGAACAAGCGCTTCTGTCCTGAAGAAGTAAGGAACAACAACAGGATACTGTGTGTATCAGGGCTTTAGTCAACCTGAGACACATCCAGTGCTCAGAGGGAGGACCACGAGACTCAAGATGCCATACAGATACTTCTCTAACTGTGTTATTTTGGTCATTTCTATATTGTATACATGTAAGAGTTGTAACAAAATGACACCCTGTGCATCTGAATTAAACCCGAAGTGGGCGTGAAGGTAAAAACCGTTCTGTTGCGTCGCTCTCCCAGATGCTGTGAAATGATTATGCGATGAGGCAACATCTTGAAAGTATCACCAAAGCAGCATTCGTGTCATTCATGACGAGCTTTTATTTTGAAACATGACATTTTTTTTCTAAGATTAAATCATCACTGTAACGAGAGTTGACCAGCACACGGACGCTACCTGCTTCTCCATTCTTTTGATCTCAGCGCTATTTCAGATGTACGTGCTCAGGCGGCTTTCGGACTCCAGCTGTGCACATGCACCAGGAGAGCAATGAGGATTCAATAAGGGCATGGTAGTCATTTTGTAGCATTAAACTTGTGTCCCGCTTTGCTCTTTAGTCTATGCACTTCCAAGTCATTTCTTTGCATAATTAGATATTATGTAGTGTAATGATTTCACCTGGAGATATGCCATGCTTTTGGACGCCATGATGTGCAAGGTCAGGCATACATTATAGGACTAATGGTGGAATTCTAAAAATATACAATATGTTGAAGCACTAGGCAAACCCATAAAACCAGGTCTCATAGCTACTGAAGTCTTATTTATGCACAAATAGCAATATGTTACAGAATTAAGCATGTTACTCACTAATGGCTGGCCATGATATTAGACGGGAGACTAATATCTAGTATCCATCACTATCACTACAATGAAACTATTAGTGTTGAGCAATGCTTTATATCACAAGGTCTTAATGGCATAATAAGAATTATTTGAGACGTTTGAGGCAGCTGTATTTGTGATTTCTAATTATTATTTAAGTGTTTCAACTTCATAATACTCTGCTGGGTTCACGCTATGTCTCCGAATACCAAACAAAAAAAGTTTCATTCCAACACTAAATTTATGGTTCTGTCATCTGCCCTTTTATGTCATTTTTTTTCTTTGATTGGACAATGTGTGCCTACTCTTCTTTTAGTTTCTCCTCCAAAGGTATTTTTTTTGGGGAAAAAAAAAAGCAAGTAAATAATCCACCTTGTTCACATTCATTACACCCACAACTGTTCTATTTCGCATGCACCTTCCCAGTCACTGCTAATGACATGTAATGGATATGTGTGAAAAATATCAGCCCAAATGGACACCAAATTTATGGGGATGTGTCACTCTGTGTAGTCACTTGACACGACTGTCACTGACAGGATGCATAATCTACAGTCTGGGCTAGAAAGAAATCAGCCTTCACTTCTTCCTAGCAGTCTGAGTGTTTTTCTTACAACCATTGGTGGTGCTGTTGCTCTTAGTTCCACAAAAATCCAAAATACTCCACTTTAAGACAGCAAATAATCCTATATGGATCCCAAAAAGCCTTGTATTGATGTATTTTTATCTCTGAAAGACAAAGCATAGCATATTTTAAAAAATGGTTAAAGCTAACCATTTTTCCTGTAACAAATTGTCATTTAATGTCTACAGACACACTACAGACAGATACTTTAGAATTATAACATATCTATCTCTCTCTCTCTCTCTCTCTCTCTCTCTCTCTATATATATATATATATATATATATATATATATATATATATATATATATATATATATATATATATATATGTATGTATGTATGTATTTTTTATATATATTATACATAATTTACAGCCTGGGAACTAATCCCCATAGGAAGCAATAGGAGGATGGCAAAGGATTACAAAATTATGAGACGGAAATGATTAATTAAAATAAAATGAATTAATACAGGGGCACTGTGGCTCAGTGGTTAGCACTGTTGCCTTGCACCATCCTGTGTGCGCAGAGTTCGCATATTCTCCCCGTGCTTTGGGGGTTTCCTCCGGGTACACCGGTTTTCTTCCCCAGTCCAAAGACGTGTGTGTGTGTGTGTGAATGGGTGTGTGAGGGTGTGTGCGAATGTGCCCTGCGATGGGTTGGCACCCCATCCAGGGTGTCCCCTTCCTTGTGCTCCGAGTCCCCTGGGATAGGCTCCACCCTACGACGCTGTGTAGGATAAGCGGTACAGAAAATGGATGGAAAATGAATGAATACAATGTTACGGTCCTACATGCCTGGCCCCTGTTACAGTTACCTGCAACACACAGCAAGAAATATCCTTATTACCTCAAGCTCACTTTGAAACCACAAATGGTTCCAAACTCCTTCCACTTTTAAAAGGTTTTCTCAAGAGAGTAACATTTCTGCTATTATACCGAGGGCTTGTTTCTGTTTACGCAAGCTCATTTTCTGCTCGAGCCCAGACCTCCCTTGATGATGTAAGCACAACTTAGTCATTTTCTTTAATCACGGGTCTATGGTTAGAGGATCTTCATTGTATAATCTGACATCAAGAGAACAAGTTATAGAATTCAACCAAGATTCTTTTGGGATCATCTCATGCAGCGAGCCAAGTAAGACTGAAAGACTGAAATCGGGGACGGATGTCAGATTTTTTTGGAATGCAGCTGCTGTGAATTTCCAGGTCAAGGGCAAAAAATGAAAGCTATAAAGACATCGCTCGAGTGCTCACGTGGTGACACAAGAACAAATCCAAATGATAGTCTCAGAGAGGATATCGAAAAAGATTGACCTTAGCGGGAGGGATGTTAATTCTGCCAACAGCTTGTCGGAGATCAGTTGCACGACAGATGCACAACAGCAAGGCGTCTCCATTGTGATTAATGAGTCCTCGGGGAGTGAAGTCAGACTGTGAATATGGAGCTGCCACACACACACACGCACACACACACACACACACACACACACATTCAAGGCATACCACTGCTATGCTAATGGCTAGCAAATTTACATTTGTACTGACTGTCTAATGCTAACTAATATCCATTTACCAGGAACAAAGCATGAGCTAGAGGCTGTATTAGTCAGCTTTTAGTTGTATTTAAAGACTGCATTCATGTTCTCGACCTATTGAGGGAGAAAGTCCTTTCAGATGGCAAACCCTTTCCAGGAAAAGACAGAAACAGACGTGAAACAAAGAGATTAAACGAGATCCCATCAGTGAGTGATCTTTAGCTTCAGGGAGCATGACAGGGTTCTGTTAGTCATGCAGCATGTGGGTTCTCTGTCCCACTCGGGATTTGTGTGCTTCACAATGCCGTGGTGGTCTGGGAAAACCTGTTGGAATGTCGCTACAAGTGAATTCTGGAAATAAGCCAAAAACAAGATGAAAAATTAGAACTGAGCTGTGAGACATTACAGGCATAAATTTTGGTCATGTCAATCAGATATTTGGATAAATTGTATCTATAACATGTCTTTCAACTATAGTATAGTAACTAAACTTAAACTATAGTAATAAAATATCAAAACGCAACAGAAACATGTTTATTTACCATTTTTGCCCACTCGCGATCCCTGCATTATGTCAAACTAAGCAACTTTAGTGATTTTTACAATCACTTCATGTCTTATATCTCTGAAAAGCATTTTCCTGATGTGACATTATGATATACATGTTATTTTCTCTAATAATAATAATTAATTCCTCTATAATTAATATAAACTAATAATAGTTAATTCCTCACCTTATAATCCTCACTAACCATGAAAAATGTTTTTTTTTAAAAATGTTCATTCAAAACGTTCATCCCTAATGTTAGATTTTATACTGAAAATTAGCATTAAATGTTAAAAAAAAAAGGTGCATGATATTTTCCTATGAAAATAATGAACCAACAAACTCTTATGTAAAAGTCTTTGTTTTTGAGAGCATCTTGTGCATTGTATGCAGATATGTGCATATTTAATTAGAAGCCTCATTTACATAAATAAATGTTTTGTCTGGCAAATCGTTTTACAATATAAAGTTGTTTTTAAGAATAAAAGTTAAATTACCCGGTTCACGTGTAGCATCTGACATTTTGGCAGCTGGTATCTGATTACAGACTGAATTGATTAGGAGTACGTACGTTTTGCTAAGACGTGCAACTATCCAACAACTTGATCCAAGCGTGACATTCAGTGTGTCACACTTAGCTAGCAAGGCTTTAGGCAGACAGACTGTTTTTAGCAGCATGTTTGTTAAACTGGCTCCTTGCACAACAAGATCTTTGCAGGATCTAGATCTAGATTAGAAAGTAGCCTAAAGAAGAATATTTCCATGTCAAGTTTTGGTAAAATATAATGCCAAGTGTGAAATGCTAAGAAGAGGTGCGATGTACTGTATATTACTTGCAGAAAAAAACTACATTTTGGTCAAAAAAAATAAAAAATTCATTATTTTTGGTTCTTGGCCAGAATTCAACCAGCAAAACATCAGTTTTTTATGGGCTGCCAAAGGTATATAGTAGAAAATGTCAAAATGTGAAGGCTTTTCCCAGGTCGCCACACTATTTAGCTTTTGCATTTCTCTAACACACCTGTTTCTATTCATTAGCCCTTCATTAGTTGGATTAGGAGAGTCTGCCAGGTTTGGGAACCTCTGCTTTGGAGTAAGAACAGCTTCCCAGCGAGCAAACAAAGAGGTGAAGCAAATTAGTGCCATGCTTATTGATGAATAAATGTGAATAAAAATGAAAACAAATGGCATGGCAACATCTGCAACCTACCCTTTCTCTCACTCTGTCTCTCTCTTTCTCATTCTCTCTCTTGTTCTCTCACTCTGTCTCTCGATCTCTCTCTCATTCTCTCTCTCTCTAGTTCTGTCTCTCTGTTGCTTCTTGCTGTGATGTGCCAGCTCAACAATCTATCGCTCCTTTTAGGCCCGGTGCTGAGTCACTGCATCCGTCCTTCTCTGTTTTCCTATCAACACTTATCTGATGATGTCAGGCTTCTGCGTAATGCTCAATAATTGACATTTTAAAGCTCACCATCTTTGTTTTGGAAAGGGCATGTGTTTCATTTAAATGCAAAATATATAGGGTCGTATTTCCCCCCTGCTGTTTTAGGGCAAGATGAGTAAGCTATCTTTCTGGTAATGGCCTGATTTTTTTTTTTTTAAAGCTCTCTGATGCAGGTGGATGAGCCTTACCATACAGTATCTGGGTTTTGGCCATCTGTGATTAGCATCTGTAATTTAGACTCTACATCTGGTTCAAATCATGAAGGCATTGATAATTAGCTGATGAGCTGAATCAGGAGTGTTGGAGACTGGAAAACACAAAGCCATGTGGATTGTGGTTCCAGGCCTGTGGAGGGTTTAGATGTGAAAACCTTTCCACAGAAATGTAAATTCAGTTGTGCTTGAAGAAGATATGCAGGAATGTGGAAATGCAAAATGGAGGTTATTTACATCAGTGAATATGTCGCAATGGGCTTCCTATCTGAAACTAGTACGAAAGGAGAAATTTGTTATAATGTGTATGAATGTGAGGAAGAAAAAAAGTTTCTCTAGTGTGAATGAAAAAAGCACTGTAACATCATCACTGACCTGAGGCATCACCACATATGAGTGGTTGGGGTGCCAATAATTTTGGAACCAGTGTTTTTTCCCGGACAAACTGTGCTACTTAATCAAACAATTGTTTGGCATGTTTAAAAAATGTTAAAACTACCAAATTCTAGTATGCACGTAATAAAACAAGCATAATAGTATTTTTTTGTTGCACAAATATTTAATTTCTTTAAGCTCACAAAATAAACCACATTGTCCATGTGCAATTGTTCATACTTAACCTCATTTGATCAATATTATCAATCTTATCAATTAGTAAATGTCTGTGAAAATGTTTTCATTGTCCAAACTGAACGAAAAAAAATTCATGCCAGATTTTCTCACACTGATTTTCTTCGTACTCATGTGCATATGCCACGAATGCCAATCACCTGTAAAATTACCAAGCGTGTTCATGGCGCAACGGTTTTACTTTTTTTTCGATGCCCACAAAACTTCAAGTTTACAGCTCAAGCTAAAATCATCGAACACAAAATGACTGCACAATGACTAAGCGCTGTGTGCGTTAAACTTTCCAGCAATGCAGCTCAGCCACTGCAGCGTGTCAGCTACCACAGACACGTATGAACTCCTTTGACAGGGTGCCATTACTTTTGTCCTAATGAAATAGCTGGCCTTATTTGTCTTGATGTATGGATTTTGTTCTGGATTGCGTTCTTTCAAGTCATTAATATCAAATGAGTGATTTCACAAAATTTTCATTGTGACAAATTGCTTTTGTTTATTAGCCTTCAAATGTCTTGGAGATCTGCCACCTTGCAGAGTTCAGGACTACTCTTCATTAATTAGAATAAATTCTACATGAGAATAGTTTTTGGGTAAATTTATAAAGACTAAAACAACTAAAATGCACTTTTTCTCCTGTAATATTATTCCTCCTATTTTAATTCGAAGGACGTTCTGTTCAGTTTGGTCGGTTTCGCGTGATTGGCTTTCCGCTGTCTGTCACACTTCATCTCCGTAAGGTTGCGATGAGGTCACGACTTACATGACTCCATTGTTTCACCAATTCCACCAATTGTTTCTTGTCACATTGAGGCTGACATTTATAGAGTAAACTAGTGATTCAGCAAAGGCTACATGTCACTGGCCACATACTGATGATGTGCTTTCCTTCCAGAATATCCAAAATAATAGCTATCTGTGTGTCGGTCTGGAAAAACCCGATGCCACTGCAGATGAATTCTGCTAAAATAACGAAAAATTCAGTTATGGCAAGAATAGGGGTTTTCTTCCTAGGACATATTTTGAATTCTCAACTCTAAGGAAGCGTAAATATATTTGACCACAACTACTTAACCATAGCTTGGCTGTCTTCCTGTTGGGTAAGGATCCAATTGAATAAACATGGTGGTAAAAAACAGTCAGTCTGTCTAAAGATGTGTAAGTGAAATTTCCTCACACTAAATGCTGGTTTGGATAGCTACGTGCTATAGCAGAATGGACATAATCCTAATAAATTCAGTCTGCGATGCTAACTCGCTGCAGTCGGAATTAAATCTTTAAACGCAATTTTCTCCCTTTTCACTCTCGGGTGTAATCAGACTTTAAATTGCTAGAACGTTGCCTTTGAAAGTCGCAGAAAGTCAGTGGGGGTGTCTATGTTACCCGTAACCTCTAGCTAGCGAGTGAAGAATGCTATGTGTAGTTTCGATGTTCTGTGTTAATACATGGTTTGAATCAAATTTACTTCCATTTAATTACGTTGAATGTTCACGCTCAGAAATTGGTACTAAACTGTACCCTTCCCCATTGCTAAGGTGGTACCCTCAAGCATACACCTTTTCTACATTTTCTCCATGTCGTATGTACTGCATGTTTTACCTAGAAAGGCTGATATAGTGTCTCATTAAAGGTTTACTCTAAAACATAATTGGGGTCCAGTTACCACCCTACCCCAGCAACAAGGAAAGGTCCAGTACCTTTAGTACCCTTTTTTCTGAGAGTGTCAGGAACTTATTCTGAAATGCATGTCTGCTCCTCTGTATCGAGTAGCTGTTGAATACTTTCTTGCTCTTGCTCACATACTTATTTACATGACTGTGTTATTTTGAATCTTTTTTTTATGAGCTCAACGACATGATTTAGAGTGATTGCAGAACTGTAAGGGGCAAGAACTCAAAGAACTCGTGCTGGAGTTCTGGACTCAAGGGTCTTGGTTAGGAGTTGTAGGAGTCAGGAGGAGACATGGAGCTGGTGAAAACTTCAGTTATTTCGTATCTACATAAAGTTACGTGTCCTAACACACCTGATGCAACTAGTGAAGGACTTCAGGAGAATCTGAGCAGCTAAAAGGCTCTGTACGCTTTAGAGCTAATCCTGCATTCGTGGTGCCTTGCATGTGATAAGCCGCAATTTGTAATAATGTCATTTCCCACCGCAGGAGTTTCAATGTATGGTGTGGAAAAAATACATAAATACATTGCCGCCCATGAAAGCATGTCTTTTGTGTGCTCTGTCAGAGCATGTAAAGCTTATTAAAAAGCTACTTTGATGAAAAGATTACTTTGAAAAATGTACTAAATTGAGGTGTTAAGGTAAAAACGCTTACCACTGGAACGGTAACCCCAGGGGGTACGATCTTCAGTACCTTCTTAAAGGAACATAGTTAATGCGCATAATTGGACCTTAAGGACCACTGCTGTAACTTTAAGGGTAAATTTACATTGATTGCCTCTTGGGGAACAAAAATGCACTTTCAGTAAGATAGCAAGAGAAAAATGGGTGTGTATGATCTCTAGAGCCTGATTACAATTTGGAAAAAAAATGAACCTTAGTCTTCTCTTCTTCATGTTGCAGCTTATTTTTATTCCTGTTAGAATAATGCAGCAGTTACAGGATATATTTAGCCCCGGTTCTTCGGCAGAAAACTGCGAAAGGAATAACAAAAGAATAATCAAGCAAAAACAGACGTGTATTTATCTCTGTAGATCTGGAAAGTGGATCCAAATCCGGCAAATCTCACACTCTGGGTATGTTTTTGCCCCTGATAACACACCTAACGCTCATGATGAAGGGTTTATGATGATAAACAAATTAAAACACACCTGGTGTTGGGTTAGAAAAGAACACACATGCAGCACACTGTGTAGTCAGGATTAGGCTTGGGAACTGAAGGAGAGATGGAAAGTGAGTAGGAGGTTTATTTATTTTGGACTAGGTTGAAGCTCAGGTATGGAGCCAAAATATCTAATAGCGATCACTGAAAATCACTGACCATTGCAAATTCACAGTAGAGTGCTCGCAGTATGGCTCATGGAATTATGGGTAAAATGCTGAACGATATCAACTCTAAAAGTCTTTCTAAGACAATTGATATACAGTGCGATTTTCATCACGATAATGGTGTCAGGTAAAACTGTAAATTACGAAAGAATTCCTTGGTTGGGAATTAGAATCAGTGGTCTTGTGGTGCATATGCAGCGATTAGTCTGTTTGAATGGGACCCTGGTGTATTTTCCTCTTCAGTGCGGTGCTTTAGACAGGTGAGAACACAGCAATTACACTCAGATGCAGACTAAAACAACCAGTCAAGGGTGTCCAAGCAAGATGGTCTCTCTTCTAGTCAGGCTCAACATGAACTCTAGCGTGATTTGATTGCTGTGAGAATATGATTCGACTCTGTATCAACCCGACTGCAGGAAGCGAACCAAACATGCCTCGTACCAATACGTTATTGTTTCTATAGTAACAGCTGGGCCGCAATTTGTATAAATTTTCACTGAAAGATTTAATCATCCAGAACTGTATGAAAAACAGCATATTTAATCACTTACCTAATGATCATGACCATTATTTATAAATTGTTCGACGTGACACTTTGTTGTAGGCCTAGTTCATCTTTTTTTTTTTTAGGTCAACTTTTCCTGCCTGTTTTAATTAACTGATGTTAACTATATACTTGCCTAATGTTCACTAAGTCAAACATACTACACTGCAGATTTTATTTCACGTTAACGATCGTTTACCTCGACAGAAATGGAGGATGCGCTGCGAGCCCAGATAAGAGCATGTGAGATAGTGGGAGGGGGCGTGGTTTCAAGGGATATTATCATTGGAGAGGTTGGACAACTCAAATCATTCCAGATTAACACGTCGATTTGGCTCATCTGCTGTTTTAATGGAGAGAAAAAGACTGCTGTTTTGTTATATTTTTGCAATCCAACTCATACTAGCATACTCCGACGTTAAATTGCAGAGCTCTTATGCAATAAAATGCATAAATATTGGGAGGTTTGGTGATATAATTGGAGTAAACATCACTGGTCATCATGGCAGTGTAGCATCTTGTAGAGATAATGAAATTGTTATATCTCAGCATAAGCCTAGCAGTCTGTCCACATAATTTAAGCCTAATAACGAACCGGTTAAGAAAATGTAGTGTGGTATAACGAAGAAAAACATTGATATCGTGAAGCTTAAAGTCTCCAGGGTCCGCTCTTTGTAAAGGCCAGCAAGTTTTCTACCACGGGAAGAAAAGAGGAGTTTGTGCTTGTGGGATTTCTCTGTAGTGAGACAAGCTGTGCTTTTTTGTTTTATAATTTTCAAGAGAGAAACTTAATCACTTGTGTGGAGCTAGCATGTGTGTATTTATTTGAACACCTGTGCTCATGTCTGGGTTTCTAACATGTGCTTGAATATGTTTCTTGGCAAGTGTGGGGGGAAAAAAAGTCAGAAATAGACCTTTTAATCAGCCTTTGACCTTTCTGCTAATAAATTAAGCCTAGCATTCTGTTCAATTTCCATACATGGTTTGGTTGTTTACATTTGGCAAAGCCGACCCCCAAAAAATTCAATCAGATGGTATATAATACAGAGACAGAAATGTGTGTTGTAGGTATGGAATGTAGCACAGTGATGGGAAATGAAGGAGCAAGGTGGGAAAATGACTCACGTATCTACCACGATTACATCATACTGGCCCTGTCACGAGAAGCCGAGCGATTACTAGTGAGCCATTGTAATTCAATTTCGTTTGATTCAATTTCATTTCAATCAACTCATCTCTGAGCAATTCTTTCACTGTCATTAATCACGCGCAATGTCGCGGACAAGAGGATGCGTATGTCGCTTTTCTCAGTGGTACACAACAAAAGGCTTATGGACAAATAATATTTGACCTCCAAGATCTTTACATAAAACGCCTTTAATGACTCTGACTGCTCTTTCAATAATGCACAGTTACATTCAAGCAGACATTTTGGAGATGCGAAGGCTCGTCTTCTTAGGCTGGGATTCCTCGCTGATAAAGCTGCTTTGATTATAATGAAGAGCTTTATGAATAAGCAACCACATCTCCTTTTCTCCCATCTGTTTAATGAAACATTTTAAAGTACAGGGTAAATTCTAAAGGCTTGCCTCCAAACGAATAAAGCCGTAATTACTCAAGCGTTAATGCCTCTCAGTCCTCAGTATTAAAGGCTCTTATTCATAAAAGTTGTGTAGATAAAAGGGCAGATTTGAGCGTCTGGTGTGATGTGTGAACAAATCTGTGTCTGATTCATGAAACTGGCGTACGACATCAAAACCTTATTTAGGTTTTACGATTTGATTTGATTTTCAACGCAGTGGATGAATCATCGACATCCCTAATATGCGAGCAACACACCCTAATTTACACTCATACACTGTATATACATTTCTGAACACCCTGTATCGACATAACTAGCAAAAATGGGTTCAAGTGAAATACGCTCAGTAAGAAACAGGTAGAGGTGAAGGCAAAAATGTTTACAACTATTCATTTTATTGAAAGATTTTATTGATGTGACACACTCTAATTGAGCATTTGTAGTACACAACATATAATTGTACTAACACTGTCTAATTTCAACTATAAGGCAAATCCAAGCTTACAGCAATTTGCCTAAAGCACTCGTTCAGTGTCATTATAATCAGAGAGCGGATGATAAAAAAGTCCTTTAATACACAGATTTAGGTATTTAAATTTTCATTTTTTCCCCCGTTATTTAGTGAAAGAAATTATCAGAAAAATTCAGTGAACATCTCGTGTAGATGAAAACATGCAGGTCTTGTGATAGTGAGCTGATAAAAAGAACAGGCTTTAGCAGGCTACAGTTATCCAGGGTCCTAGAAAAAGACATAAATTAAATATTAATTTTAGTGAAGCTCAGTTCGGGGTGCTTGTGTGTCAGTTGTTCTATTCTATTCTGAAAATTGGCACAAAAAGGTGCTTTTTTGCAACCCCCACGTTTTTTTTTTTTTTTTTTTTTTTTTTTTTTTTTTTTTTTTTTTTTTTTTTTTTTTTTTTTTTTATCACTGAAGAACTTGAATGGGTCAGATGAAATCCAGTCAGTCTTAAATAAAGCTTTTTTTTTTTTTTTTAAATAAATAAATATGAGCCAAATTTCCATCCTGAATGAATAAGTCATATTCATCCATAGTCATATTAACAAAGTGCTGAGGGAAAAAAAAAAAACATCCGACACTGAAAAGCGAAATAGCAAAATGAATAAAGTCGCATCTGACGTGTTTTAATGTTGATATGAATTTATGTAATAATTTCAAACAACTACGTAATGATCACCAGATATCTTTGAATAACCCGGGTGTGTGCTTCTTCTGTCCGGGTATCCGCATCCAGGTCAATGCTTTGTGATGCCTTTAATACGTAAGTGCGACTTTTCCTCAGTGATAAAAACCCACGTCTTCACAACTGATTTACATTTACGAATTACATTTTGACACTAAATCCCATTACTTACACTTTAGCACAAGGTTCGCATGTGCAGAATTACTGCTGAATTATGAATGTTATTTTACAAATTTTATTTGTATCACTTACTGCATACTGCTCTATTTACTATACTTGCTATACTTATTGATCATAAATTTATTTTGAACTGCAAATCCTGCATTTCTCAGGTTGTTTAAAATGTTGTTATGCTCCAACTTACACACACACACACTCCAAACATACATGAGTTTGTCGTACAGATAGTGCTGTGGTATTGAGACCACAAATCAGTGATCTCCATCTTGTCTCAGTCTCGGCCTACGAACGCTCGAAATATTTTTTCAACACCACCCAAGATAATAACATCATTTCCATGAACAAGGACTTTTTAATGTTTTCATTACAGTACAAAATGTGTATATATACACCAATCAGCCAAGTGAATAACATGGATTATTTCATTACAAGAGCACCTGTTAAGGAGTGGGATATATTAGGCAGCAAGTGAACAGTCAGTTCTCAAAGTTGATGTGTTGGAAGCAGGGAAAATGGGAAAGCGTAAGGATCTGAGTGACTCTGACAAAGGCCAAATTGTGATGGCTAGATGACTGGGTCAGAGCATCTCCAAAATGGCAGGTCTTGTGGGGTGTTCTGGGTATGCAGTGGTTAGTACCTACCAAAAGTGGCCCAAGGAAGGGCAACCAGTGAACCAGCGACAGGGTCATGGGCATCCAAGGGCTTATTGATGCATGTCGGGGGTTGCATGTGGCATGTGAGGGCTAGCCGGTCTGGGCTGATCCCACAGAAGAGCTACTCTAGCACAAATTGTTAATGCTTGCTGCATATGGGGCTGCGTAACAGCAGACCGGTCAGAGTGCCCATGCTGACCTCTGTCCACCGCCACCTACAATGAGCACGTGAGCATCAGAACTGAACCATGGAGCAATGGTAGAGGGTGGCCTGGTCTGAAGAATCACATTTTCTTTTACATCATGTGGACAGCCAGGTGTGTGTGCATCACTTACCTGGAGAAGAGATGACTCCAGGATGTACTATGGGAAGAAGGCAAGCCGGCAGAGGCAGTGTGATGCTCTGGGCAATGTTCGGCTGGGAAACCTTGGGTCCTGGCATTTATGTGGATGTTACTTTGACACGTACCACCTACCTAAAAATCGTTGCAGACCAAATACACCCCTTCATGGCAATGGTATTCCCTAATGGCGGTGGCCTCTTTCAGCAGGAAAGTTTGCCACACTGCAAAAAGTGTTCAGGAAAGGTTTGAGGAACATGACAAAGAATTCAAGGTGTTGGCTTGGCCTCCAAATTCCCCAGGTCTCAATCTGATCAAGCATCTCTGGGATGTGCTGGACAAACAAGTCTGATCCATGGAGGCCCCTTCGCAACTTACAGGACTTAAAGGATCTGCTGCTAATGTTCTGGTGCCAGATACCACAGCGCACCTTCAGAGGTCTTGTGGAGTCCATGCTTTGATGGGTCAGGCTGTTTTGGTGGCACAAGGAGGACCTACACAATATTAGACACGTGGCCATGTGTGGTGTTGGTCTCGTCTTGGTCTTGACTTGGATTCCATTGGCTATGGTCTTGGTCTTGACTTGGTCTCAGCTAAGGTGGTCTTGAACCCAATACTACATACAGATACACCAAAGACGCTGACTCTGAAAAGATTCACCAACAAGGAAATTTTCATATGCTCATTTTCTGATCAGATTTGACCGTACGCTACTTTGGAGAATAAAGGCCATTGTGTTTTATTCACTGTTTTTCAAATATCAGTCGCCAGTTATTATACATCACTTCTGAGTACTGATTCATGTTTCATCAGCTCTTATATCAAATTGCATATTTCTTTCCTCATGACACCTGATAACTGTATTAGAGACGTACAGACTGATAAAGTATTGAGAACTGATAAGTGAGCGATGCAGACTGAATGGAGAAGTTGGGGAGTCTGTGTACAGTTGTACCAAGCAGACAGCTGTAGCGAGGTGAATATCTTCTCTAAGAAACATGTTTGAGCAGTCAGATATACTGTGTGTCTTTGAGTAATTTTGAAAATTCCAATTCCAATCGCATCTATGTTCCTGATGGAAGATGGTTCTTCAGCTGTCCCTATGGTTAAAAGTAGAAACCCTACAAGAGACAAGTTGTTCAATCAGAAAGAGTTCTAGCACAAGAAAAAGTAAAGAAAATGGCCGCATTTCAGCGACTCTAGTTTTCTAAACACGAACCATCACGGTTTGTGTATCAGATCCTCTCTCCAGCCATTTATCCAGTCACATGCATTTAAATAAATGATTTCGCTGAATGCAGCTCATCGGACCAGAGCCTAGCTACATGGCTAGACATATTAGATCAGTATAAACTCAGTTTTCACGGACTGTCAAAAATTTTTTCATCTTGATCAACGATTAAAACAGAATGATTGTGCAGAAAAGTGTGCATTTATTCTCTCCATGTCAAATTCCTAACTGACATCTCATCTGTTCAGAGTCCGTGGCTGTAGTCAAAATCAGTCACACGAATCGCCTCCCTTTCAAATGGTCTTATTTAGAAGTTATAATAAAACTATTAAGCATTAAAAGATTCAGTCACCATTCAGTCATGTTAGTCGCTTTTCTGGCTCATGTGTAAGAAAGGAATTTCATATAACTGGACCTTCAAAAAAATTTTAATGCTCTGGGTTTGATGGCATACACCCATTTAAATCTCTCTCAGCTTCTAAAGACATAAAGGAATAAAAGAATGAGAAATGAGAAAAGATGTACAGAAAATGAAGGCTGAGAATTTAGAAACGGAGGATTGTAAGAAATGAGGAATGCAAAATGAAAAAAGAGATGAATGGACTGTGGACTGTGAAGGGAGAGATGAGAAGAGAAGGATGATATCCTTTATTCTAAGTTAGACACGTCCTTCAAGAAGAAGAAGAAGAAGAAGAAGAGGAAAGAAGAAGAGGAAAGAAGTCTTTAGAAGGTGCGCATAGGAAAGCCGAAAATCAGAGCAGCCGGTAGGGGGCGTGTTTGAGAGAAGATCCTGAGTGTGAGAGTGTGTGTGTGTGTGTGTGTGTGTGTGTGTGTGTGTGTGTGTGTTCCCTTTCTCTCTCCCTTCTCTAACGGAGTCGCAGCCTCAGTACCAGCGAGGCGCTCAGAGCGGATACACGGGCGGAAGGAGAGCTTCATGCCGCTGCCGCTTGCGCATTAACCGGGACGTTTTCTCCCCAAAACCAAGCGGGATATTTACCGGGAATTCAAGCGGAGATAGAAACAAATAAAGGACAAGAAAAAAACTGTCTCGATGGAGCTAAGCTTAGGCCGGGGCTCGCTTCTGCTCTTCCTCCTGACAGCACTCCAGGTAATGTGAATCCAGTAACTGCCCCTTTAAGCTGCTCGTGTTAAGAACACGCGCTTGCTTTAGAGCACAAATACGCACAGAAAAGATCGTCGTGGTCGTATGTAGTTTTTGTCCGTTTTTGTGTGCCTAACTTTGCACTAAGCGTGACTTTCAGTTCAGCGCATTCTCTTTTTACGCACTTTTTCTGTTTTCATCTCCATAACGCATCATATCACGATCATATATGTATATATTCTTGAAACATCGCGCTTTTCTAAACTGTTATAAAGTTGTTTATTATGTCCAAACAGCACCGTGACCCTTCTATGCATCTTGAATGGAGATATGTGTTATGAGCGTTATGAGCTTTGTCATTCTGACGCTCTTTAACTTAACAGGCATGGACAGTTGAATGGAAATGATGTGTTGAAGCTGATCCATGGGGAATAAAAAACAATTCCCCAATCTGTCAGGGTTAATAATAAGGATTTTAATGATATATTGTAGTATGTGGTGGCTAGTTTTTCTATGGAGAACAAACTGGTAGAACATTCACTCCTAACACCAAGACAAAAGAAAAATGTCTTGTAAAAAATCCCAGAAACTAAATTCATAATGAAGAAAAAGAACCCCATGTAGGTTAAATGGTTAGGAATTTTAGAAATAGTGTAGGATCTTTCTTTTCCCGGATCTTCTTTTCCCTGCTTACTTTCTGCCTGATTACTAATAAAGAAGATCTTGAGCCAGTTTCTCAGCCGATGTTTGGTGAGTAAGGTGTCCTGGTAACTCAGTGATAACCAGCTATTGTTCTCCCTCGCCTTGTTTTCATTGAAATTCCGCGGACTGAAAGAGTGCAAGTGGCATGAATAGCTGTGATGCTGTCCTGCTCTGGAGCTCGCATTCTTTTAGGGCCCCTCACAAAAGCGATTGTATTAAGACCGTGGACTGGTGGAGGTTGTGGGGGGTGTGGGGTGGGGGTCCCGGGGCAATTTGATATAAGGGTCAGTGTAGGCGCTGAGAAGTTTGCGAGGAGTTTGCATGCACAGAATCCCAAATCCTGTCTTTTTTTTTTTTTTTTTTTTTAAATTTGTACTTAAAAGAAAACACAAGAAAAAAGAAGTCCTGTGGCACTCTGAACTAAGGCCACCATTCAGACGGAGCAGTTCCATCTCAAACAGCCGTGGGCAGATCTAATGCTGCTGATCGATCACTGGCCCGCGCACAAGCTCGGTGGAAAACAAAACGGCTGCTGTTCTCGTTTCCTGCCACGCTCCGCAGTAGAACACTTAACCTCGCCGGCCTCATTAGCCTAATTGCATTCACTGTCCCGCTATAAAACAGGTGCTGCCTTTGTGTATGTGCGTGTATGCATGTGTGTGTGTTGAGGGGTTAAGGGCCATGGGTTAGGGAATGTTAATTGTGCACTGATGAGTCACTCTGTGATTTTGCAGACTGGCACGGAAGGCAGAAGCTCCGTACCATGCAAGCCTGGTTTTTCTGAAGATGTGTATGACGCACCGATGCCTGAAACCCTACTGGAGGGACAGCCGCTTCTCACCGGTAAAAAACAAACAAACAAACAAACAAAAAAACACAATTAATAAAGCACACAAAAGCTTGTTGTGGGCTCAAGGCCATGCTTGTGTGTGTGTGTGTGTGTGTGTGTGTGTGTGTTTTTCAAGTGCATGTGTGGCAAGTAGTTGAGTACAAAAAAAAAAAAAAAAGATATCAAATGTGCTCTCTAGTATATGTGAAAATGTGTTGGTTGTTTGTAAGGTGCTGTGGTGGTGGTGGTGTGTGTGTGTGTGCTTGTTTTTATATCTTGGTGGGGACCAAATGTCCCCACAAGGATAGGTTTGTCCTTGTGGGGACATTTGGCTGGTCCCCATGAAGAAAACCTTTTTTTTTTTTCTGTTTTGCAACAAAAACCGCAGCTTTTATGTAAAGGTCAATGGAAGGTTCTTACAATGGAAGGTCCTTACTGTGTGTGTGCTGTGTGTGTGTGTGTGCTACTCAAAGAGAAAGTTATCAAATGTCCTTTGTGTGGTTATGAAAATTTGTGTTGGTGCTTTGTAAGGTGTTCTGTGTGTGTGTGTGTGTGTGTATCACATCAGCTCCACGTGTGGTTCTGATCTATGGTGGGTGAAAACAAGCTTCAGACATGTTTAACCAATTAGACACGCTGTTATGTGGGCTTAAAAGCCATGTTGTTTGGTTTGTACACCAATAAAAGTTCAAGCTCTGCTTCTAATCACCAACTTGCAGGGAAAAAAAACGAGCTTTTCTGAAAAGCCTGCAGAGTTTTCCACTTTGTGAAATTTGTGTGCTTCGCTGCCAGGAAGAAAAACAATGGAAAAAAGGGAGGAAAGCAGCTTAAGCAAATTTGGGTTTGCTTGTAAAATAGAACTTTTTAATTATCAGCAGTTAGAGGAAGAATCACGTTTCTTACCTTTATGTCTTGGTTTTAACTAGAGATGCATTGATACCACTCGCAGACCAAGTAGGAGTACGTTATTTGGTATTCGTCGATACCGATAACGATAACGAATTCCGTAACCCACTAAGTATTAATCAATCAGGGACATCACAGAACGTATACTTTAGTTAATGTTTCCCTGGTTTAAATAGTGGCCATGAAAAATGCATGTTCATGTGCTACTAGACTTGATGTTTATAACACTAGCTAGTTGAATTTAACTGAAGTGCATTAGCTAGCTACAAGAGTTACCTTAGATTGAGTAGGGTTGCAATGGAGAAGAGCGGGTTTCCATTCATCCTTTTATGTTTAAGACAAACTATGGTACACTTATAGGGAAAGTATTGTGTTGTGTATTGTGGATATTTGATACACAGTATTTGGTACTGTAGGGATGTGGAACGATTTTTAAAAAAAAACGGCGTGGTCACTTGCAACTTCAAAACAGTAAGCACGAATCAAGTTATATGAAGGCTAAAAATTGGATTCAGGTTGGAGTTAGCTTTTATACAAATTTCGTAAAAACATTCGTTAATGTAAAATTGGACAAAATCCAACCAGGTGCCTCATTTGCTAAAAAATCTTGTCATAACAGTTTTCGGTGAAGTGCCTTTACATTTCCAGGAATTCTTTTATTTTCCCAATGACATCAAAGCAAAAAAAAAAAAAAAAGGACATGTATCCAGCTCACAAGTACCTGGCAAAGCAGGCTGGGGAAAAAAACAACAACTTTCCTTTCTTCTTTTCCCCTGAGTAGCATCCTTGTCGTTAAAACCCCAAGCTCGCAAAACATCTCAGAATGACTTCTGGAGCTTTTATGATCTCTGAGCGTGTCCAACGCGTCTACTGTTTGAGAGCCATTCACTGGCCATTTGGGAAATGAAGGCAGTGTTCCATTCCCATTCCCAGTAAATGCAACCCATTTCAGGCTGGTCATACAAGACTGTCCTGAGATCTAGGAGAAAAGGATTTCACATAAAAAATTACTTCCTGTTTGGTCATGGAGGCATTTCTTTTCCAAAAGAATTTGAATGAATGAAGGTGATGTAGGGTGGATCTCATTTGATCTTGTACAAATTAAGTCAAAAGAAAAGATATGAACACTAACTCTAAACTTGTGTAACCTATCACACCAATTGGTGCGAGTGTTCAGATCCTTGCTGATTTTTTTTTTTTTTGAATGTGTACTGGTACTGGGAAGGAGAATTGGATTTTACATACATGCAGCCAGTTGCTTTTTTAAATAGAAACAAGAATTCTGCCCTCAGGGCTGAAATGGTCCTGGTTTTAGAAGCTACACCATCTTGGAACAATGCTATCCCAATGACTTCTTGACAGTTTTAAATGAACGTGTGAATGAAGCCCATATCCAGCTGCTCCGTAAATGGTATGATGGTGTCTTGATGTGCTGCAACCAAATGAAGCACAGCCAGTAATTATTGCCTCAGAGAACCCTCACCATGGTGTTAGCTCCTTCTATGGGCTTGCATTTGATTAGAGCCCCCGTCTGAACAGAGTGGCTCTGGGAGCTGCTGCTGGATTTCACACATTCGCTACAGATATCACATACTAGTGGAGAGCGTGAGGTAGTCTCAGAGAGATGAAGAGATGTGGGGGAGGGGTGTTGGAGGGAGCCATAGAGAAAGAGAGAGGGACAGAGTGAGGAGAAGGAGAATGTCATGGGTTAGAGGTCACCATTTGCTTTCTTTACCCTTTAAACCCACTCCACTCCCCCACCATTCAGTCTCCTCCAATGGGGGCACTTTGCTTTCTACTGGGTTTGGAAGATCAGCCAATAAGCAAGGCTCAAGGCTGCTCACTGTCGTCTTTATCGAGCAAGCGTTCAGCTTCCTCCCAACCTATTATCCCACACGAGCATTGAAAATCCCTTGATAATTCAGCTCCAGATCTCCTCTGCCCTACCTTTATGCATGTTGCACAGCCCAATGGGGAAGCTAATGGCCAGAGACCGTGCTAATGAAACACCATCCGCTAATGGTGGCCCCCTGTAGGGCGCTGATTTTCACGAGACATGGCTCCCAACGAGAAGCCTCACACTCTACTCGGCAATTTCCACAAATGAAACCATGGCATTTGATCAGAGTGGTACCATATTACTGTGAGGGTTTTTCATAAAACTCAACTCATTAAATGTTATCGTGGACATATCAATTGCTTTGTATGTGTTTTCTAGGAGTGGCTGCGTCGTCGTCGTCCCCCCCCCCCCCCCCCCCCTTTTTTT
>CM040978.1:5281319-5293854 GCA_022985145.1 Pangasius djambal
TTTTTTTTTTTTTTTTTTTTTTTTTTTTGCAAGGTGTGGTTTTCACCTCTTGAGCGAGACAGGAACAGATAGATGAGTTCAGGGTCTTTGAGTTGATCAATCCATTGTAATGAAGGTTGCATTTCAGTTCTTGGATCACGCTGACGGATGTTTAAAATCAGGCCACTGCTTCTTCATTGGACAGCGTTGTGACAAATAATCATCGTACCCCGTGGCTACATTTATGACATGCTGTTGCTCCTACTGTACCATTCTGTCATAGGCTGACTTCTGTCGTGTGGTGTTTTGCATGTGTCATGAGCATTTAAAAACGAGCACAGGTTTATTTTTAGAAAAAAAGCATGTAATGACTTTAACCATTTTTCTTTCTTAGCAGAGTGCAGTTGTGCTAAATGTGTCAGTGCTTTGACTCACACTTTGTTAACACGTTGGCTTTGCATGATGATCCTTGTATTGCCATGTATTATTCATGTATTGTGATTTTTATCAGAAACGTGCGAAGTAGCATGAATATGCAGATGATATTTTTAGTCTATTTGTGATCTATTGCTACTCTCGTTTTTATAGACCGATGGGGAGATCTTGACACTGATTCCTGATATTTTAAACCTTCACAGAATTTTTTCCCGAAGAGTACATTTGGTACAAGTTACAGCGATAGACCATATGGCTTTATGTGTTTTATTTCATCCTCCTTAAAGAGACAGATGTTGCATTTTGACTGGATAAAGTACAGGACCTGATTTATGGTGGATCTTTAAATGTCTTTTGAAACAAGTTATGTTGTGCATAATTATTCTAGATATTTGTAAGATAGCACAGAGACTCCGTCCCTTTGAGACATGCTTTTTATAGGCTGCAGTTTATTGACTTTATTGACCTCATGGTCATCTGATGTGTATCGAGTCACTCTGGCCTGCGATGATAGCCATATACTTTTATGTTGTAGCATCTGTTAAACAAAAGATGAGCTTATTGTGAAATGTTTATTGTACATAATAAATGGGTATTTTGAGGATTGGGGTGCCTTTTAGCTGTTGTAACTCTTAAAAATATAACATGCATTTAACCATGCATAAAACATACTAAGTGATCTCAAATATCTTATATTAAACAGGTTTCTTTGCTGACAACAAAGAGCATTTTGCTCTTGAGTAACATTTATTTTTTTTTTAGCGAACTAGAACTAGCAAATTCGCAAAACGTGGGACACTTTACCTGTGTTCAAAACGTCTTTTACCTTTATTTTATATACGCATTTGTAAATGTAACATCAGTGAGAAACAAATGGCGCCCCAGTTGTTGAACCCCCCGGTTGTTTCCTTACACGTTTAGCAGTAGGAGATCAGCGTATAACCTTTTGGAAACTTTGGTGCCCCTTGTGTTTTAGCGCCACGTATTTATGACACGGCCAAACCTTAACGCTTTGAGAGTGGCAAAGCCAGTGCGACTAATTGGTGAGCTCCTTTTAAGGTCAACGACCTTTACTGAGCTGTGAGGGCTATTATTTTATTCATGTTTGACCACCTTGCCTTTTGCATTCTTATCAGGGCAGGCGGTCTGGACAGTGTCTTGCCTGGGTTGAGGCAGCGCAGGACGTTTGGAATGTCCCGGTACTGATAAAGCTGTTAGCATTAATGTTAGCTCGCCTTTTCCACCCATGTGTCCTCTCTCTCTCTCTCTCTCTCTCTCTCTTTCTGTCTCTCTCTCGGCACTCAGCTCGTTATCACAAGCAGAGAACGTGAGTGACACTGACATTAGGCAGCCGAATGAGGTTCTAGCTTTCAGTTTTTTTATCTACTTCACCTTCTTTTTTGTTGTCAGGTGTGCGCCTGTTTGCCCTTGGCATATAATTAGCCCGCCTCAGCTCTCTTGGCCCACAAGGCTGGCAGGTTTGTGTCCTCTGAGAGTTCTATCAAGTGCTTCCCACCCCCTCTCCATTTGCCACTTGGTCAAATTTCATGTGATCCATCACACTTTTTAGCCAGTGCTGCATTCAAAATCGTTAAGGGAGGGAAAAAAGCAACATCTGAACGCCACTCTATTGTAGTTTCTCTCTCTCTCTCTCTCTCTCTCTCTCTCTCTCTCTCCTGCTCACTCTCACTCGATCTCAGACGCTCTCACCACAAGCCATAATTTTGTACACCCAGAGATGACAGTCATTTTCCAGCTCTAGTGTCTGCTCATGAAAATGAAGCCTCTTTGTCGGTTATATGATTGTGAAATGCACCTGTGTCACCGCAGGAGGGGACGGCATCATGGGATGAACATCTGATATGCCACATTTGCGCCTCAGTTGTTTTTTCTTGTACAGACGTGCCTCCTTCTCACACAGAGACACCGAGGTCTCTGCTAACCTACTCCACATTTGTGGGCTGAATTTGATTTACCTTCATGTTGCTCTGCAGAGAGAGTTCTACGACCTGCACATCTAATGAGAGGGAGTAGAAATAGCAGTGCTGACCTGGCTTTCTGCTCCACTCGAAGTAGATGGGGGAGGGAAGCGGCAGACAAAAGAAAGAGAGAGCAGCCTGGCACTTGGCAGACAGCAGATCAACACTTTGCAGAGAAATGTTTATTCTAGCAAAAAGCTTCCTTGTGTATTTTCTCTCCTCCTCATTCTTTCTCTAGTGTATTTTCCCCCTGCTCCTTCGTTTTTTTTTTTTCTTCTGTGAGGGGCGAAGGCTGTTTGGCTTGATCTTGTATCTCCGCCTCTACAAAGAGGCCCAGTATGCACTGCTCAGCCGTTGTTGAGCTGCCAGTCCACCGAGCAGCTCAATGTCCCTTTTATTTAGACCTCTCTAGTTCGTTCTCGTTTTCTGTCTCCTGTGGACGCTCTTTCATTCTCTGTTTCTTTCCATGTCCTTTTTGCTCGGGCCATCTCAATCTCTCTCACTGCAGCTTATCTCTCAGTCTTTCTACCTTCCTTTCTACATAATCATACATGAAGGACAATTTAGAGAGTAGCGTACTTCAATAATAAAGGTAAAGGTAGTGGAATTGAAGTGTTTGTCAGCTGTGCAAGCAAAGTGCTTCTCTAAGATGGTCTTAACGCCTATAGCTTCAGAAGTACTTTGTGTTTGATATATATATATATGTATCTATATTAAACCGGTGGGTGGTCTCCCTATGGAATGGGTGTGGCACGGTATTTTTGCTGTATTTGCAGCTTCTCTGAGCTCTTCTGGAGCCACCTGCTTGCTCAGTCAGTAGAGCATAAGACTCATAAAGCCCCCTGTACATGTACACAGATATATATATATTTTTAAAATTAGCTTTTTCGCCTTTCCTGTCCACACAAAAATGGTGTTATGGGTCACTCCGGTTTCGTTGTTTTTATGTGGACGGAAAAAAACAAGAAGTAGTTCCATCTCATCGTCAGGCCACACATATGAATCCTTGCATTAATCATTGTTCTTTTTAGAACTTTTGGCCATGTTGGTGTTTTTCATATATTTAAAGTCCTCTAATGCTGAATATGTTTATGCCTGTCTATGGTATGCTATCACTTTTATGGCATGCTTACATGAGTGTTTTTTAAAATTGTATTTGCATTTTCTTGAGAATGCTGATCATGTGGATGGGAATTATGTATGCCCGGGGCCTTGATCTCAGGGTTGTGGGTTCCTGCCACGCATTGAATAAGATGCTTTCCTTTCTAACTGGGTTTTGGCTTGTGTTTTTAATGGATACTTCAAAGCACTTCTGTAAGTCACTCTGGATGAGGCAGTCTGCCAAATGCTGGAAATGTAAATGTGAATGTAAATATCTTGGATTATCTCCAGTGTCAAGATCACGGCTCTGAATGCTGATGTCAACCACGGGACAACCTTGGATTTAACCTTCGGCATTCTCAAGGAGTTCTTCTTCCACTGCCTGGTATTTCTCCAGATTTTGTTTTTTAAACATTCTGTCGTTTGGATGTTAAGGTCACTTGGGATTGCCACTTCTATCTATTATCACCACATCTGGTTGGTTCTCTATTACATGTTTATCTGTCTGGATATGGAAGTCCCACAGGATCTGTTGGAGCTTTGTTGTTTTCTACTACTCTGTGGTTCCTCATATTTGACATATAAAGAATGTCCAGCTCATAGTCCTCGCAGATGTTCATGTATGATCTCTAACCCCATGCCGTGTGATGTTTCTGTATCTTGCACCCTGCTGCTTGGTGCTGGATTGTCTTGGGGGCTTTTTTGCTTTTTTGTCTTAACCCTACTGCTTCGCTTGATCTAGCGGCTGAGTGCGTTGTTGTATAAAAATATATCTCTTTTTTGATTATTTTCATGCCTCTTGCGTCTTCCTCCATTGCTCTCTCCCTTCACCCCCCCTCCCCCCCACATCTCTATGCTCATTGTGTAGGTTGATGATCAGTTCCTCTTTTCCACCGAGGCCTCCATTAAGCATAGAACTAGAGGAAACAATTCAATACCAGCAAATCCCTCACCCCTATTCTTCTCTCTATACCCCCTTTTGTTTTTTTTTCTTTCTTTCTTTGTGGTTTCTTTGACGGGCTCAGAGCAGGGTGTGGCTCTCTTTGGCACGACTATTTGTTCTCTGAATCGGGCATCGGGTTTCCCCACTGGCACCGCCTGTCTCCTGTAGCGTTTGGATCTCCATGCATGACACTCGCAGGACGCAGGCTGCCATAATAATTCAACAATGAGCTCATGTCCTGGAAAAGCACAAGGAGGAGAAGAAGGAGGAGGAGGAGGTCAGAAATGGTGGTGGGCATGGTCTGTGGTTTCTCAATCCCTGCACTTGGAATTTTTTTTTTTTTTTTTTTGTCCATCTCCCACTCATCTGATTCAGCTCATCAGGTAATTGCTTCCTGTTATGAGCCAAGCCAGGTGTGGAATGGGGAGAAAGCACAATGATGCAGTGAAATAATGAAACTCAGGGAGAATACAAGACAAAATAAGGATGCTGGATGACAGTAGAATACAAGAACAATGGATAAAACTACACAGATCAAGTAAACTACAATCAATATGCAGTGTAGCAGTGTGACTGCTGAAATCATCAGATATTCTAAGACCGCTTGCTTTTTCAAGCTGTGACAGATTTAGCTGTGGCACAGAGGTGACAGTGAAAGTGGGAGATGATGATAATTGACCCTGATCCAGTAACCACACGAACAAAGGTTTACTTCCTCCCTGGGAGGCACAGAAACAGCGATCAAACACTTCCCACCCGGGGCTTGGGTTTCACAGCAGCATTTCCGAGTGGACACGTTCTTCTTCCTCTCCTTTCTCTTGTCTCCAGCCCTTTTTAGTTTGCCCATCCCTATTTTTTTCCTCCTTCCACCTCTCACACTGTTCTCTTCCATGATGGATCGTTCATGCTGGCCTTCTGACCTTCAGTGCTGACCTCCTCTGTCACTCTTAGTCCAGATAAATGACTGATGGAGAATAATTGATGGGGCCTTGGATTCAGGTTTTAGAGAGATACCTGAAGATAATGTAGCTCTAGCCTGTGTCTAGAGTCGTTCCTCTTTCCCTCGAGTCACCTGGCACGCCTCACACTCTGACGAAGGTGGACGAGTTACTCTGTTGCTCGTCCATTAATTCCCCTGAGAGAGGCTATCGAGTCGGAAGCCTCCACCAGACAGAGAGAGCATCACGTTGATTTATGTAATAGAAGATCCTGTGTGTGTTTTCTGGAAGGTTTCCAGGAGCTTCATCCCCAGCTCCGGAGACCTCACTTGTCAGTGCCTCCCTCTCTGTGATCTTTCATTTCATTTAATTTATTTAAATCTGGAGAGAACACATCAAGGGCAAGCTTTAATTTACAGCAGTGCCAAGTTACAAAAAAACAGAAGATGGGAATGGAAGCATGAGAGACTGTAATGAACAGTCAGGCTGGGTGATATGACGAAATGCTATCGTTATTATGATAAATAATGTCACAATACACATTTTTCTGATACTGTGCATATCGCAGTGTCTGTTTTTTTTAAAGAACTTTTTATATCATCAATTTAAGGGGGCCTAACTAGCCTAGTGGTTAGTGTGTAGAGTTTGGATGTTTCCTCCCCCAGTCCAAAGACATGCGCTGTAGGATGATTGGCATTTCCAGATGTGTGTGTGTGTGTGTGTGCGCGTGCGTGCGTGCGTGTGCAGTTGTGCCCTGCGACGGGTTGGCACCTTGTCCAGGGTGTGCCCCGCCTTGTGCCCCGAGTCCCCTGGGATAGGCTCCAGGCTACCCGGTGACCCTGTGTGTGTAATTTTCCACAACACCACTCTTTTGCTAGCAGTTTCTTAGCAAAACTATAGATGATGCATATTGTGTATCATAGACATGCGTTTAAATATTGTCATATTGTCATTGGTCACCTTCTGAGCAATCAGAATCAAGAACTGGATATTCTCAGTATTTGGAATATAGAGTTATCTCAGTGTTCTCATTTTAGCTTTATTGATTGACCTGCTGCCATTTCCAGAGCGCCGGGTGAAGGAAAACACACTCCTCCATCTTACACTGATGTCACCAGGCCTCATATCAGCTCTGCTGGCGTCAGTATTTACTGTGACACAAACCAGAGGCCATGAGCAGGAAACATTACAGTGCAAGCTTGTGTGTGTGTGTGTGTGTGTGTGTGTGTGTGTGTTTGGAGAGCAGCTTCAAATATACACTAGCTCAGGAAACTGTGATAGACCACATCTGCACGGTCTGGTATGTGTACGGTCCAATTACGGTCTCGAGTGCAGGAGGCATCTAGCCAGAAGGGGCACTGCTTAACATCCTTTACCGACCAAAATGGCAACATAAATCTGAAGTGGACCGCTCCGACATCGCTCTTCTCCTCCACTAAACGAGACACGGCCTGAATTAAAGCCCAGCTCTCAGCCTTAGGGCCGTTTCCCCGCCGACGCTAACGGCTCCAGCATGGGCCACTTTGAGATGAGATGAGTTTAAAAGTGCAATAAGCATTTCAAGATGACACACAAGCTCCCCACGATCGGTTGTTGATGGTTGTTGTTTTTAGTTTTTTTCAAAGTCGTAACTGAAGCGTGTGCATGCGTTCATGCGTGGAGCAACGAAACGGCGTAATTGTTCTTGTTTATGAAACGTAATACACATTCGGTCGTGAGCGCAACAAAGCGCCAGAAGGTAATTTGATCGACCTGGCGATGGTAGACATGGAAACATCCAGCTCATTAAGGATGCAAAGCCCTCTCTCTGCTCCTTTCCTACTCCCACTCCTCCAACACACACACACTCATCTTCTGGATACCACTCACCCTATTTATCTTTATCCTCCTTTCCCCCTTTCTCTACATTCAAGTGTCAGAAAACTTTACCTCTGACTGTTACAGTGTGTCAACACTGGAGACTCCTTACAAAAAAAAAAAAAAAACGATAAATAAATATCTCGACAGAAAACTCCATATTAAATATTTTTAATTGGTCTACGGGGAGCGTCCGCCATACAAGTAAGCTGTTGCTATAGAAACGATAACGTATTAAAGTGAGTGCATTAATGTACAGTAAACCTGTGAGTTGACTTGCATTGGGAACTGGGAGCTGCTGTCAGATAATTAATCAACACCTTTTGACCAATCAGAATTCAGTTAGGTGAATTAATGCAATTTGTTTATTTTTCTTCATTTGACTGACAGTTGGAACCACATTTTTGAATATTCATTTGGAAGACCTTCTCGTTTGGTATCCTGGAGTCCAGATCTTGCTGGATCTACTTACCCTACCACATGCCATGCTGATATATATATATATATATATATATATGTATGTATATATATGTGTGTGTGTGTGTGTGAATGGAAAAGCAAATATAACTGGGTAGGATAGTGTTGTTCTAAAAAGTGTGACAATATCTGAAGCAACAGATTCTAAAATACTACTACTATTACCACTAAATACATACTATTTAGTAAAGAAGTATGTAACCTGCGACAAAGCCTTACAGTGTTTTTTTTTTTTTTTTTTTCCAAAGTGAGTGAAAACTGAGTGAAAGCATGATATAGTGATGATCACATTTGTCCAGACAGTGGTTCTAGCACTACCATATGTCCATATTTGGTCTTTTGATAGCCTGCCATCAGAAGAATTTAGCACGGGTGCTTAGATTAGATATGGGTCAGTTGGCCATTGGAAAAAAAATGTGGACTGGACAAAAGGCCAAAATGTGGAATGATGGATTTGTACAGCGGAAAAACAGTATTTTATTCCTTTAGTCTTACCTTTCTGGTCATCCCCCAACCCACGTCCACCCCTGCCCGGCTCTCTCTCTCTCTCTCTGTCTCTCTCTCTCTCTCTTTCTCTCTCTATCTGTCTCTCTCTCTCTCTCTCTCTCTCTCTCTCTCTCTCTCTCTTTTGCTCTCTCTATCTGTCTAAGGACACACACTGTAACCTTTGGCAGGCGAGGCTGCAGGTGCTGACTGGAAGACTTTACTTCTATTAATTCAGGCCCTGGCCGATATTTCAGCCAGCCGATCTGAATTTTTCCTGCCTGGCACTGGTGACATGGAGAGCGGCCGTCTGGACCCAGTGATACTAGCTGTTTGAGCAGCTTGAAAGCTCACCTAGGTGACGGCATAGTTTCTTTTCTTTGAAACGTGGTCAGAGAATTTACGCACACTGTTTTTTTTTTCCCTTCGGCTGAGCAAACAGAACTGAATAGCAGCTGTCCAAATTCACTGTGTTATGGACCAACGAAAATGTAGATTAATTAATATAAAGTGATATTATATTTTATCATAGCATACCGGGGTGAGTTCTTTTTACTGTTTCTATAGCAACAACTCACACAGGGACTTGTATAGTAAACTGATTTAAAAAAGGGTTGTTATTTGAAAAAGGAAAACATATAGTCCTTGAAATGCTGAAGTACTTCATAAGGAGGCAATTAGTTAACATTTGTGGAAGGAGTCTCCAGTGTCAGGAAGTCTTTAGTCAGAGGACTTCTCGGTAACATGACAAATGGTGCTCTTTTCTCTTATTAACTTCAAGAAACAAAAATGCGAGACTGGCGAGGGAACGACTGTTTATAGCTGCTGTAACGTAAGTGAGAAGAGCAGCTTGTCTCGTGGGTGTTCCGCGACATTAAATGTAACGATAAACGGATAAAAATGTGTGACGTGCTGTTCTTTAATAAATTGACAGTTGTAATTGTAAACAAATTGCTGTGGTGTAAGAGGAATAAAACACTTCCCAATCCGATGTTATGTGAAAATAAGCAATTTTGGTGTGTGACTCTGCTTCACATCAGGCTGCATCACACCAGCCCTAGATGATTATTTTCCTGTGACAGCACACCCCTCGAGTGTTTTATTGCTTACTTATCTTTTGCTGAAGTGCAGTCATAACAATGAGAATGTCATGGTTTATGGGGCCACAAAAAAAGCCTCGCTGTGGGTCAGTTGTGGAAAGAATTCAGCTGGTGCTGAGATACAGGAGTGTGTGTGTGTGTGTGTGTGTGTGTGTGTGTGTGTATGTGTGTGTTTTTTTTCTCCGTCTCTTCTTCGTGGGAGGCCACGAAGGAACGTGACCCCTCCCTCCTACCCACTCACTGGCCACGCATAGTTTTTAGACTTCGATCTCATGTTTACACAAGCGCAAGACTGAGAACACATCAAAACCCGATGTTTTATTTATTTATTTTTGGTTTGCAGAGATCTTTTGTACTGTGTATTGGGTGTTGTTTACACTGAACGTTTGAAAAGGGCGGTTTCTGATCTTGGAACTAGTGCTTACGTGTTGGCTTGGATTTATTTCCCCAGCCATTTTGCTTGTTGAAGTGTACAGCTTGGCAAGTGGATAGGGGAGATTTGCCGTGTGGGTATTGGGGATTTAATATAGAGAGGGACAGATTTTATAGCTGATTATTTGAGTCTCGTGAGCTTTTCCGACCTGTGTGCTAATATCGTTCTGTGTGGTGAAAGCGAACGCGAGCGTAAGCAGTGTCGCGCCGGAAAGTCGGCTAAATCCCGAGTGCAGACTCGGTGGATGTAGTTCACAGAGCATCCGAGTGCTCGTAAATTCTGCCACACACATAATTACTGCCTATGAGCCTTTGTAGCTTTTGCAAATGAGCGGTTTTCCTTGTGCGGCCTATTAAATTTCCGCTGGCAAATTGAATAAGTGGAGGAAAATGACAGCTGCTGGTGGGCCGGCGTTCCGATGTGAAAGCTTTGTTTTTCTCCGGGTGTTCAACAGTGACCGCGTTGTCTCCGAGGCCTGAGGTCACTCGCACAATAACAAGGCATTGTGCTGTGAAAATGCAGTGCAGCCACTGGTGGATTTCGAAACACTCTGTTACTCCGCCTCGACTCGAGCACTGACAGGTGCATCAGAGGCAGCCATTTCCCTGAATTTATGATGCATTTCCATTTCCCGTTCGCGAGGGCAAATACAGGGCCTGCTTTTCTCCCTGTGATTTTATCAGTTTAGTCATAGAGCTGTGGAATTTAAGGTCTAAAGCAAAGCTATTTACCTTGTTCTGGCCTTGGCTGTCATGGTAGATAGAAATACAGACTATGTGTAATGAGAGTGCGTGTGTGTGCGTGTGTGGGAAGTATGTTGTCTGTCATCCTTAACTGTATCCATTACAATGTACATCGTGGTTGTGTTTGTTTTATTAGACCTATTATCCAGGCAGCCAATCAAACAGCAGCAGAGCCGCTTGCACTGCTTTAAAAACTACTGCACTAAAGTGAGGAATGACATCATTACAGCCAAAGAGGAAGCCTAAGAGCTCTTCTGGACTCTTTTACACATATTTAACTCAATTTCATTCAACACGTTATTCATTTTAAATGATGCACTCTGAAATAAAATGTTATTACGCATTACAGTGGACAGTGGCCCCTGACGTGGACTGTTCACACTAGAACAAAGACTGCGTGTGAAATAATAAAGAATCAGATCAAATAGATGTCATCTAGAGCGTTTATAGCGCTTTCGGTGCATGAGATAATTTGACTGGAAACATCTCAGGGATTGAAAGCGTGGCTAGTGAAGAGAAATTAAAAGCTGTTATAAAGGAAGGAGAAGAGGAATTTAAAATCCGCCGTGAAAGATGTAGTTAAAAAATCTATGGAGAGTCAATAAGTTGAGACTGGAGACTCCTTCCTTCCTGGAAAGCAAGTCCTAAATCCTAAAGACTTTCCGCTATCCAGTTTCTTGCATGCATGCATGCCAAGCTGGATTTTTTGTGTCTACTAACATCAACAGAGAGGAAAAAGAGAGACTGGTGAGGGAATGACTGTTTATAGCTGTGATAACATAACTGATAACACAGACTAACTGTCCTGCAGCGGTTTCCCAACGTTAAATGTAGCTGTAAATGTAAAAAAAGTATGCAGTTTTGTTCTTTAATAAATATAAAAATTGTAATCATTGGCAATTTGTTGTAATATAAAGGACAAAAAATACTTGGGGTTACGCTGGTATTGGAAAATCATCAACTATATAATCATCACACTACACTGTCATTGATTATTTTCCTACAACAGCAAGCCATCAAGTATTTTATTCCTTACTTTTTCAGCCCCAGCATCCACTAAAGCAGATTTAAGCCTTTTTTGTCTTGCTTTGCTTTGTTTTTGAGCGAGCCCTTTTTTTTTTTTTTTTTTGGGTGGATTTTGGACCGAAAAAAGAACATCACAGATTTGAAAGATTTAAAATAACACTTTGGGTTTTCGCCACCTTCATTTTCCTTTTCCTATTCCTTTCATCGTGAATAAAAAAGAAATGTTGCTGCTATAGTCTTGAGGCATTGGCACACATTTTCTTCTAAGAGAAAACCCTCTGATCCTCACACACACACTCACGCACACGGAGGAATTCATAATGCGTAGAGTACGAACTACGGCGCATACATTGCCCTTGTTTCTCTAATCACTCTTTATTGGCGCAGCATCATGCTTATCGTGCGCTCTCACGCGGTAACCTGATCGGGACTCTGCGAAACTAAATGCAGCCTAGCCTCCGAGCACGTTTTATTCAGCGCTAGCAGCTGGAGCCTCGTCATCCAGGCCGAGCGCAGAGAAGATGTTCACTCTTCAGGGCAAGTGCTAGTGGTTCATGGATGCAGCTGTCAGCAGGAGTAGAGCGGCACTCCGGCGCCGTCCCATAACTCCCCAGCGACGATGCAGTGTCTGCTCGCATTTGGCCGGCCGCGGCTCCTGCGTGCTGATTTATGGATCCGTATCATGGCAGGAGGTGAACGGGGTGGCTGTTGAGGTGAATCTGTCTTAAACGGCAGCATTTAAGATACATGACTTCAGATATGGGCTGGGTTTAAATTGCTGAGTTGTACTAAGTGAAATTACCCGAGACAAAAATAGCTTTCATATTTCTGCCTTTGCAATATGCGTATTTATTACAACAAACGAGCAAAAAACTCTGGCTTGGCAGGATGCTCATTTGCTAATTGCAAGCTTCTAAAATATCGAGTGCTGACATCATGTGAATTTGACCAAAAAAAAAAAAACTTTTATATAGTTTACTGTTTTATTTGAGTAACCAATAAAACACTCGCGGAGTGGGGTGGGTTTGGGGGGGGTGGGGG
>CM040978.1:5293954-5326222 GCA_022985145.1 Pangasius djambal
AGACACTGTTACAGCCCAGAAGTTGATTATATTCCTATAACAGCGTACCCTGAAGTGATGCATCCCTGTTACAGCACAACGATCAGTAATTTTTTATACTTTTTTATCTATTTATAAGTAAATTTAATGTTGTGGACCGTCCGCGAAACAAGTTAGCTCATATCATCACTTATGCGGTAGCGTATGTATATTGTATTCTTCCCTTTTGTGAAGTTTACAAGAAAAAAAAAAAAAAACAACAACAACAAACGTGTCATGTTACAGAGAAACCAAGACTTTCCTGTGGAGGAAAACTTACAGACTGTTACGAAGCACTGATACTGGAGACTCCTGCCATAAAATGATGAATAAGCGTCTCCTCACAGAAAACTTGTCCACTATGCAAGCCACTGTGAAACCGCTGTTGCTATAGAAACGATATCGCATTGATTCGAGCTGCTCTTATAGAAAATCACACAAGACCAAATGAAAATTCAACAGCGCTGCAGTATAAGAACACTAACAAAAGCGCATCCCATCTCTAAAACTAAACCATAACCTTTATAACTTTTAATTAAAAGAATTAAGTTGAGCAAATTCCTGCATAACACCACATTGGCAGTATCAGAATTGCAAAGGCCAATATTACAATATTATAAATAATTAGCAAATGATTCTAGTGTGAAGCATGATGACCTGGTTTGCCTGCTGAAAAAAAAAAAGAAAAAGGCCAAAGGATTTAATTTGAGACATTTTTCTAAAATAATGGCTTATTGCCATAAAAAGCCAGGAAGGTTTATTTTTCCAGGTTGAGGCTAAATAAATCTTTCATCCTGAAATTTTAGAAAAGCAGCATGGCTGAGTATTTAGGGAGTCGTTCAGTGGCAGGCAGAAGAATGAAGACTCCTTAGCCAGCCTTTCGCTAACAAGTCCTACGCGACCCTTAAAATGGAGAGAGTTAAGAGCCAGGCTTGTCACTTAGAGTTTTATCTGTTCCCAAAAAAAGTGACAGTTGGACTAGAGCTCATCACTGGAGAGATGGAGCAAGAGAGTGGAACAGAGAGTGGAGAGTGACGGAGAGAAATAAAGAACACGGTGTCTCAGGTGAGAGTAGTTGGTTGCTGGTTTTTTTTTAAGTAAAAAAAAAGAAGTGAAGCACACACCTCACAGCATAACATGTTGAAGAAAACGGATTTTTTTTCTTTCTCTCCTGTCACATATTCCGTGTCTTTGTAATCAAAGGATAAGCCACAGGGAAAGCTTCTGATGTACACACGGATCCCGCTCAGATTAATGGGTCTCTGCGAGGATTCGGAGCAGCCCGTATGAAAAGGCTTGTTGTCGCTCGAGGACGAATAAGCGTCTCGGCTGTATCGCTAATCTGACCTTCAGACGTATTGCTCAGTGGGACGTCCTTCCACCTTTTCATTCCTGACTGGAGGCCTGTTTATGTGGCTGTGGCATTGAAACTGAAATCAAACCACAAAGACGTTATGTCCTATTGTTGTTCTGTTCCTTTTTTTATTTTATTTTTCTTAGTCATCAGAAGAAATCCTGAGAAAGTGTGTTAGCAGTCACGAGCGGCACCTGGATGTGTATCCGAGCGTGAGCGGATATCTCCACAGGTTATCTGTGCTGAAATGTGAAGGGGTTTATTTTCAGCTGTCTTTGCTGATCGTTATTCTTAGGCTCCCCATGCCTGGGTGGATAATAGCCACCCTATAAATGGGGTGGAAGCGAGCCTCTAACACCTCGGCACGCTCGTTTTCATTCTCTCGCAGCAGAGGGCCCGTCGGGAGCGCAGGTGTTAATTGTCAAAAAGTCACCTGTTGCAGAGAAGTGCATAAAAGCTCAAAGGTGTTGATGCAAATCTCATTGCACTCTTTTCTCCGTTGATGGCAAATGGCTCGCTGACTATGAGACCTTTCTTAGGCTTTAAAAACATTAATTATGTGGTGTCGGTGTGACGGGGGCGGAAAACTTAGGGAGACGTCGTTTTATCGTCCGACAGCTCAGTTGAAATGGCATTTTCTTCTGTGTTCGGCTTGTTAAACTCTTTAGCAGCCAGATGAAATCATCCCTATAAAGCACCATGCGTATTGACCAGTGAATAGAAGGGAACGTGAAACTGGAAGTGAGTTTAACCTTTGTCGAAAAAAAAAAAAAAAGATTCCCTCTTTGCTTGGCAGCCGTGAAATGTGAAGACCTTTTCACCCATTGGTGAAAGAATGTGAGGGTTTACTGTGGGAAAGATGCTCAAAGTTACTCAAAGTATAGTGAGCAAAGTATAATCTGTTGTCCTGCTCAATTTAACTTCATTTTAAAAATTCCACCTCAGGTCTGCCATTAAAAAAAAAAAAAAAAAATATATATATATATATATATATATATATATATATATATATATATATATATATATATATAAAAAATATATATATATAATTTTTTTTTTTTTGTATGTTTGTTTCATGTATTAATTAATTAATTAATTAATTAATTTATTTATTTATTTAGCACATTTCATACATTTAAAATGCACCTCAAAATGCTTTGCGGTGTGTGAAAAACAGAAAGTAAAAGAAGAAATACGAGGGTAAAAACTAAAATAGCAAATATTATAATGAAAAAAAAAATAAATAAATAATAGCAGTGACAGAAAGAAGAAAGTACTAAAATAAAATATATCAAAATAAATAATAATATGTGTAAAAAATAGAATTAAACTACAATATTTAAATCTGAAATTATAAAAAAAAATCATTTAATTAAAAAAATTGACATCAAATTACAATATAAACGTCGTGTAAAAGGAAGGCAGATAATAAAAGCTAAATGTTTTTAGCGATTTTGTTTAATCAGTTGTTTTACAGCTGCAGCCTGTTGAATGTTTATTGGTGATGTGTTCCAGATCTCAGGTGCATAAAAGCAAAAGGCTGCTTCATGCCTTTTTAAGTTTCATATGCGTAATGTGAAGAAAGCTAGCGCAGTAATCTAGCAGGTGAGATTGAAATTAGAAACATACACAAGTTCTCTAGTTGTGTGTGTGTGTTTATGATGAGCTTGTAGCTTTGCTCTTTTTTACTGGCCTCCCAGGAGGAGTTGCTCAGCAAAAAAGAGTAGAGGGAGAGAAAGAGAGAGAGAGAGAGAGTGTGTCCATCTATTGGCCCCATATGGACTTCCCCCAGGCCTTCTCCAATGGATTTGACATGGATAACACTGTTGTGTTTGTAGTTTAGTAGCACTGGGCCACTCGTACATCCAGCCTTCTGCTTGATGAGCGCGCCGCGAGGCAACACACAGGTCGCTGGAAATATGGAAAAAGCAGCGGGTTGTCCAGGGCAACAGAGTGCTCTCGTCTTGAATTTCCCTCCAGCTCTCTTGGCAGTGGGACTCAAGCTAATTACGAAGCAGGAAACCAAATGAACACTAGTGTCTATGAGTACTCATATTATGTCATGTGGGCTTCTTAAGTGCTCCAGGATTCAGTTAATTAAGGCTCTACTTTGAGTTTAGATTTTCTCATAAATCAGTCCAATTAGCCAGGCTTGTAATCCATGTCAGGCCGCTGGCCATTTGTAGTAATAACACCTTAAATACATAGATGCCCTAGATAATTCATTGCGAGATTGAGCAGAACCCATTGATAAAACCAAGGGAGCGGGCATACAAGTCTTGTTTTACTGATTGCTGATCATTCTTTGTTTTATTTTAAAGCGGATAAACAGTTCAACTTTCTTCGACGATGAACAGCAGGTCATCATCATCATCTATATTCGTTACCATCCGCTCTTCATTCTTCATCCGAATTTCTTTCCTTCACAGAGTGGCAAATGAAATACAATTAAAGAAAAGTTAAAAGGCATGTTAATTAGTTTATAAAAAATGCATGACTTGGAAATAACTGAAGTATTGACCCTTGTTCTCTGAGCTGTTTTTTTAAAGCCGTCCTCTGAAGATGGTGGTAATTGCAGACGCTAAACGAGGAGGCAGAGGCTCGTTTCTGCTTTCAGTTAATATGAATACTAGCATGGTGTGCGGGGAGTCTTTAATAGCCATTTTCAAGTAGAGCTAAAGCAAATTAAACCTGATGGGCCTCCTGTCTCGTACGGCAGGCCTTAATGTGCTAGTGATGGACTGAAGATCTCGGCTTGGAATGCATCGAACGATAAATCCGCCTTTGCTCCCACGGCCCTTTGCGCAGCCGGTAATTGGCCATTAGGCCGGCATGCAAGATGGAGGAGCCAGATGTCTGGGTAGTGGCCGGGACTCCACGGCGGGTTGTTAAGTTGGGGAGGGGGAATGGAGGTTGTAAAAAGAGAGAATATCGGGGGCTGGACAGTGTCCCTCATTAAACGCGATGGTGCTTGGTCTGGTGGGGACCATAAAAAGCAGTGTAATGATCTTAGCAGAGGAGCTGCTCAGTTTGCCCCACACTTTGAGCTGAGCAGTAAAAGGAATGAACGAGCAGGAGAGGGGGTTGGGAAAAAATAAATTCCCCTAAGATCCCAAACTGTTGCTCACAGCTAGAGCACACCTGTCCTTGAGTATGTGAAAGTACCTCAGAGTCCTTACATGTCCCCATTCCCTTTGCCTCTTCTCTCCCTGCTCTGGTGCATGTCCTTGTATTGATAGAACATGAATAGCTCCTTTTGGTCCTATCAAAAGCAGCCTGTCCTTACCTAATGAATATCCGTCCTGATTCCTGACTGAGTGCGGCATATGTGGTGACAACTTTCCTGGATTTGGATTGTAATCCCATCCTGACATGCTCTTTGCAATGGGTTTAACATACCCCTAAGGTTTATCATATTACCCATCAAAGGGGGAAGTATTCATTTGATCACACGTGGTCGCGGTATGCTGGGAAACAAAAGAAGGTTGAATCTTCTGTTCGTTTATTTGGTTTAGGCTGGCAAATGGTGAGGGTCTAGTCAGATTAATAACATTCAGCAAGGTGTTAAATATCCAGAAGCTGCTATCTATTCCACTCCTCCACCCTAATTTGTTTACCCAGCTCCCTTTTTCCAAACTCAGGCTAGACGCAGCTGTTAGTTGGAATGGCAGCGACTTCTCATCATGAAGGCCGTAGGGTAACACGTGGGCGATCAAAAACACAAATGTTTGTGGTTGAGGGTCCTCCTGATATCCTGGGGTCACCACAGCTGTCGCCCACACTTCTCCCACACGTCCAGCTCACTGCTCAAAGTACCAACTGGTGCTAGAGAGGGAAGCAGTGATACGTGCGAGACACAAGGCCAGGCATTTGCAGCGTGGCCAGAAACAAAGATCGGCTTTCAACGATTAGGCTTGGGGCTTTAGTGCTAGGATAACAATTGCAAATCCTTTTAGTGCCAATATTGTGTTCCCCAGTGTGATTATTATGTCTCATTGGGGCAAATGGGGGTATTATGAACTTTTTTTTTGAGAGGGGAAGTAAATTATCAGTTAAGATGTTCAGGTCAGAGAAAGGGAACAGATGTAATATTCACGAATGAGTCCGAGAGGGAGCAGGCTGCCCCATTTCCTGGATCAGGAAGCATTTATTCCAATGAGCAGCACTTGGAAATGAGCCCCAAACAGGTGCTGTTTCAAACACAGCTGTTTAGAGTCCCGTGACTCCATAGAATTATCAGCTCATATATTTCTCTAGCTCTTCTTCTGTGATTCTCAGTTTAGATGATATTCAGCGTATTTGTTATTCCTTTTTGTCGCCTTGTTCTCACCCTGTCAAACCTGCACTTGTTTTTTTCTTGCTTTCACCCTTCTTTAGTTTGCTTTGTTCTTACTCTGTAACTGATCCCCGCAGCACAGGGACCTCTCGCTCACATTACAGGGCAGATCATTTTCAAAAGTAGCCAGGATAATAATGATACCAATACGTGTTTTGGTGCCGGTGGGTGCATGCCGAAAGACACAACGCTAGCTAGAACACTAGCAGAGATACAAAAGACAGGTAGCACCTTCTCATAAAGAGGCCATCTCTGTGGGGTTGTGGTTGGCTTCTGCTCTCCTGAACTCCGTGCCTTCGTTATGGAAATTGCATGTTTTTGAACATGTGTGCACTAACTGTTGAATGCTAATGAGCCCGTTTTGACTGCAACAGCTAAAATGGGGCAGATGAGGAATGGAATTGAGGTATCGAACTGGAATTAACCAATCGATGTCTAAGAAATTGAAGATATACTTAAGATATGAAAGAAAAAAGCGTACTACCTGGACATCTGTATGTATCTTTGACCCGGGAAACTGGATGTAGTTTACATGTAAAGGTCTTTAGGTACAACCATGGTTTTTATGGCCTAATTATGTACCATAACTACATAAATACATGATATAACATATTCACATTCCCAGGTAATCCCCCTTGAAGGTATCAACTCCATGCCAAGCAATAGTGTAGTTTAGTATGATTTTTTTTCCCCTCAGGGTGTAAAGCCTATATATAAAGTGGTGGATATTGCACACCATTTGCATATGTATGACATCAAAAGGGTTTTTATTCCCTCTTTAGTGCTTGTCAAGTAGAGGGAAAAAAACAAGCTGGAAAGGGAATTCTAGTAAAATGTGTTTTCTAAACATATGCAAACAGTCCTTTCATACTTATGTATTAACAAGTCTTACAAAGACCACATTAAACCCCTAGCCTGAGTGGCTCCATTAAGTGCTGAACTATTCTATGTACCAGTACAAGTAAATATTTATTTTATAAGCTTTTATTTGCAATGACTATCATAATTCTGGTGTTATTAGGGAGGACATCATACTTACTGATTTCACAGCAGCCTTTAAACCCTTCCATTATGTTGAGTTAAAAATGCCAGGTACTGTGACTCAGCCCCTTGGTGTATAATTGAATCAGCCAGCATGTTTGCTGCTGGTCACTGGAGTAACCGGAGAAGCCCTTGTGCCCTCCTGCTGAACATTGTCATTGTGAGGAGCTGAATGATGGATTTGTTCATGTTGACCTAGAGGACAGCATGAGCTTAGCACATAGTGTTAGGAGAATGGTTATTAGTATTACGTCCGTTTCTATGGTTTCTATGGTTTCTGTGACCCTAGAGCTGGGGTACTAGGAGCAGGGGTGCTTAGAAAGATCCGGATAAGCAACTAATACAACTGAATGGAGACACCAGTTACCTTTTAATGCTGAACCATTAAGAAATAGTTCATGGTTATAAGTAAGACAGTCTGAAGTGGTTATGTTTTGTAGTTGCGCTTCTCAATACCACTTTTGACTAGTACCGCAGACTCTGACCAGATGAGATACCTGTTTTGAACTAGAAGCCAAGAACAAACCAAGAGCATACTTCTCTGTCCAGTTGTCTTTAACTGTGCTCGTCATCAACAACAACATGCCATGTCCTCATGTTTAGAAAACTGGAGTCACTGAGCTGCAATCATTCACACTCGAGAAATCACACTCTGGCGTGGACCGAAGCAACCACGAGGTGGTCTCTGTCTGCTTCCAAGAGAACTCTCCTTCATTTCTGAGAAAGTGAGTCGACTCTGAACTGATCCAACTTCAAGACGTGAACCAAAAACATGCCGTGTGTTTTGGGTTGCAGCATTTTTTTTTTTATAGATGTGTGCTGATAAACCGAGCCACGGGGTGCCAACTGAGCCGAAGGACGAGCTGTAGTGCTGATGAAATGCCACGTGTTCTGGAGATTTGGACCAACGGAGAGAAAGAGAAAATCAAAGCTGCATGTGACACACAAAATGTTTTAAATGAGTTAGTTAACTAGTTTTGTGTTGTCCGTGCTTTGGGTCATTTTTGAGAATTTCTAGGATCAAAGGTTTGTTTAGTGTTTTCCATCTCTGTGTTTCGTACCAATTAATGAAAGTGGTTTATGAGGACTTTTTCAATCAATTTTGCTCAGATTCGGACTTGATAAACAGACTTGTAGGTGTGAAATCACTATTAAGACATCTTTCTTTTCACTTCAATTCATATAAGCCAGTTTTAAACCTGGATTTGGAGAGTTATGTCCATTTCTGAGCTGTGCTCTCTTGGAAAAGGACCAGGAGTACCCCAGCGTTCGAATCTCGGAACCCTTTTATTGATTTTAATGCATGTGCATGATGACTGGATGGATGAATAAAGGCTATGTGAGTGGTGTTGGATGATGAGTGACTCTGCATTTGTTATGAAGGAAATCTGTGGCTACAACACCAGCACAGCTAGAGGAAATAACTGTTTCTGCTCCTTTCTTTGTTATACGCTTGCTCTATCTCTCTTTTTTCTTCCCTACTCTCGCTCGCTCTCTTCTCTATATCTCCTTTCTTTTCCGTGTGTTGTGCTGGCTTGCCGAATGTAGGCATTGTTTGTTGGAAAAAAACACAGAGAAAGAGATGGATAGGGAAACATTTACATGCAATAGTCGTAAAACGATTCCAGATTCAGGCACAATAGAATGGAGTGTGTGTGTGTGTGTGTTGTGTGTGTGTGGGAAAGAGATAGCGTTCTATGTGGGTGTGTCTGGATATACCTTCACTAAAACAGCTGCTGCGGTAGGATAAAAGGTATACGTAGGTATACACACATGCTCGGTGGATGTTTTTTTTTTTTTTTTTTTTTTTTTTAGTTCATACCACAAACTACATTATTGCCATATGGAGTGAGAGATTACATTTGCACTGACATTAAATGTCACTTCTTACATCTGCCACAAGGCAACTGCTTGGGAAAATGAAATAATAAAATAATAAAATCAAATCACACAGCTGATGGATGGCTCACTGTGATGCCTTTTCCATTTTCATTTTTTTTTTTTCTGCAGACCATCTGTTTTGGAATATAGTCACTGCATTAGTCAATAAGCGGGTCAATATTTCAGCATTTTCCCTTCTTCTGATGTGACTGCTGATTGGGTTAAAGGAACGGGATTCAGTTAGCGGGGTTTTGCACAATTTCAAGTGCGTTTTTTTCCTTTCTCTTTTTTTTTTTTGGAAAGATGTCAGTGTGAGTCTCAGAAATAGTATTTCAGCCATCTGGAACGGAGAAAGACAGCAGAGTTGCTTCATTTCACACTCAATAAACATCGACTGCTGTATAAACATTCAGAAAAACCAACTGTAGCCAAATGGGTTAAAAAAAACATGATGTGGAAAATGAAATACTTCTGAGTTTTAAGTTATGTATGCAGTTACATTTTACTGTTCTTTCACTTTTTATTTACTGATTCAGAGTCAGTTTAATGATCCATTATCCATGTATAATGTATGAATGTATATGGATAAATAAAATTATTCTAGATTTTCTCAAATTCCTGTTTTGTGCAATTTTATGAAGTTGCAATTTTATAATGGGCTTCATTTATTTACTGATTCAGAATCAGTCTAATTATATATAATATTTATCATTTTCTGCAGTAGCAAAACTATTTTTTTTTCCTAGATTCGCCCAGAATTTTCATCTTGTGTAACTTTATAAAATATAATGCGTTCCATTCTTTTACTGACTCAACATGCATTTAGTGATTTATTATATTTATCTAGCTTTTTTGGATTAATAATCTCTAACTTTGGCGTTAAACTAAAAATTCTAGACCTTCCTTGAATTCTTATTTTGTGTAGCTCTATAAAACATACGGGGCTCCAATGATTTAAAGACGTGGTTGAATAACTCTAATAAGGCTAATGATTTTTAATAGCATTTTTACTGCATAACTTAAACTTTTATCAAGTTTTTTCCCTCAAATTTCTGCTTATGAACGTTATCGGCTTCATTCACGTACTGATTTGCGGTCCTTTTAATGATTTGTAATATTTATTTATGATTTTTGCATAAATATACTCTAATTGTATTCTAGACTTTGCTCAAATTCTTGTTTTGTGTAACCTTTTTGAAATGTAATGAGCTTCGTTCATTCACTAATTCAGAATCAGTCGAATTATTTATAATATCTATTTATATTTTTTCATAAATAAACTCTTATTTTATTCTAGACTCTCCTCAAATTCTTGCTTTCTGCAACTTTATGAAACACACCAGGCTTTTAACTCTTTCACATGATTTTTTTTTTTTTTTGTTATTACATATTAAGATCTTTTTTATTTTTATCTTTTTATTATCTGTTCCACTCCAGCAGAATTTATTCATCCACGATTCTGAAATAAAAGTGTGAGATGATGAGTGTCAGTGCCATGCCTTATCTTTATCACAGAGTGAGAGATTAAAAAGCTAATGCATATCCTAGTGCACCATTCAGCTGGCTCTTCAGAATAGACTCAATCTGAAGGCTCCAAATTGCTATTCTTATATCTGGAGGCGTAGCAGGGGACACTGGGAAGAAAATGGGACACCACCTGGCACAGTTTAATCCTCCTGCTACCCCTCCACCCGCTTTTTCCGGAGGTTTCTCCGTAGCCTGGAGCAGGCTGTTACAGTATGATGCCGAACACACGGAGGCAATCGAGGTCCTGGGTAACTGGGTAGAAGTGCTTTTAGCTTAGGTTTAAAACAAGCGAATCAAGTGATTGATGTCGAGTTGAGCACTGCTTTTTAATCAAACGTTCATTTTTTTTCCCCCCGCTGTATTTGAATCGACTGTCAAGTGGTGGGAGGTTCAGTGGAGCTCTAAGTCATGGCTACAGTTTTAGCAGGCGCATGGGACGCAGTGAAAAATCACTTGCTGTGTCAGCCGAGCTCGAGTTCACAAGTACTTCATGGCAGGTGATAAGTCAGATGTTTAAAAATATGAACATGTTTAAAAAAGAAATCCAGGCTTTAAGGAGCAAAGACGTTTGACTGCAGTCATCATTTTTTATCAGTAACCGAATCAAATAGCATCGTCCTAGTATGCTAACGCATTGTGTCATTGTGTACAGAAAAGCCGAAATAGTCATGGAGACTCAAACACACGTGTATGTTTATGGCTTTTAAAGAAAATCAAAACTGAAATCAAAATTGTCCTCTTTTTTTTTTTTACCTTGCTAATTCATGTCCTTGGTCATACTGTGCAGTTATTAGCATTGGTTCAGATTCTGACCATGCTAGCACAGTGCTAAGTTTGCTCAGTTACTCATAAATATTATGACTGCTGCACTCAAGCATCTTTGCTTCTTTAAGCCTGGATTTCTTTTTTAAAAACATGTTCATCATTTTTTATGAGTAATGGAGTCAGTTCACATTGTCCTAGCATTGTCATTTGGCTAAACCAAGGCTAAAAAGTGCACTGTTCTTGAGAGAAAAGCAAAGCTCGTATTCATGAGCACTTCACGACAAGTGATAAGTCACACATTTAAAATATGAAAATGTGTTTAAACAAGAAATCCAGGTTTAAAGGAGGAGAGATGTTGGAGTGCAGTCATCATTTTTAGGAGTTAATGAGTCAGATAGCATCTTCCTAGCGTTGTCGATTCAGAAGCTAATAAGTGTCCTTTTTTTTTTTTATACAGAAAAACAGAAATATTCATGGAGACATAAATGTATGTATAGGTTAATGGCTGTGAATGAACTAAAAAGTATAAACAACCTGAAATCAAAACTGACTTGATACTGATTCATGTCGATTCAATTCAGAAGCTGTTTACATTTAGATTCATTTGATTCAATTCAAAACTGAATCAGTGATTCAGTCTTAGTTTGGAAAAGTATTTTTAAAAGACCTCCCTATTATTTCTCATTTTCTGAGTGAACAGGTTATGAAATTTATACCTGTTCCTACAATGTCGAGGTATCGTTTATGGAATTGAATCGATTCGCATTTCAGTGATGTTCAATTTGGTTCAGAAGCTATTCATTTGATTCAGTTCCAGCTAGCAGTTTGATTCAGCGATTCATTCTTATATGGAAAAGTATTTCTAAAAGACATCCCTTACATTTCTCAAGAATATTCCTGTATCATTAAGTTGTTTTTTTTTTTTTTAAACATGTTTATGTTGTTAATAAATTGTGATTCATTCAGCTGGGAGGAACGAATCATTACACAAATAAGCACAGGAAGAAATATCGAGTTATATTCAAAAATGCATCTCATAATTGGATGAAAAAATGCATTGTGTTGTCTTTAAGGTCAGAGGAAGCAGCAGGAAGCGGCATTAAGTTTGGCAGATGATGAGTGTTAGGGTGCTTAGGGTGCAGGAGGAGGGGATGAAAGAGCTTTGGGGTGGTGGATTTGTCTTTTTTCACTCTCTCTCATGTTTAATCACTCATCAGATGTGTGTGTGTGTGTGTGTGTGTGTGTGTGTGGTGCCATACTGTAACTGCTGCCTTTGTTTGGAAGAAATGAACAGAGTTTGAGAGTGATGCATGAAAGAAACGCTTTGAGAATGCTTTGAGAATTTTAATCACTTTTAATATTCCTACTTTGCAGAATTGTACACCATGCAGCAAAACCCCCTGCGTTGATTTAACACCTACAGTATCCATTCTTCCTGCCGGACACAGAGCGAATCCAGCGCTCGGGATTTTGCTGTGCGTGCTGCGTTTTGTACACTTTATTGATGTTAATGCGCATTGCTTTAGCGTTTGGCAACGTTACTCGTCTTTGATGCCAGTGGAGCACTACTGAATCGAAGTGCTTCAAATTGGATTGAATTGAATTGAGTGGGAGAAGTGATTTTTTTATGGTTTTGTTCTCATTCATTCTCTCAAATTCCCCTCTGTCTTGCTTTTTGGGCACTCAGGTGGTCGTTTGTATTTGCTGTTTAGCCGATAAGATGTACTATCTCTCGAGTAGCTCAATCGCACGACGTAGCTTTAATCTCAGCAAAGGAAGAAACGGCAAGCTAATCCGTTTGAAGCTTTCCTGAATACGCTTCCTGGTTGTTCACCTCGCAGCATTGTTTGAAGATTACCAGACGCAGAGTCGGAAGCGCAGCAGACACACTCGTGTTCTCTCGCGCGTCTCTTGAGGTCAGAACGACTCCGTAATGCATTAACGTGACATTTAGAGGCATTAATAAAGCCTCTAAACTATTAACCTGACATTCCTGTGAGTTATCACAGCTTATCCTGCTTAACACAGAGAGCGAAGGCCAGGGCCGGGGAGCGCTTTTATGTGTCCAGGCACATTTAGGGCTTTGTGGTTTGTACACCCTGCTTGGAGAATGAAACAAGGGACAGATGGACTTGAGCATCTCACATACACACATACACCTACACACACACACACACACACACACATCCTGGTTCCTGGTGAGTTTGGCTTCCATTCGCTGTTATAAATCACAGATGTAGGGATACGGACATGCTCATGACGGAGTGACGGTGCAGTTTACTCTCAGCCGCCCTGGAGTTTATATAAGCAAAAAAAAAAATCTGAATTAGCTACACAAGTCTAGTCTGACCAATTTGTTTAGGAAATATATTTGAAGTATACATTGCAGTCAAAAAGGTTAAAATGCTCAGCTGTGTCCTATTGTATGGTTTATTTTGATTATGGTATTCGAATTGATTCTCGTTTTTTGAGTTATTTTTCATTTTCTAGTTGAAACTTGTCTTCCTCAAGATAAAAAAGAAGCAAGAAAAAGATTCAGGTAGCATTCGACGACAACAAGAAATTTAAAGAGAGGCTGATTAGAGAATGAATTTTGTAGCTGTTTTAACGTACGAGAAAACACAAACTAACTTGGTTTGCAGATATTCCACAATATGAAAGGTAGCTGTGAACGTCGATGACGTGTTGCTCTTTAATGAATAAAAATTGTAACTGTTGGCAAATTGACATGATGCCTTGAAAAGTGTAGGAAAAAGAGAAGAGAAGCTAATGAGGGGACAGCTGTTTATAGCTATTGTGACGCAAGTGAAAGCAGGAGCTTGTTTTGCAGATGTTCAACAACATTAAACTTAACTGTAAACGGATAAAAAGTACGAGGGTTAAGTAAAAATTGTAGCTGTTGGCAAATTGCTGTGGTTAAACACTCTGTAACAGTCAACTTCGGTGAACTTCGACAACTGTCAGGCTATTGTTGATTATTTCCCTATAAAATCACAAAAAAAAGCATTTTTTTCCCCTTACTTAGTTCCTCAAAAGTTTCGGTGGAAATATGACTTTGCATTTAAACCCAAGATAACTGAAACAAATGTCAACGTCCAGTTCCTCATGTGCGCTTTTAGTAGCAGTCGGTATAAAGTCAGTGTGACAAAAGTTTCAGCATCAAAACTCTAAAAAGATGAGGTCGAAAAACATTCCTGCAAACAGCCGGATGTATATTAATGTATATTATATTAATGCTTGTCACTAGTGAGATGAATATGAAACTGTATCCATGATGAGTAGTAGTTGCGTACACGGTTTCTTGGCACCAGGTCACGAACAAATACACGAACAAGCACATCCCTGATATTATATTTCTATAACAACAGGTGCAACAGGTCCTTCATGTTGTGAAAGCGGTGGCACGTTTACACTGAGAGTAGACAGAGTAGTGCTGCAGCTCTGTAGAAGACGAAATGCTGCTCTCTCTGCACACACTCGCACAGCAGAAGCATTTCCCATCTGCTGTTTATAATCGGGAATGGTTGGAACCGGAGGACCAGCAGAGACTCAAATAACAACAGAACAACATGCAGTTTTATTAGTGCTATGTAATGAATAATCTATCATTTCTTAATCGTTACAGCAATATTGGCCTTTGGAACACAGATATCTCAGACGGCCGCATTATGCAAATGAGCTCTCGGACAGTTAAATGTTTTTATTGCGTGCTGTGAGTACCGTGACCAATTTCAGCTGCCGTGGTCGAGTGTTTCTTAATCGCAGCATTTACACGATCCAGCACAAAAATAATTTTGGTCAAAATAAAGTAGACTAGTCTATAATGGATCACCAGTGTGTTTATTAATACTTATACCATGGTTCTGTTGAATTCTCAAATCCGATTGGTCAGAAGATACTGCAATATGCTATCGTTTCTATAGTAACAACTTACACATGGACTTGTAACCATATAAACCATTTCTGTTTTTTTGTTTTTTAACCTTGTAATTGTTGATATGGTGAAATTTTCTTTAAGGCAATGCTTATTTAGCATTTATGGAAGGAGTCTCCAGTGTCGGTGCTTTGTACCAACCAGAGTTAAAGTTCTAACTTTATGTTTTCTGCCACGGGGGAAAGTCCTCTGGATGGAGGAGTTAGTACTTTGTGGTTTGTTTTAATAGCTTCAAGAAAGAAGAAAAAGAAAGGCTGGCTCGGAAACAAAAATATGTAAACGTAAGCGATAACAGGAAGCAACTGGACGTCCCACAACATAGAAATGCAGCTATAAGTGTATAGAAAGTACGACATAAAAATGTAAAAATATTTGATTTTAATTATATGGTATTTGGACTAGATTTGTTAATACAGTGCAAAATTCACATTTCTGTTTGAAAAAAAAATCAGTCCGGGAGTGTTACATCACATCTTATCTTTAATGTCTATGATTAAAGGATGGACTGGTAGCTAGAAAATGAAAAAGAGAGAGAGAGAGAGAGAGAGAGAGAGAAGGGAGCCTGGTGATTGATTGTCTGTTTAAAGCCGCTATAATGAAGTGAGAACAGAAACTAACTGGTTTCGTGGATGTTCCACAACATTAAGCATAATTAATAAACAGATATAAAGTATGATGTGTCATGGTTTAATAAATAAAAAAATGTTAGCGTTGGCAAGTTGCTGTGGTGTAAGAGGAACAAAACACTTCAAGATGTGCTGTTATACGGAAACTACTCGGCTTCACGGTTGTAACAGTGAATCGGCTTTATATTAGGCCGCATCGCACTACTGAAATAATCCATCACTGATTGTTTTCCTATAACAGCACACCTACAAGTATTTTATTCTTTACTATTTTAAAGTAAAGTTGCTGGAAGTAAGGTCTGTGACTGTGCACTTCCTCATCTGGGCTTTAATTAGCAGTCTGTATGTAGCCCGGGTTTCAGTTTCAGTATTAAAACTCTACAAGATGTGGAGTGTGAACGCGTCTATGCAAACCCCTGGACATGTATTATGTTTTAGTCGGAACATAAGATGAGTACGTCTATGCAAATTGTTCAGGTGCCACTGTGATGCGGGAGAAAAGGGAAGTGTTTAAAAAAAAAAAAAGAGGAAAGTTTGAGTCACCAACATGCTATTTTTAGTAAAAAAAAAAAAGAAAAAGAAACTGCATCACTAATTGTCGAGTTCACAAAATTCATCAGAGCAGATTGTGAGATTTTACCAGAACGAAGGCTGTAGATTCATGTCTACTGGAAAAAGCCTCTTGGTAAGTATCAGCTCGCCTCCTGCCTGAGCAATCAGTCATGCATAAGAAAGCAAGCTGCTTTCTGGAATGAGTGAACTCTGTGTCTCACCACACCGAGTGTGTCATTGTGAAGTGATGGCGATGATGACAGTTCCTCTTGTTAGAAATGACCGAAATGTTCCTTCGTGTTTCTTGCACACACAGTTTCTGGCTAGACACACAGTAGTAAGACAACCGCAAGTTCCCACCATTCACACCCCTCCCTCACTCTCTATCTCTCTCTCTATCTCTCTCTCATATATATATATATATATATATATGTGTGTGTGTGTGTGTGTGTGTATACATATACATACACGCACACATACATATGCATTTCTTTGATATTTGTTGTTATGGTTATTAGCACAATTTACCACCAACTTCACCATCAATGGCCCTCCAGTCTTGATTCAGCCTGCCCGCAGATACACACACATAATTGCGGGTGCACACTGAATGATCTCCCCCTCCCCCCCTATTCATCCTGTCCTTCCTCCGTCCTCTCCCTCTCTCTCTCCCTCTCTCTCCTCATCCCCCTCTCTTGCTCTTGTTCTTTTTCCACTGCAGCCACTTTGGCAAGAGGGAGAAGGAGAGGAATAAAAAAAAAAAAAAAAAAAAAAGCTGATGATAATGCAGTAGCCTAGGCTGCGAGTGCTGAAGGAAATCAAAGCAGGCGTGTATTAAACAGTATGTTTCTTTAATTTCCTTTTCGCGAAGATGAGACTCAAGAGCTCGGCATGGTCTAATATATCACCGTGATGATGAAAAATGGTCATTCTGAAATGTTCCAGAGAAATCTTCTGTTATTCATTTGTGCCGTGTTTGCTCAGTGTAGTCAAGTGCAGATAGTGGCATCACAGTAGATTAAACCCCCCACCACAGCGCTGCTGAATTCTCGATTCTGATTGGTCAGAAGGTGGTGATTAATTTTCAGTAGGTCCAACTACTAGTAACAGCATAAAAAGGAGCTATATAGCAGATGCACCCGATAAACAGATTTAAGAATGTACGTACTTGTTGATATTGTGGTGTTTTTTTGTAAGGAGAAGTACGTTTCTAATTTGTAGAAGGAGTCCCAGTGTCAGCGCCATGTAACAGTCAGAAGTAACACTGTAACTTTAAGTTTTCCGAGACGGAAAAAGACAACAAGACAGAGTTACCACTTTGTGAGTTTTCAGTAACATCACAAACTTTCAGCAGAGAAAAAAAGCTGCTATAACACAAGTGATTACAAGTGTTTCATGGATGTTTCGCAACATGAAATGTAACTATAAATGGATAGAATGTATGAGATGCCATTCATACATGTACATATAAATGGGTATAAAGTAATACATGCTGTTCTTTAATGAATAAAATTGTATTTGTGGGCAAATGACTGTAGTATAAGAGGAACAAAACACTTGGGCGAGGGCTGTTACTGGAAAATAATCAACTTTTGGCCAGTAATAGTAAGTTTGCTTCATATTGGGCCACATATCACACCACACTGTTGTTGATTATTTTCCAAAAACAGCATGTCCTCAAGTGTTCTATTTTACTTAGCTTACAAAAAAAAAAAAACATTATGAAAACACTCCTACAATTAAGAATCTTTCAGCAGTGTTGTAAAAACGTTTTTCAAAGTAACCTTCTGTGAACTCTCAGGAAACGTCAAGCCAAATTCAAGTGCCTAGAACCGGAATATTCAGAAAATGTTACGCTGGGATTACAAGCCCTTGTCATCATGGCCTTGTCTTGAGTTTATAAAGAAGAAGTAGAAGAAGAAGAAGAAGAAGAATGCTGCTTGTTTTCAGTCTCTCCCCCTCTCCTTTGTGCTCTTTCTCTGTTGTTCTTTGTGTTTCCGAGCTGAATTCGAGCGGAGATGATTAGGAGAGGAGTTGGCCTTCGCGTGCTGTATGCATTGGCATCTGTTCTAATCCTCCCTCCTCCCCCTAAAACCCTCCAAATACCCTCACACCACCCCTCCTCTGTCCCAGTCCTCCGCTATCCTCATTCTGCCTCTTTTCTCTTCCTTCAGATAGGATTTGTCAGTTCCTCAAAAAAATCTGGAAACATTGGTTTTTTTTTTTTCTCTCGTCCTTTTTTTCTCTTCTCACTGCATTAAGAGGTTTGGTAAAACCTGTCATGTGTTGCGAGTGGGATGGCTTGAAAAGAAAAAAAATCATTACTGAGGTGAAGTGTAGAAAAACAGGGAATACGAGAGACAGTGAGGTCGTGACTAAAAGTTTTTGTTCTGCCTGAGCTTTACATAACATTTGTCATGAAACAAGTATATGCTTTTGATCACGTTCCAAGTTACATAGCTAGATAATGTTTCCCCGAGGCTCTAAGAAAAACTGTGTCCTGATGTGATATTATAGCTGTAATTCCTCAAGGACTTGTCTGTCTCTGGAACAAGCAGACGCCTCTGTACTGCAAGCTCACTTTAATAAGTTGATCAAATCTGACAACTTGACAAGGATCAAGGTCAATTTTGCCATTTGCATCACACTTACAAAGTTAAAATATACTTTCCTGACATTTTAGAGCTTTGTTGATAATTAAGATGAACTCAGAAAATTGCTTTTTTTCCCCTCCTTCTTACAAGTAAGGCCAGAAATGTATTTAAATATAATATACAAACTTGTTACAGTGTACCAAAACAATCATAAGTTTGTACGCCAGTAACATTAGCTAAGTTAGTTAGTAAGCTAGCTAAGCACCTAGAGGTTGAAGGTTCTATATGTACATCTAATCCTACAAAAATATTCAGTGTTTCCATGTCTGAGGAGATTCCATCAGGGAGAACCCTTTTTTAGAACCCGAGAACCCTCTGATTAATCAGTGAACTTGTAAAGAACCTTTAAAGAACTTCTGAAGAACCTTTTGTGGTTCTTTTTTTTTTTTTTTTTTTTTTGTAGAATTTCAAAACCGGCCTTCTAAATGGCGTTAACCGTTTTGTCACATTTTAAAAAATTATTTACATGAATAAAAAGTAGTTTACCAAAAATTACAGAATTGTTCTTGTTCTGCTGCAATGTTTTTAGTTGTAGAAACTTTTTTTGTTGTTATGCAAAACCATTCTTTGGTTGTAGAAGAGTATGTTCTGCTCATCTTCGTGGGCTTGTCTTGAGTTTGAAAAATAAATTTGAGAGTCAGCAATTCAAGAGGAGTTAACTCTTAATCATATACATACATACATACATACATACATACATACATATATATATATATATATATATATATATATATATATATATATATATATATATATATATATATATATATATATATATATATATATATATATATATATATATATATATATATATATATATATGTGTGTGTGTGTGTAGAGTTATTCTAATTAAATAATAAATGAATAGAAGAATGTTCTGTGAACACCCACTCCCTCTTCATGGGCTTTTCTTGCGCTTCTGTTGTGGACATTTCTCACTTTCTCTTTTCTAAGAGCTGCCATTTGCATACTCTTGACCACTTGTGCATGTGTGCTATTGGATTTTGTGAGTCATCACCCTACTCCATGAAGGGACAGAGCTATACTTCCATTAAACTTGCTTCCTGAGACCTGGTGCTGCACTGTCTGTTTGTCCAGCACTTTATTTCCTCACTGAAGGTCTCTCAGTGCTGTCTCACCTCTCCTGGCCTCATCTAACGGCTCCACATGGCTCCATAAAGAGCTGTAGAAAGTGAAGCTGTGGTTCTGCTGTGTGGGTCGGGGCGAATATCTGCAGACGCTGCTGATCATTTGTCCTGAATAAAGAGGGCACTGGGGATGTCGGTACTGCTCTGAGCGTACACATACACCGAATAGAGCGTGAACACTCAGTTTACTCACTGCTTATTATTCAAGAATGCATTGTTTAAAGTACCTTTGGACATGTAATTAATCTATGTAAAATAATACATTGTCTAATATTTTTAAATGACCAAGATGTTACGAAAACTTGCTTAGGAACATCTCCTTTACCTAAGACTATGCTATCAGGTTTGCTAACCGCTACTAAAATAGCATTTGTCACAGCTAGACCTTAAGGAGATTTTAATATTTAAGTCTTGATTTATATTGCTAGCCAAACATAAAATATATAACTTAAAATAATTAAAAATATACAGTAAAACCCAACATTTTGTTCACCAACATTAGCTTAAGTTAACTAGCTAGGTAGCCAGCTATTTAACTGCTCTTAAGATAGCATGTTTGCCACAGGTCAACATTAGTGGGATTTTCTTGTGGTTATATTCTCCGCTATATATTAAGAGTACAAAAATACCATAAAACTATGATTTTGTTTATCATTAACATTACCAAAGTTAGCTAACCAACCAGCTATCAAGCTAGCAAACACAATCCTCTTTGTCATAGTCTCGATTTGCACTGCAATATGCTTCATGATTTAATATTAGCCAAACTTACACAACTAAAATACACAACACCCAAGATTTTGTTCATGACTAAGATTAGCTTAGTTAACTAACCAGCTAGTTAATTGAAGATTGTTTTTTTGTTGTTATATTCCCAGCTATGCATTACAAAAATACAATATAAATGGTAATTATTTATATTTATAATTATATAGTTTAACATTAACATTAATTAGCAGTTAGCAGGTTGCTGTAACAAACTCACTGACATAACTGCAATTAGCTAGCTGGCTTAGCATGCAGGTTTCCATAAATCCATGATTTTTTTCGATTGCTAGCATTAACTGGGTTAGCTAGCTGGTCAATGATAACTGAGTTTGATGCAAATTTTAATTATTTTCTATGAAAATGACAATAAACTCAACAATAAACTGAACAAAAATAGAATATATTATTTAGATTTTACAGATGCAGTATGAAATTTGCTCAAATTAGCTGCTTCAGAGTTTGTAATCTCAGAAAAAGCGTGTTGTGATGGATATATATCAATATTTTCATATTGTTCAGCCCTAGTTAGTATAATTTCAGAGTGTATAATGATAAACTGTAGTTTAATGATTTAAATAATGGTGATGATGATGTGCTTGTATAGAGAAATATCTCAGGCTTTTCTCCTCTCTAACCCAGCTCTTTACAGAATGCCCACTTGGCCTGTTACTCATAAGAATAGTGGTTGTGCAGATAGAAAGGAAGTAGTGCGTGTAATTGGAAATATTCGGTATATCCCGCCACTAGGGCCTGAACTCTGGATGATGAACAGGCTTCTCGAGTTCCCTGGGTTGCCACGAACAGGAGGCCAGTTCCTGTAAACAAGTCCCACGCTGCATGAAAATCTCTCCCGGAGTATCAGAGTATCTTCATTATGAGGGTGGAGGACGACACCATGCATAATTCAGTGTTTTTCCAGCTACTGCAGGTCATAGCAGCGGGTCAGAGAGAAAGGATTTGGGTGCGCATGTCCCTCAAGCGTAAACATGCTTAGCACATGTCGAGTTTGTGTGTGTGTGTGTGTGTGGATCCTTACAGGTCAGCAGGTGCTATTGTTGTTGCTGGATGCAGACTGAACGAGGGACAGGAGAGCGCTGGCTAATGAAGCGAATGGGCCCGGGGATCGAGCAATTTGTCAGCAATTTAATCACGTCCCAATCTACAAGCATGTTCATTCAATCAGAGATCAAATTATCTGAATTATAGAGGAGGACTCGGGGGGAGGGGAAATGGCTTTTGTCTTCCTGTAAAGCTTCTTTGTCCTCTGCTGACTTCTCCCACTTCGTTCCCCATGCATTTTGGATGTTGGGATGTCCAGAAAAATCGCCTTTGGAATGGATTTTAATGACAGATTAGACAGAATAGATTAAATATTTATAGTAAATGATGACAGACTCACAGTTGCACTTCCTGTCCTGACTTCAAATGCTAGTCTTACTTCAAGAACTCATTAAAATGGATTTAACCAATATGGAAATTCCTTTTTCTAACCGCCTGCTCCTTTTCCCATCATGTGACTCAGACTGTGGGTGGTGGTGTTTTCTTACTTTCTTTCTGTCTTTTCTTCCCCTAGAGAGGTTGCTTGCTGGGTGTTGGGTGTTAGCATCCTCCCAAATATTTAGTGTGAACCATCTCGCTCTCTCTCTTACTTTCCCTCTCATGCACTCTGCAGGAAATGTCGGGGAGGACCGGGGTGATGCATTCAAATGGAAATGAATTGGAAGGGGGGGGTGGGTGGGGGTGAATTGGTGTGTGTGTGGATGGGGGGAACTCTTTGCTGGAATCCCCACAGATCAGCCTGTCAAGTGCTGAGCTTCGATGAAAAGCCGTTTGAGAAAAAGACAGAGAGAGAAAGAGAGAGAGAGGCTCTAGCTCTAAACTCGGCCTCTTTTTGAACCTTTTGTCTAGAAAGTGTGCAGCGGGCACATCGCTGTTTCAAAACTGTATGTGTTCCTGTCAAATCAGCAGTGTCAGAACGTACATAAACACACACACACACACACACACACACACACACACACACACACACACACACACACAGGCATAGAGGGATGAGATGCACCAGCACCAGCTCCAGCTCCTTGTGCCTTATTTGAATAGCTGCGAATGCAAATGGAGGTGAGCCCAGCCCAGAGCCAACCCCAGATGTTCCCATCTCCCTCTCTCTCGCCCTCTTGAGGCCGTGATGTTGTCATCGCCTCACGAGAGGAGGCGTTATTGGCTTTTCATTTGTGGCCTGGCTCCTAATTTATGATAATGCAAGTGCTCAGATTGAGCTCTCAGGGCTCGGGACCTGCGCATTTATTGATCGGCAGCCACACGAGCTACACGCTGTCAATAGTTAATCTAAACTTATTTAATTGGACATTTATTTGAATTTACTGCTGTCTGATTAGATTGCATAAGACACCGGGCCTTGACGGTGATTTGCTGTTTATCGGAGTCATTAATTTCTAATGAAGGTTGCAATGTTCACATGATGTGTCACCTAACAGATAGTGTAGATGTATAATCTACAAGGCAGTATGGATTTCTTTCCATATATCCTCAATGCCATCGTTTTTATGTATAATTCTTTCTGTAAGGGCATTACCTATATATACCTCAGCATTTCCGAGCCTGAGGACATCCAGCAGGAAACTGCAGTGCACCAATGCATGTATTTCATTTGCAGAGTCACGTTCAGTCTTCTGCTCGGTGTAAGTTATGACCTGGTTCATACCTACATTACTGTGATGGATCTTCTGTCATGGAAGGCTACTTTTGGTTCTCTGGGCAGGCTGCATGGAGAGAACTGAGGAAAGGATGAGGTCAGTTTGTGCCATGAAATGAAGATCGGCAGCACTCTTAACACTTATTGATAGCATAAAAATAATAAATACATAAACAACTACTATCCAACCTTCATGTCAGTCCCTTTTTGTGACTATTGATCATGAGAATTTTTTTTTTTAAGGAATGTGAAATGCTGGAAAGTCTAGCCATAAGAAATTAAGCTGTATTTATGTTTCCATGTGCTGGCTGATAGATTAGCGAGCCTATTGCATACTGGTTTGGCTTCACACTCTAGGATGAAACTAACTTGCAACTAATAGATACTGTACAGTATACAGCAGGGGTCATCAACTGGCAGACCTAGCAAAGTATTTCAGTGGATAGAACTGAGCACTTGCAAAATACTGATCAGCTGATCAACATATGAAAAAACTGGCCGTAGTTCAGTGACTTCTAGTTTTGTAAACATGAATCATTGCGGCTTATGTAGCAGATCCTCTTTCTGGGCAATCTCACACATTTATGTAAATTATTTAGCTGAGGGCAGCTCTGCAAAGTATGCATTTATTCTTGTTTTCAACTTCAAACCAGATATCTCATCTGTCCAGAGTCAAACTATGAAACAACGTAGCAAAGTCAAACTACGAAACAAACAAACTAAACCACTTCTGATTGTTAGCCATAAACTAATCCCTAGTGGTCATTCATTCATGTTAGTCGCTTATCCTGACCTGTATAAGTAAGGAATTTTATGTAACTGGACTTTCATTGTGTTAGCTACCACTTTTTAGCCTAGGCAACCAAAATATACGACTGGGCAAAACATTGGAGCTTTTACTTTATAATTCGTCAACCCCTGCATTTTACTTTCGCGTGTGTTTTGTGCTGCTTCTGATATAAAATGTTTTTTAGTAGTTGTTAGTTTTTAAAAATGGCAGGAAAGCAGTTTGGTCTTTCTGCATTGGACCAGTCAGTGATTTTAGATATGGCAAGCACTGCCCCAATAGTTTCTCCTCTGCAGAAAAACCAGACTCTGGAACAAGGTTCTGGTTTAGGTTCCTAATGAAAATTGACTCCTGGTAGAAATGTAGCTATAGTTCCTCAATTCCTGAAGCTTTGTGTGCTGGAGACATGCCAGTATACTCTCCTAAATGGTATGGTGATATACTTAAGATATTGATTGTTATAGGCCTAATAATAGCTCGGCATTAAGTGGAGTACTGCTGCATCAAACCCTCTGCACTGGTACGATGAGCAAATGAGCAATGAAATGTCATTCTTTGGATCTTTGGATTCTCTGCTTACAATCAGAATAGCAACTGTTTCTTGTCTTGCTAATTATGCTGCACAGCAACACATCCATTCAATAAATGCTAGTCCGTGCCCTTTCTTTGTTCATTCCCCTTTTGCCGTTGAGTGGAATGAACCGTGTGCTCCTTTCAAATGCCGTACACTGGAAAGTACAATTAAAATCATGACCTTTATTTAAGTGCGTAGTTTGGGACTAGCATTTCCCAGCATTGTCCTAATTTATTTCTTTATCAGATTGCTCAGGGATGATAGAGCAGACCGAGAGTTTGGTCTTCTTCTTACCGCAGTAGTCCTGTTTTGGCCTCAGTCTAAAGAGCTACTCACAGGAGAACATATAGCTTATTCATTTTGCAAGAACCTTAAGAGGCAAATAGTTTGAAATGGATCCTATTCTTGGCTTTGATTTCTGGTGTAATGCTGCATTTTATTGTACACAAAACGATGGTTTAAAGAGTTGGGAATGTGGGTAAGAACCACCTTGTTTGAGTTTGCAGTGATAAATTCCCTTGAATAGAGTGTCAGAATGGCTGCATACATGGAAAATAGTTCCTAAACAGTTCCTAGCATGGTGAGCACTTCTTGCACTTATTGTTTGTTCATGTGTTTTTTATGTCTTGCTATGTGCCTTTGTATTGGTTATAGTCCTGTCTTTGCCCCTGTTCTGTCACTGGTTATCCTAATGTGTGCACCTGTTCTGTGTTTTGCTCTTAATTAGTTTGTCTATTTATACCCTGATATTTTTGTTTTGTTGCAAATTCTTATCATGCATTTTTGTATTGTTAAGTAGATACTGTTTTCCTAATTTTAGCCGGCGAGAGAATTGTAAGAGGCGAAAAGATGCTACGTTTTTTCCACAGTACGAACCATCAGTTTGACTCAGGCATCCACAAATTGCTGAGTAGAAATGCTGAAATGCATTTAGATGCGGAAGTATTCCGAGTGAAATATAAAGGATCCTAACTTCTGGCTCTTGTGGTGGGATTGAATGGTATTAAACCCACAATATTTAACAAAAGGACAATTCACTGATCCACGTGTGTTCCACGCTCCTTCTTATACCCAGAGGCAGCAGGTCCAGATGATACTATCACTTGTAAATTGAGGCTAACGATAATCTGACTCGCTAGCTTAGCACTCAGCCCTTCAGAGTGAGTTTAGATGTAGTGTTACCAGAGTGTAGGCAGGTGTTAATACTTCTGTCACCACTGACCTACAGACTGGCACATGAGCCGACCTAGAAGTCAATGAGCTGTTCATGTCTTGTCCAGAAGCGCCAAACCAATGGCCGGATTGTGAGGAAAACAGCCTTTGACGTCTTGCGATTCCAACCTTTTTTTTAATCTCTCTGTAAATCCTCTCTATCGAGCAGCCTTCATCAGTGTGGCGAGAAGCAAATCCTGGCAGCTCCCAGCTGATAAGCACACGAGGATGTAGCTTACGTTTGTCAGGCCTCGAAAGCTGTAGTCTGTGATTCAACCACTGGCTAATCCAGACAACTCAACTGCAAGCTGTCTGGGGGCTGAGAATTTATCCAGGACAGCGAACTGTTGCACACTTTACTTTAATAGCAGAGGTTTTATTTATTTCTATGCCAGAGTGCAGAAAGAGGTCAATATTGTTTAGCCTGAAATGTTTTACTGTGCAATTACTGTTCATATGTTGTGTCAGCAGTAATTACAGGGATGGTTAGTTGTTATTCTGTAGGCCTACAGCTAGTGCGAACTCAAAAAAAATTCAATATTTACTTTAATATTAATTTGCTAAGTCATGCACAGCCCTAAAAAGGTTCCCTTACTGCTTAATAATGAAATGTGTATGATTTAAACTTAATCAACTAACATGCTACATGCTAATCTATCTATCACTATCATGGCCTTCTTAGAAAAAAGAATCCTTCAGGGGGAGTTCTTTGGACAGTTACAGTGCCTTTGCTTTCCAAGGACATATTTGTTAATTGCTAACTCTGTAGTTACTCCAGGTCTGAGACTAATCACAACCTTCGAAGTTTCATCAAGGGTTCTTTGTGCAGTTAAGTTTTGTTAGTTTCCTAACTTTCTAAAAAAAAAAAAAGGATCTACGTGGGCCCTTTCTGATAGGGAAACACTACAAAGAACCAGGACAGTTTTCCCAAGTAGGACACAAGGTAGAACCTTCAAAAGTTCTTTAAAACTTCTTAAGATAGTTAAGTATTCTCAGTTTCCTAAAAAGGATATATTTGGAACCCTCAGACAGGAAAATACTACATAGAACCTGGAAATTTTCCCCTGTGGGAAAACAAAATAACCCCTGTGGAACATATTTGCACTAATGCTGATTGCTAATTCAGCTATTGTTTTTCTTTGCTGCAGTTCCTCAGGTCATTAAGGGTTCTTTGGATAGGTATGGTTTCTTAGCTTCCTAAAAGGGAACTTACTTGGGCCCCTTTAAATTGGGACATCTTAAGTACCCTTAATGGTTCTAGATTTAATCTTTAAGTGTAAAACTAATTGTACATCCTTTAAAAATGGTACATACGTAAACAATGTAAAGTAAAATACATGTAATTATTTGGTGATAGCTTTTATAATCGACAATTCCAGGTAATTTCTGCCATACAGTCAGATTGCGTGGCATTGGTACTCGAGATCCATCCTTATCCAGAGAACAGGCAGTTAATACTCAGCATTATCTGACTCTTGAAGCTCACTGGTGCAGAATCTGATATTACATGTCTGCTTTAATGCAGTGAGGAGATCTCTCAAACGGGAACAAGGGTGATTGTAGTTCTAGCAGGCACTCGATCTATCTGTCTGCTTGCCATGCTATTGTCGTCACAATGGGATTCAGGTTTTGAGAGAAGGAACCCTTTTGCAGAAAGCAAATGGGGGCATGGGCAGAGGTTGAATGTACCGAGTGCCAGAGTCAATTTCACATTTTCAGTCTTGTTGAATCTAAGGGCCTGCGGGTCACTGTGGCCACACAGAGGCAGGGTTTTGATTGCAGAAACAGATCTGTAACTGTTCTGTTGGTTTTTGGACTGGAACCTGCAGTGCGGCACAGGAGGCTGTGAATCAAACTGTCTGAAGACAAATCAGAAACCGCTGGTAACAGGGAGTTGTTTAAATTTCAGAGGCTGTCGCCGATTGATGGACAGACCTGCCAGTGTGGCTATGCATTTTGATGGGATTTATGGATATCAGAGACTGGCACATAAACAAACCTGTGTAAAATGTGCAGTTGGAAAGAAAAAGAAAGTTTCAGTAATGGTGTGTCTAAGTGATGCTGCGATTGTGTCAGGAAGAAAGGAGACTCTGGATTAAATGAAAGCTTCTCCTATCATGATCAAATGCTTTTAATGGTTTCCAAAGGGGCCACAATTTTTGATTGAGTTACAGATCCAGGATATATTAATTTTGGAATTAAACGTTTGGCATGTTTAAATTTAAACTATCATTTGCTAGTTCTATAGACAAAACCAAAATGTTTAGTATTGTATATTATATATTATATTATTATAGATTATAATTGTATATATTAGAATTACAGGTGGTGTGGTTGGGCAGTGGGTATTGGGTGGTAGATAAGCATTACCGCCTTCAGGGTCCTCGTTTCAATCCTGATTTTGGGATACTATCTTTGCAGACAGTTGTCTGTGTTCTCCCTGTACCATATGGGTTTCTTCCAGGTTCTCTGTTTTCCAAAAATGTGCCACTAGGTGAACTGGGGATGCTAAAGCTTAAATAGAAATTCACATGTTACCATGAAAGAGACACAGTACAGTAGATGTTGTTGGCAAGCATATTAAGAGTTCATGAAGCCTCTACCTTTTAGCACAAGGGCACTATCATAGAACACCATCTTCCTGTTGGAAAGTGCTAAATACCTTTACAAACCATTACGAAACACCAAGTAGAAGCCTGTAATGTTTTTAGCAGGAGAGAGTGTGCGAGGGCAGACGACTGAACAAATTTGGGTGTTAAAAGAGGCAGGAAACATGAGATCAGAATGAAATCACTTGGTGTTAGTGTTGCAATATTTCCAGGTACCACTCCTTTTAGAGATATAAGCACATTACTGTAGCTGTGGTGGCCTCCATTAATTTATTTCCCTCACGACCAATGTAAATGTCCTCAAAGTCGAAAAGGATTAGATGGTGAATATCTATCTTATCAGCTTTTTTTTTTTCTGAATCCTGAAGCTCAGCAGTGTATGTGGCCCAATCAGAGGCGTCTCTCGACACTGTAGCATGTGTTCTGAGACACCCACCAGCTCCTCTCTAGGGCAGAAAGGGCGACTTCCCCGCCAAATCGCTGCACAAGCTGGATTTGGTTATCTGTGCTGTTGAATAATGCATCACACAGGCAGCAGTGCATCCTGGGCATGTCCTCTTTATCCCTGCCCCCTCCTCCGGTCGGCCTCCTGATGAGCCTCCTATCCAGGGCGTTACACGCCTGTCGCTTTGCTTTTCCTCTGCTGGATGACTGGCGTTTGTGTGTAACAGCATGTGGAGTGGGCATAATGGTGATGATTTAAACCCGGGCCGTTATAACATGCCAGTCAAGCAGATTTCTGTTCATCAGGTGCTCAGTGCTGTTTTCCTCAGAGAGGGAGAACTGTTTAATTCACGTTTTAATCCACTTTATACCACAGCGCTGTTGAATTCTCAATTCTGATTGGTCAGAAGGTGTTCATTAATTTTTTTGACAGTAGTTCTGTCTGTAGTTCAAATCACAGGTTTATATTAATGCACTTGCTCTGATACATTGTCATTTCTGTAATAACAGCTAATTCGTAGGAACTCCACATAATCTAACTGTACATGTTCATTTAGCATATATGGAACTTTTGTCTTTTTAAGTTGCAGAAAGAGAAGAATATAGAGGCTGGTGAGGGATGAAATGTTTGTAGCTGCTATAATGTAAGAGATAGCAGGAACTAACTTCCACAATATTAACTGTAACCATAAACGGATAAAAAGCATGATATGTCATTTATTAATTCACCTTGAGACATGCTTTTATCAGCTTTGGGGTGGTCACTGATTATTTTCCTGTATTTTCCTGTGGCATATTTATCACTCTTCGTTTCTTTCTCTTTCTCTCTCTTTGTCCATCTTTCCTGTCAGAGGTTTATCCGGTATGTCACGTGACGTAAAACGGACAATGCGAGGGCCCAGGCCATTGTATAGGAGCTGTTGTTTGTTCGTGGAGGGACTGTGTGTGTTCATGCATGTGTATGTGTTCTGAAAAGACCCTTTCAGCTAAAGCTAATGTGGGCCAGGGTGCAGATTATTAGGCCCATGCCTCTGCTGACGTGGCCCTTTTCTGCCTGCATTGGTGCTTCTGTCCAAAACTCTATAGAGAACTTTATCTCCAATGGCCATGACGACGTATCTGCTGTGTGTGCGCGCGCGCGTGTGCCTTGGAGCGGAGAGTGTAGCCGGTGTTTGTGGAATGGGAGGAGATGCCATTTATTTTTGAACTCCTGTCAAACCAGGATTAAACCTAAATCAGCACTGCTATCATTGCACGATATGGACAAAAATAACATTATACTGCTATACCATGCGACGTTCCTGGAATTCTAAACACCTAGTGGTGTGCTCTTATAGGAAAAAAGAGACAGTTTCTCTGTCTGCGCTCGTATTACGACATAACGTTATATGAGCATTACGAGCAGAATTGCATTAACCAGCAGGTTAAGGTGTGTGTGTGTAAAGGAGGAGCCCCGTGCTACGACCACACACACACACACACACACACACATCGTTTCATTACTGTTGGAATTTGCCCTGTCGGTGGGGGATTTCTGCTGTGGCGCCTTAAAGCTGAAGAGGCCTCCCAGAGGAGGAGAGTTGCAGTGTGTGCCAAAGCATAGCCAGGCCAAGAGTCTGAGCACACACACACACACACACACACACAGTAACACACACACACACAGTACAGGCAAGAATCTGCCAGATTGTCTTACAGGACTATTCTGTTTTCATAACACGCATAGACCCACGCAACATGTAAGATTTACACACACACACACACACACACACACACACACACACACAGACACACACACACACACGAGATAAACGCATAAAAATGTTGTGATAATGAAATACATTCATCACCTGTGTTAATCCATATCACATGTGAGAGCACTCCATCACTAACTCTGCTCCAAAACTTAGGGCTTTGGCTAACTTCTCAAACACACAGACGGACAAATTCCCTTCAGCTGGCAATTACCTTGCTGGTGAATCTGTAGCGTCTGTGCATGTCTGCTGTCAAGGCAACCGAACATGGAGGAGTTGCTGCGAGCTGACTGGATGTGAGGAGAATCAGACAGCGCTGGTGATAAAATTAATTAGTGCACTCAGCATATTGTTTTTTTTAATGTTCAGCTCTTAGGCAATGGTGCTGCCCTGAAACCTTTCTCTGGATCTCAACCTGCCATACAAGTCACTGTTTCATTTTTTTGGACTTCATTTATCACCATTTATCACTCACTGATTTTGGTTTGTGACGTTTCTCTTTTTTGCGCAGACATTCGACGTGGCTTGCTTGCACACATGTACAAACGTAAAAATTTTATGGCCAGTATAAGGCCCTGAAAGCTCGAGTTGGAATGGCGTGGCACCACAAGCGATGTTCAGAACTACGCAGAGCCTAATAAACATTAAATTAAACGAGGACTTTAAAAAAAGAGGTGAGATTTTGTAGCAATTACAGGCAGGTTGTGTGGAATAATAAACAGCTCTCCTAAAGCCAGTCAGCCGTCCTAGAAAATAAGTCCGACCTAAACGGAGGACGTGTCCTGTTCTGATAAACTGCTGTGGCACTACCAAGCTTTCAAGTGTCATTAAACTCTCGATTAAATGGCGTTCGATTAAACAGCTGTTCCTTTTCTTCATTGAATGAAGCTGTGGGTAATCGAGTCAAGGGTTTTTTTTTCCGAATTGACAGCGAAACATGCCTCCTGAGTGCACTTAGACACCAAAGAACATACTGTATATAACATTTATATTGACTTCACGTGACACTTTAATTGCACAAAGATCAACTCCATTCAACTAATTATAGTTCTTCTGATGGCAAAGTAATTTACACGTTTCACACCAACTTCTGCAATTACAACTTTTATGATTTTCATATGAAAATAATTTTTTCCAAACTATTGATTTCTCCCCACTTCAATATTAGGGGGTATTTTGTGTACATTCAGGACATAATCCCAGTTATGGGAGAGGGGGTGTATACTTATGCAAGCCACTGTACAGTCATAATCAAACAGTGTGTCTGGATTTATTGCACTACTTTATAGCAAGCATTTACGTATGTCAGATAACGGGTATGCCTGAACTCTTCACTGGATTGTTTTCCTACCAGTTTTTGAGAATACGATGCCACTTTGAGAGTCAGGATCTGCTTACAAACCGAACTGGTTAGGCTCACGTACGTTTCAGTACGACACGTACACTGCCCTCCAAAAGTTTGGAAACGCCTGAACAAAATAGGGTTTTTGGGCAATATCAGCATAAATCCTCTTTAGTTAGTGACCATTTTGCATTGATAATAAGGGACAACACTAGGCATCCGAGCAGTC
>CM040978.1:5326322-5396857 GCA_022985145.1 Pangasius djambal
CAAAATTTGAGTATTTTTCTATGTTATGTTCATGTTTATGTTCATAAACTTTTTATTTAATAAAATATGTTTTCATAGTTTGTGTTGTCCCTTATTATCAATGCAAAATGGTCACTAACTAAAGAGGATTTATGCTGATATTGCCCAAAAACCCTATTTTGTTCAGGCGTTTCCAAACTTTTGGAGGGCAGTGTAGCTATCCAGCAACTTGATCAAAACATGACACTCACTGTGTGAGGAAATCACACTTAGCTAGCAAGGCTTTGCGTCTTTTCGCAGATGACCATTTGTTAAATCTGATCCTTACACGACATTATGTTCCCAATAAACCTCTATTTCAAATGTTGTTTTGGTGAAATGTGTTTATGGTTTCGTAAGCCTGAGGTGTCCAAAAACCAATGGAAAAAATGATTCATCTTTTTTTTTTTTTTTGGTCGTTTCAGCCACAGCTATATTCTGATGGTTTCCCAAGACCACCACACATCAATTTTTGTTAGCCATCTTTGTTAGTAATGAACAGAATATACAATATGATTCTGAGCATTTTGGTTTTGGTCAATCTACAGCCAATCAGATCGTCCACGAGCATTTTTTTTTTTTAACCGTTTTTTAAAATGATTGACAGGAAAAATTTCAGACTTGTTCATTCTTTGATAATAAACTGTGACAAAAATTTAAGTGGATTAAATCTAAAATTGGAAATAATATAAAGCTCAAAATGATAACCATACTCAAATCCTTAGGCTGCAATTCATAAAGACGAAAACTGACCAAAAATCCTCAGTTTTGACCTTTGTTATAAGCGCTTGTTTGTAGAGCTTGTAAGTAGGCCGTGTAAGTTGCACTTGATCATCAGTAGGTCACATGACCATAACTTGTGCTAGGAACTAGGTAACTTGCGTAAAAGCCCGGGATGTGTCGCTTCTTTGACAAGCACATTTTACTGTTCTGAGTTTTCAATTTGGCCAGTATGTAGTTCCGTTTAGGTTTTGATTTGCGACTATAGAAAAGAGAGGGTGCTTCCCGTAGTGCCTTTAAACCGAAGGAAAAAAAAAGCAAAACTACTTTTCCCACAGGATAAACCCGAGTCTTTAGTCATTTCTAGGCAGAAGACTAACTGCGTAATCTTTCCAGCTGTGCAATCCATAATAATTACTGACACGACAGATTTGGACTGAAATAAAATCCCACAGATACTAATTACATTAGCCCAGCTTATCATGTGAAACGAATCCAGTCTGAATAGGGCTACAGTCAGAGGAAAGTCAGTTTAGCGAGAAGGCAATTTTTAGTAGCTAATCTAATTCACTTCAGTTTTAAATTTCCCTAGAAAACTCTGTCGTCGTCGAGTTTTCCTCGCAATGAGGTCTAGATTTTGTTTCTGACTGATAGGTAAGCCGGGGTAATGGGAAACGTCAGCTCCTTTCTGACAGATTGAAGTCCAAAATTGCTGAAGGAGACGCAGTAAATAGTGTCTGAGGCTGTTTTTTTGTTGATTGTGAATGGCTCAGGGAGAGAAAGCTGCGTGTGTGTAGAGAAAAACACCAATTTTTCAGGTGAAGTCAGTGCCACAGACAGCGCCGTACCTTTGTGTTGTGTATATAATGAGTGTTGTGTCTTTTTGGTTTGTTTCTCTCTCTCTCTCTCTCTCTCTCTCTCTCTTTCTCTCTCATGTGTCAGGGTGATAATCGTGGCAGAAATTACATTTGCTCTCATCTCATAGTTCTCGAAGGCCTTCCCATTTCAGTGTCCTCTCCGAAGGTGGAAACAGAGCCAGCGCTGGTGTCCAATGCATTTGTTTACACCAATTGTGGCTTTTTTTTTTTCCTCCCCTCCCGTCTCCTCCTTCCTGCTCTCTTTTCCTCTCTGGACGTGTTACAAACAGAATGAAAGGAGACAGGGATGGTGAGAATGAGAGAGAGAAAGAGAGAGAGTGCTTCTCGCTGAAACGCTTGGCTGCCTCGTGCGCTCGTGTGGCTTAAATGCTGTCAGTTTGTCCAGAGTCGACAAAAAAATTAAATGCACAACATCCGTCACAACGTCCGCGTCTCTTCCACTTCATCTTTAGTGTTGTTTTCTCTGTTACATGTTTTTTTTTCCCTCAGGACTTAAGTCACCTCTTATTAAGCATGCTTTCATTTTTTTTTTTGGATATTCATTTTTAATCGAGACAGAAATCTTTGCAACTTTTTTCGGCCAATGTGCAGTTCAGAAAGGGCCTTTCGTGTGTAAATGACTGCATTTATTAATAACTCCCCGCTCTAATTATGCGGCAGAGATCATTAGCATCGCTGAGCGCAGAAGGAGGGCTGGACCAGATTAGCCTGATATATTGTATATGCCATGTGGCTAGTTGGTTTAGAAAGTAAGTGTTTGCCCAAGGGGCCTAGTTTCATGCCCAGGAAGAGAGCCCCTGTCAGGGCACCGTGTCATTGTTCTGCTTCAGCAGGTTTCTGTGTGTGTGTGTGTGTGTGTGTGTGTGTGTGTGTGTGTGTATGTGTGTGAGAGAGAGAGAGAGTACAGAGAACTGGAATGAGAGATGGAGAAAATGAACACATTAGGAATAAAACATTCGGGGGCATGCTGTTATAGGAAAATAATCAATGTCCCGACGTGTTTTATTCCCCTTATATCACAGCAGTGTCAATGATTATAGCGCGTCTTTTTTCTCTCACTTGAAGTTAATGAGACAAAAAAAAAAAAAAAAAACCCTGAAGACTTTCCCTTGTTGGAAAAATTACTGACTGGTACAAAGCGCTGACACCGGAGCCTCCTTCCATAAGTGATTCTACATTCTTCTTGATAAATAGCAACACTTTTTTTAGTCACTTTATCATTAACCTTCGTTTATGTGGAATGTCCACTGTACAAGTCCTTGTGAATGAACTGCTATGACAGAGACAATATCGTATTCGAACGAGCACATTAATATAAACCTTACGTTCGGAACTACTATCAGAGCTGCTGTTAGAGAAAGTGAATCAACCTCGTCTGACCAATCAGATTCGAGAAATCAGCAGCACCGTGGTGTCATTTTTAATAACAAACAAACAAACACTGACAAATATCCACCACCTTGAAATAACACGATGTGCGGAAAGGAGCTATATTAATAAACGGTGCATCTTTAACCAGGATGCACGTTCTTCCTCCAGCAGAAACACCAGCATGATCCAGAACAAAGGTTCCGGGGAGTTCAGAGTGGAGGCGCGACGGAGTGTTAATCTGCCGGAGAGAGGGCTGACTCTCATGTGCACGTCGTTGTGATTCTGTCCGCATCCTTTAGGGCTGCGCTTTTCCCACTTCCACTCGTTTTTTTTTCCTTTTATGCCGTACCTTTTCACAGAAAAGCCGGTGGGGCTGCTGAGCACCATCCATAATGTATGAGCGTCACACTTTCACCTTTTTTTTTTTTTTTTTTTTCCAACAAATCTTGTCCAAAACATGCATTTATGTTCTCAAAGATAGACAGACAGAAGCACACACAGATACGCAGAGTGTCCTGTGGGGAATCTCTCTCACATTCCCTCTTTCTCTTTGTGTTCCTTTTTTTCTGCAGTGAGGTTTCAGGACTGCGGACGAGGAGGGCGAGTGCACTTTGAGTGCAGCCAGCCGACAGATTTCCGGATCGAGATCACCGGGGAGGTGTTGGCTCTCTGGGCACTCCAGCCATCTTTATCCTCCTTGTCATCCTTCTTTTCTTCTCCGCTGCTTGTTATAGCGCGAGATGTCTCCACGCAAGAGCAGTGGCAAACCGAGATCCGGCTCCGGCCATCAGCAGGCCACGAGTCACAGGTATGAAACTCAGAAAGCAAATAATCAGAAGTATGTAATCTCTGTATCGCTTTGAATCATTAGCCAGTGACATTTTTGATTTTGTTCACGTTAGAAACCTTATTGATCAGTGCTAATTACGTGCTCAGATCCAATCTTTGTCATCATGTCTTACGTCCGCGTTTCTCACTGATCCCTAACCTGTCGTTATGGTGATGAGCCCTGAAACCATTCACACCTTGAACAACAAAAAAAGTCGCAGTCGCAGGACTGTCCATCATTTGTTTAACAATAAAATGAACGAACTTGCAACACAAAACACTTTCAAGCGCTCAATACGAGCACAAACGAAATGCATCATATGATTATTATGTAGGGAATGAAACGCTCAGGGTGTGCTGCTATAGGAAAATAATCAATGACGGGATGGTGTGATGTCACCTGACGCAAAGGGTACTTACTGTTACCACCGCAAAGCTGATTATTTTCCAATTACAGCATGTCACGAGGAGTTTTATTTCTCTTATACCGCAGCTAACAGTTATCGACAATTACGTTTTTTTTTATTTAAAGAACACTATTTTACTTCTTTCATGTTTAAAGTTACGTTTATTATTGTGTAACATCTGTGAAACAAGTGCGTTCCTGTTATCACTTACGGTACAGCAGCCTTTCCTTTTTCATTCTCTTAAACATAAGAAAAAAACACAAATTATTAACAATATTACACAAAAAAAAAAACACAAACTGCAACATCCTTTGTCCTGAAGACGTTCCCATGTCGGAAAACCTTACCTCTGTTACAAAGGGCTGACACTGGAGACTCCTTCCAGAAATCTTCACCTTGTCAACGATCCCATGTTTTTCAACACACTGTATATTTTGTTTATGTGAAATGTTACGGCAAATTTCACACAAACCATGATACAGCCTGACCATTAAACAATGTTCAAGGCTCACATTATATGTTAGATACTGCGTTATAGAAAGAAACTCTTTCAATTCTTCACTTTCTACTTTAAACGTGTGTTAGATATCTTAAATAATCACCTATTAGCGGTTGGCGTATATTGCCGTTTATAATGATTATAGCGGTGTTGTAATAGGGTGTGGGTGTGTAAATGAGTCTTTCCTGCTTAAGCACAATAAAAAAAATATGAAATGCATTAAATACATTCAAATGATGCACAGTTTAGCAAAAGACAGAAGTTTCTTTATTTGCTTTTTGGACAATGCTGCTGGAAAATTCAGCAGTAGACAACCCAGGCCAGCTGGTAGGTTATTTTCCAGCTTCCTTATTACACGACTGCATGATTGATAAATATTTGAGGTTTTGTAATTGCTTGACCAGCTTGGCGTGCGTTTTGGCAAACGGTAGCGGGTCGACCGAGCTGCATTTTTCAGCAGGGATCCTAAAAATCCATAAATCCAAAGCAAATTACAGATAATTCTTTATAGTATATATAATAATATTATAATTAAAATCTAATTACAATAATAATAATAATAATAATAATAATAATAATAATAATAATACAACTCTACCTCTAAAGAGATCTTTGGTTTGTCCTTTCGGGGAGATCTGTAATGTTTCTATTCGACAGACAGTTTAAGTAGAACTCCTTTAGAAAGCAGGAACCATGAAGCATCCAAAGAACCCTTGGAGAACCCTTTGTCTTAAGAGATAGTCGGATAACTTGTTTTACTCCATGGTCAGGAATCACACGCTGTATTGTTGCGTGTGGGATTCTTCCTTTCAAACAAAACGGTAACTCCTAAACCTCTAAAGGTTCTTTGATTCTTATAGTTTCTATACAAGACAGGGTTTCCATTAGAGGGTTAGATTCTGCGTAGAACCCCTTGAGAGAGCAGGAACCATCAGCCGTCCAATGAACCCTTGCGGAGCCCTTTTGCCTGTGAGTGTAAATGAGCTTGTGAGCATGTTCGTCCTTGTGGGAAGGAATCAGATGCTATTTTTTTCCCCTTAATCCTAAGGCTGAATTTTGGCCCCGTCCTATGCAAATATGTAAAACCTGTTGACGAATGGCTGCCGTGCGTATGCGTGCATATTTCAGTGTTTAATGAAGCTGAGTAAAAGCTGCAGGTCCTCTCTGTGCACTATTGTGCCATATGGTTTATTGTGCCCGAGCAATAATTCTGTTTCCTCTAATCCCATTCGCCAGGGCGTTACAATCACCACGACTGCTAATTACAGATATAGAAAAGAAATGAAATTAACATTTCTAAATGGCTGCACGCAATGGGCGCTAAACTTTAACAGGCCTAATAACAGTATAAAGTAAGACGTGCCAGCTGCTTATGCTCCTGTCGTTCGGCGGCTCCATCAGCATGACAGATTCGTATAAAGAACAAGAGATGTTGATTGTTGATATAACCTTTAAAAAAAAGAGTGCTGCCTTCCATCTGTTTGCTTTCCACGTTATTGCGCTTGGAATTCTTCATGCCTTTTAAACCCTGTGATTTAATGGCTCAGAGAAAAGAGGTGTTCTGTGTGAATAGATGCACTGTGATTAAAATCTCAACGTGTCAATTCATGGATGAACACAAACTTAAATACAACAACTCGGAGAGTGATGGAGGAGAACAAGCACAAATCAGCTTTAAAAAGAGGAAAGAAAAGAGGTTTCAGCCCGTTTAGCTTTAGGAGATTGACAAGGCTACAACTTCTCATTATGTTGTATAGCTCCTCTAGTGGTTGAATCATGGTATGGCAACGATTAAACAAGTTGGTAACTTTAAGGGTTCTTGGGTTTGTCCTTTTTTACTGTTGAGCTTGGGGGTTTCCCTTTTAGATAAGATTCTAAGAGAACCCTTTTAGGGAGTAGTCAGCCATCCGAAGAACTCTTGGAGAACCATTTTTCCTACGATGTTAGCTATGTTAGCTTTATGGCTTGTTCTTCTTCATGGTAAGGAATCACATGCAATGTTTTTGTGTGTGTTTGTAAGTGTGTGTGTGTATGTGTGTGTGTGTGTTTATTTTCTATTTTCATGTCATATTTTCTACAGCTCCCCTACTGCTGAACCAATCAATGTTGATCAAGAATTGAAGAAAAGCTATGTCCTAAACTGTCCCTATTCACTATATAGTGCACTGTTTTTATGGTTTTTTATAAACATACTGGAGAAATTGAGTGCACTATTTTAATCCCATAATGCACTGGGATATAGGAGGTAGTGTAGAAACGATAGAACCTAGCGGCTATGAAATACCCAAAATGGACAGCCATGCTTTGATTTGTGCTCGCCCTCTCCTCTCTCTGAGGAACTCAGCTGGTTACTATGGTAACGTTGCTTAAGAGTGCAGATTGTTTTTACTAATTTATGGAGTTTTAAGTCATTTCTATAGCTGAAGTGTGGTTTATATTCAGCTCGGTTACTTCATTATACGAAATCCTTTACTTCAGTCACAAATTCCCTTCCCTATTATAAAGTTCTATGGCTCATTCCCGATTTTCCAATGTAGGGAACAGTGAAAATGGAGTGTTTAGGACACAGGGTAGAGCTGTCTGATTTATAGTATTTTCCCTCCAGACAACATGGCATGGCTCAGGAACGCACATCTTAACCCACATCTCACATTCTGTCGTATCTATATCTTTTTCCAAGAGTCCCGTACAATCCACCCATCCACATATAAATCCTCCATTTTCAGCTTCAGGAATTCCAAACGCCTTCTACATTCACTGTGCTTGTTCACTACATAGGGCATAACAGAAAGGTCAACTTGCCTACATTTCCGGTAGAATGCCATTTACCATGAAGCCTCAAAAATGCATTTTTCTTTTTGATATCCTTTTCCACTCTTTACTGCATTCTCTCTAAGATTAAAAGTTTTGGCACCTGTTGGCTATGTTTAGGATGCTGACCACCACATTTGATCGCTAGTCATCACACAGCCTTTAGAGAAACTCTTCCTGTTCCTATTTTATGTGACGGGAAGCACACACACACACACACACACACACACACACACACACACACACACACACACACACTCACTCAGACAGGATACAGATAGTCCTCGGTTTTGGTTTGTCATGCATTGCCACATTGTCTGGCAAAAAAGTGCCATTACTTAGTGACTGGACCAGATTTGTCAGTGATGTTACTTTGTTATAAATAGTTTTGCCTTGATTTGGGCTCTGCATCATCCACAGGAAGTCTTCGTGGCTTTATGCAGGCCACATGCGTGCGGTTTAAGCTACAAGAGCGTGTGTATGTGTGTGTCATCAGCAGGCCGTATGGATCAGAGTACGTTGTGGGGTTATATATAACCTGGCACGTGTTCTTTAACATCATGAGGTGATGAACTCATTTGCACTTGTTCAGGACTCAGAATGTGGTGAGATCGTGTCTGTGTCTGTGCCTCGAGACACCGGGGAACAGGATCCTTTTTCTTCCTTTCTCTCTCTCTCTCTCTTTTTTTTTTTTCCCACAGCTTTAAATGGTGTAAATTGTCTGGGTTATGAAGAGTCGACTGTAACATCCCTAGTGGAATCTTTTTCTCTTGCCGTCTTTTTTTTCCCTTCTTTCTCTTGATTGGATTCTGTCCCTGCTTTCTCCATTTCCCTTTTCCTTGTGGTCTTTTTTCATTTCCTAACCCTCTCTGTCTTTTCTCAGCACCTTGCTGGTGCTTCGTTGCTGCTTTCCAGACCTCCTTTCTGGCAACACATGGCTTTCTAAATGAGTGAAATTTCTAGAAATGATCAGGAGGAACACAAATGAATCTGTTTTTGTGGCTTTCTAAAGATGTGCACGCTCAAAAACCAAGGCTTAAGATATGTTTACAGGAATATCGTTTTCTTTACTAAACCCCATCCCCCAAACCCATCCATAATTTTCATGTGTTTTGTCAATCAGGGCTTTCATAGCCTAAACCTAGGGAAGAAATATACATGATACAGACGCACTGATTAAACCGCTAATTTATAAAATCTAAAAATAGTACATCACAGCATCTAATTACAACTTTAAATTTAAAAGAGGGTGACATGAAATACCACAAAGACAACAACACCGTTTAAAGCAAGCAGTGTAGGTTATTATCAAAATAAATATCTTAGATTTCCTTGTATAAAGTATACACATGTATCAGTATGTCATCACCGGATAAGCGTTAAAGATATCTTTATATATATATATATATATATATATATATATATATATATATATATATATGATGAAAGATATGATTAATGGTGAAATGTATAATTTTTGAATTACAACCGCAATGAAAAAATTGTCAAGATTTCTTCTTGTCTTAACTGATATCACCACTGCTAAAATGATGTTCACCTTGTTGCCTGTTAAGAAGAAAAAAACTGAATATATATTCTGGGGTGAAGATCATTTCCAGGCCAGAAAATTGTAAACTAGAATTTGCTAAAAAAAAAAAAAAAATAGCAAACACCTGAAATGGAAACAAGCCAGATTCATTGCACTGAATTTTTTTTCTAAGACATCTCCAAAGAAATGATGTGATTGTTACATGCTTAGAAACACTTTTAAATTTGACATACCGCACCTTTAAGTGCTAAAAAGGAAAATTTAAACTGTTCAAGTAGTAACATATTCAGGGCTAAAAATGAGTTTAAAAGAGCTTTCTAAAGATGTACACACTCAAAGCTAAGACTCAGGATGTATTTATAGTACGATCTCACATATTTTCTTTACTAACCCCCTCCCCAATCCACCCAACCCCATCTCATAACTCCTTTGTGCTTTGTCAGTGGGAGGATGTATCAGGGCTTTTCGTAGCCTAAAACTAGTCAGCGTAATGAATACAAGCTGCACGACGTGGCAGCTCCTCCTCATTAAGCACTGCATCTCCTGCAGGTTTGGGCTTTTAATGATGTCGTTAATCTCCGTGCTCATTGTATTTATAAGGATGTGCCACCAAGTAAGACTGATATGCAAGCTCCTTGTAAACATGCATATGAATATTAAGTGTAAACACAAGCACTTGCTGATGAGACAAGGATTCTGGCTTGTTGACTTTCTTTGGCATGTGTCATTTTATATCTTATTAATCTTTGAATGAATGGATTTACAAGCCGAAGGAGGAGCACACACAATCTATACATGTTCACTAATAGGGATACGGCTGGACCGTGATGTCACCGCTATCAGCCCAAAGTTCATATGCAATTAATGACATTTCCATCAAGCCCTTTTTGCTCGCAGGTTCTCTAAGGTCATCATTAATAAGCAATCTCCATGCTGTTTGTCATAAATCAGTGTGTGTTCACTTATCGCATCAGCAATTAGCTTCGTTATCAGCACAGAGAGTAGCACAGGCCCACAGGAGTGCTTAAATCAATGACCGGTAAAGATTTCTTCATTAACATCTTCATGACCCTTTATGTTTGCACAAGATGCAACACACGTCATTTCACCCACAGGCTGAGAATAATGAGCGATCAGGATCATTTTTATTCCAGTGTAATCACGAGCAGGTCACGCTCAAGAAGGTGAAATCTTATGTCACAGTGATGCTTTATCAAAGTTTATGGGGAGTAGAAAACAGAAAATGTACTAAATCGAGGATGTCTAAACTAGCACTCGGGGTCGTTAAGATAATTTCTGGGCCAGAAAACTGTTAGCAAACACCTGAAACAGAAACTAGCCAGAGTCTTTGAATTTAATTTTTTTTTTTCCCTGAGACAACATCTAAGAAATGATGCGATTGTTATATGCTTAGAAATACTTTTAAATTTAACATACTGCACCTTTAAGTGCTAAAAAGGAAAATTAAAGGTGTTCGTTAAAGTAGGTTTTTAACACATTTAGAGTTTTAAAACTCTAAAAATTTTAATAGAGCTTTCTAAAGATGTACACACTCCAAGCTAAGACTCAGGACGTATTTATAATAATATCTCATCGATTTTCTTGTGTCACAGTGATGCTTTGTCAAAGTTTATGGGGACTAGAAAACAGAATATGTACTAAATCGAGGATGTCTAAACTAGCACTCGGGTCATTTCTAGCTTTCAGAGGTGTAAACAGTTGCTTAGAGCCTCCAAGTCACCAGGGGGCGCTGTAACAAAGCAGGATTTATATATAGCAAGTAGGTTGTCACTTCAGAAAAGGCCCACTAGTACTACAAATAATCATTTATTACTAATAAACTTTCAATAAATATAATTAGAACGATGTCTAAACAAATTCTAAACAAAATGTGATGAAATGCATTTGAGTGATATTTACAAAGCACGCTCAAAACAACCGGATTTGCCCAAAGTGCTATACAGAGTTAAGTAAGGAATAAAACTTTAACAGCCACTTTTAAAAATTGTTAACTTTGGCAAATTGCGTTTGTATAAGAGGAATAAAACACTTCAGGGCGTGCTGTTATAGAGAAATAATCAGCGATGGAGTTAGCGATGGAGTTAGCGATGCAGCTAGACATGCAGCGCAGTTGCTGTTACTATCCTGAAGTTGATTGTTTTCCGGTGACACCACAATCCGAAGTGTTTTATTCCTCTTATAGAAATTTTCCAAAGCTAGCAAGCAATATTTATTAACGAATGACTCAACATATTTTTTGTTGAAATCTACAAGTTCCTATTTCATTAAGGTATTAAAACGAGAGCATTAAAGTAAACCTGCAGCCAGAACTACTGTCAGAGCCACTGTCATAGAAACTTAATCAACAGCTATCATTGCTATAAAAAAAATGTAAAAGAAAGATAATTGAACAAAGACAGAACATATAATAAGAGGGTACGTGACACAGCCACACTGATTAAAACTTTATAAAAGTAAGGTTGGAGTCCTGATTTAAAAACAGTACCTCAAGATCTCTAATTACAGCTTTATATTTATAAGTGGGTGACATTAAATGCCGTGAAACATATGTGGTGTGTTTGTTCTTTTAAAACCTGGTCATTACTGATTCATGCAATGGATGGATATTATGAACGTGACTCTGTTATTCTTCCTTGCATACGCTGTAATGCTGTTTCAAGTAGAACATACATTACACCTTTAGGCTTTAAAACAACGTATTAAAAGTTGTAAAAAATAAATTCGATTAAAGGTGCAGTTTGTAGTTTGTGAATTATAATTGCAATGAAAATATTGACAAGATTTCTCTTGGTTCTCTTGGTCTTAACCAGTCTCCCAATTTCATTTAATGAATGAATGAATGAATGAATGAATGCAGAGCCTGGGCAGTTCTGTTCTGGGGTACATCTAATTTCAGGGCCAGAAAAATGTTAGCAAGTGCCTGAAACAAAGAAACTAGCCAAATTATACTGCATTGCACTTTCGCCAATCATAAGAATTTCTCTTTGAAATGAGATGATTGTTACAGGCTTAGAAACACTTTCAAATATAACAGACTGCACCTTTAAAGCTACAGTATATTAGGTAAAATTTGTGAAAATAGGTCTCTAATGGTTAAATGCATGGAATTGAATAAGATTTGAAGCTTTTTTTCTCATTGAGCCTGCTCTCATTTCCCCTTGTGTACACATAGCCCCGCCCCCAAAACTTATCACGGTTCCGCTAGAGGTAGCATTAGCAAGGACTGTCAGGACATCAGTATCAAGCACACTCGGACATTCAGCTTCTTGAAGGCCAAGTTACAACATGCAACTTCTCCTCATAATTATTGAAGAGGAAGTGAAGGGGTGTTGGGGGGGGCGTGTCTATAAAATGACTGAAAGGAGGCCAATCCAAATACAAATGAACACTCCGAACCAGAAGGCAGGTTTCCAAACTGTTTTTTTAATACACTTGTTCCGAGACTATGGCTTAACCTCTCTTTTTTTTAATCATTTTTACATAACTTTCCACATTATTTGTACTAGTCGAAAATGAAAAATATTGACTATTGCACCTTTAAATGTGGAAAAGAACATTTAAGTTGTTTCTGGAAAAAAGGAAATTTAAACGTAAAATTTAGCGTGTAAATTTAAAAATGGAGCGTGAGTGATCTGTCAGTGTCAGGAAACACCTGGCTGTGTAAAAACTAGCAGGAAAGGAGCACTGTGCTGCTCCACATCCTACATGTCCTTATAGGTGTCCCGATGTCTCTTCATCCGGGTGTCGCTTTGTGTGCAGAGAGACGTGTTAAAACACATTTTCCCCTTAGCCTTCCTCACACACTGCTTTCACACCTGGAGCAGGTACGACAGCAGATTTCAGCTCCATAAAGAGAGAAGGAGATGACTACATGCACATCTTCTCTCTCTCTCTCACACACACACACACATAGTAACGGGGCTGTAGTAATATCCTGGGAGAGTCTGGTCTGCCTGTTAATGTTTTACGCAAGGCTTCCTTCAGTTGAATGCAGACTATCTTCTTCTTCATCAGAACACACACACACACACACACACGCACGCACCTGCTACATTTAACTAAGCAATCCACACTTTCAGCCCCGCACTGGGATAGCCAAAAATGCATCAGTTTGATTTCTAATCCAAAATCCCCTCGAGTGTAAAGGTGTCAGAATAACCTAGGAAATGCTGCACCTGAAATTACTGATGTAGCAACTTAACACAAAATATATTTAAAAATGTTTCTTTACAAGGAAGGGCTGTCTTTGGAGTATGTTAGCTAAATATATAGTAAACAGCTAGTTTGCTAATAGTTTGCTAAAATCAGGAAATAAATATAGGTGGGTTATCATTGGAGTAGTGAAACAAGCTTGCTAATAGTTTGCTAAAATAAGGAAATAAATATAGGTGGGTTATCATTGGAGTAGCTAAGCTAGCTTGCAAATGGTTTACTAAAATAAGGTAATAAATATAGCTGGGTTATCATTGGAGTAGCTTACTTAGCTTGCTAATAGTTTGCTAAAGTAAGGTAATATATATATATATATATATATATATATATATATATATATATATATATATATATATATATATATAGCTGGGGTTGTCATTAGATTAGCTAAACATAAATAATTAGCTTGCTAATAGTTCTCTAAAATAAGGTAATAAATGTAGCTGGGTTCTCATTAAAGTATCTAAACTAGCTTGCTATTAGTTCAGTAACACAAGGTAATAAATTAGAGTTCATATTAGAGTAGCTACAGATAAATTTGTAGGTTGTAAATCATCTCTTTAAATAAGGTAATTAATAAAGCTATTTAGTATTAGAGTAGCTAAACATAAATAACATTATGCGTATAGGATAGAAAGCTAGCTAGCTCGATTCTGTAAAATAAATGGTGTTCTTTTGATGTAACCGAGAAACCTTCTCTGTTCTGAAGACTTAAACATGGCGGAAAATCTACTGTTACAGAGCACTGTCACTGGAGACTCCTTCTATAAATATTACATAAACATCTTCTTATGATATAAAAAAAAATGTTAAATAAGAACACGATTTTTAACTTGTTTATTATTCGATTATATGTAAGCCCTTATGTATGAGCTGTTACTATGGAAACACTGACATATTAGAACAAGTGCATTAATATAAACCTGTGATTTGATTGACAGCTCCACTATTGTCGGAGCTGCTGTTATAGAAAATGAATCAACACCTTCTGACCAGTCAGATTCGAGGATTGATTAGATATAAATCTAAATGCAGTCGTCCATCAGGAATGTTTTTCTTACTGTTATTAAAACACATAATCTTTCTGAAGATATTAAACTCATCTGAAAAGTTATAAATTAAGTCATGGTTACAAACTTGTGTGGGTGAAATGCACTGGCCGCTCTGTGTAATTGGTACGACGCATCAAACTCCGTGGCACATGTTGGCTAGAGAGCAGGACGCGCCGCTTGTTTCGGACTTTGCTTTATTTGAACTTTAAATGCCATTATTCTTAAAAATGTTTGAAACAGATTGTTTAGAGTAATGAATTCGGCTTATATTTCTTCTGTTTTTCGGAGATTTTTTCAGTTATTATTGTCATCTGTGGGTTAAGGATTGTTTTCTCTGCACAAAGTTTTTTCTTTTTTTTTAAATTTTGAAAGACACTGAAGCATTTTGAAGCATTTTGGGTTTTCGGAGTATTTGGCACACAGGTGCTGTCAAATCTTTTTTTTTTCCCTTCCAGACGAATGGTTAGATGGATGGAAGATGTGGAGTCTGCGTGTCTGTGTGTGTTTGAAAAGTTCAAAGTGAAGCATGTGAGCTTTTTTTTTATTCAGCGCAGGCATTTTAATCCCTCTCAGCTGGTCAGAAAGATGTGCATGTTAGCCTCACCTTAATGAATTTCTTCTGAACTTCACTCTTGCTGATAAATTCGAGATGAAAGGAAAACATCATGTAAATCCAGTTTCATTTTAATACTAACGTATTTGGCGGATTTGGCAAGACTATTAGATGAAGTGTGGAGCCACATGCAATGAATCTGAGTAAAGAATCCTCTAATCTAATCTAAATAATATTGTATTAGTCATTGAATCTGAAATGCGTTCTGATGAGACATGGATAATAATCTCACACTAATAAGACTGCGCGTCTTAAAATAAGCCTCCAACGTACTTTAAGATGGTTTTTCAAGAGGTTTTTGGATTATAAAGGCTTCCTAGTTGCCTAAAATGGTTCTACTTGAAACTGTCTCTCAAAGAGCAACGATCTTTGTAGAAGGTTCTGCATAGACTCTGTAAGGGTTCTCTCAGATGGACAACCAAACAACATTTAAGCGTCTACATACAACTTTTTTGTCTTGAAAAGTGTACAACCAGGGTTTATAATGTTTATTATTAACTCAGATGCATTCATTTATTTACTTACTTACTTATAATAATGACAATGGACACTATTTATTTATTTATTTATTTATTTATTTATTTATTATGACGACAATGGACACTATTTATTTATTTATTTATTTATTTATTTATTATGACGACAATGGACACTATTTATTTATTTATTTGTTTGTTTGTTTGTTTGTTTATTTTGACGACAATGGACACTATTTATTTATTTATTTATTTATTTATTTATTTATGATATAATGACAATTGATACTATTTGTTTTTTTTGTGTGATTGTTTGTTTACTTACCTGCTTTATTTATTTATTTATTTATTTATTTATTTACTTTCTTATTTACTTATATAATGTGATCATCATGAACACTATTTATTTATTTATTCATTCATTCATTCATTCATTGTCTTATTTATTTATTTACCTATATGATTTGTTGATAATGGACACGCTCAAATGCTATTAATATCTTTTTTTATATAGTGATTTTTTTTTTTAACATTGCCTCCTTGTTCTCAATATTCAATTGAATAATTTTTTTTCCCCCATCAGCCTGTTCTCAGTCCTTGGCTCTTTTATTTGATTAGAGACATTTAAGCTCATAGTAATTGTCATTTAATTACTGATTGTACTTTAGTTCTTTAATGTGTAAATTACAGAGATTTTGATCTCAAATGAAAAATGCAATTATTTTATAACTTATTGTAATTATAGCTTGGTAATGTAACAACAATTAAACATTTTTTTCTTTTTTTTACTTAGAATACATTCAGTTCAGTTAAAGATTAGATTTCTTGCATATTTCCAAGGTAACAGTCTACAAAGTCATTTTTTTACAAAACCGTTTTTTTATTAATTTTTTTTAATCCATGCCAATAATTCTGGATCTGACCGATGTAGTTATTAAGGTTATAATCCCAGTTAACTCAATTTCCTGATCTAAATGTACAATGTAGAAATCAGGACAATGGGAAAAGAGCTGTTAATATGATCTAATTTTGTGGAATTTGGTGCTAACAAATAAAGATAATCCTCAATATTTGACTAATGTGCTTAATATTTGATCATTAGAATTTCTCTTTAGAAAATTAGTGTTGTAATTACAGAGGTTCAGAGAAATTGATTGTTTTCTACACTGAATAAATGCGTGAACGCAACAATTTAAAAAAAAAAAAGAAAAAAAAAAGAAAAACAGTGAATTGTTTGAGTTGCTATTTCCTGGGAAATGCGCGAAATCTTAGTCATCTTCAGTCTGAACCTCATGGTGCTCCTCTGACTGTTGTGTGATGTGCAGGAGGCACTCGAGTCCAGGAGACTGCCGGAGATTATAATCCCCTCGCGGCAGGTGAACAGCCAGATCAAACGCATGAAGAGAGACTGGGTTATTCCTCCTATTAATGTCCCGGAGAACTCCAGAGGACCTTTTCCACAGGAGCTGGTCAGGGTAAGGTCTCTCTCTTGCTCGCTCTCACTCTTTCTCGCTCTCTGTTTTCTTTTTACTCGTATAAACCCTCACACACTTACTCACGGGTGGATGATATAAGTCATAGCTGCCTGCGGCTGCATCATTTCACCATAAAGCCTCATATACATGTTCTGTCAGAACCATACAGCACACTTTAACTGTCTTCACTCGTCCTACGCCTGCGCGCATAGCTTGCCCCACAGACAACATATAATCCCAGCGCACTCCAGAGCACCCACACAGTTCACACACCCACACACACCATCTGCTATTACCGAGTCAAAGAAGCCTCCTCGACGGCAGCGCAAGAGTGTAGCCGTGACTCGAGAAATGAATATTGGCAAAGTTGTAATTAATTTCAGCATGACACCGGAGAACTTAATCTGCCTTGAAGCACCAGGCAAACACACACAGGCATTTAAAAAAAGAGTATGAGTATCAAGAGGTCGCTCCTTCAGGACTTTGAAGAGTTCTGTTAAACTCCTGTATGTATATATGTGTGTGTGTGTGTGTGTGTGTGTGTGTGTGTAGATCCGCTCGGACCATGATAACAAGGTGAACCTGCGCTACAGCGTGACCGGCCCTGGAGCTGACCAACCGCCCACCGGGATCTTCTCCATCGACCCCATCTCAGGAGAACTGAGCGTGCTCAAACCACTCGACCGCGAGCACATCGCCAGCTTCCACGTAAGTACAGATTTATTCAAATAAATAAATGACATTCTGTAAAGAAGCTTCTATTTAATTGACTCACACAGACTCTGTGTGCCTTCACTGTGGAGTTCATTCCCTGCGGAGAAAATGAAATGTTGCTGCATCATCAATTTTTTTTTAATCTGTAACTTGACTTGTGACAAATTGTCATATACTGTAGACAAACTTCTCTTGGATTTGTGAATAATGCTGCGTACAAATTAAGTCAGGAGTGGGAAGTCAGAACTCAGAGTTATGTCACTTTTAATCTGCGGGGGGGGGGGGGGGGGGGGGGGGGGGCATGGATGCCTCTGTGTTCATCCCTTCTTAGCAATAAGCTAGCCTGCTAACGTTAGTGATATGAGTGATGAATATTTTTCTTCTCAGACTTGTGAACTGTATAGTCAGTGTTATAGATTTAACAAGCGAATATGTCTGTTTGTTGATTGAGCTAAAGCAAATACTTGTATATACAGCACAGCTCATTTAAAAGGAAAGCAGTGCTGCTGTGTTTACTGCTGATGCTCTGAGCGGCCATGTTGATTTGACACCACGTGGTGAACTCAGGGTTGAGGAGATCTTCTCGACTTTCTGAGCCGAGGGAGTGTTTTCTTTGTTCTTTTTTTCCCTAGTTGGTGGTTAGTTGGAGTTACCACACTTGGTTGAACGCACTAAAACTTATTTTGTACTTTATGGTTTACTTTTAGGGGGAAAACAAGGAGTATAGAGTTTGTAGTGGTAAATTTCTTGTATATACACATGTAGAACAAAGAAATCCGTGCAGGAACTCTTCTCTGTAATAGTCTACCATTAGCAAAACTCGGACAGTTAGCTTCTACTGTTACTTTTTTCATTTAGTCCTGCCCCTTTAGTTCACTTAGCCACACCCACCGGCTGTCCACTTAGCCACACGCACCAAGCATCCACTTAGCTATCCACTTAGCCCGTCAGATCTCTGCTGCCACCCACTTAGCCACACCCACTAGCTCTCGCCACTTAGCCACACCTACCAGTTCTCCAGCTATCCACTTAGCTCTCTGCAGACTCCACTCAGCCCCACCCCCGCATCCCCCTGAAGACTCCACATAGCCTCACGCCTTCAGTTCTTTGCAGTCATCCACTTACCCACGTCCAACAACTCTCAGCAACCATTCACTTAGCCCCGCCCCTTAAGCACTCAGCACCAATCCACCTAGCTCCACCCATCAGCTCCATGGAACCATCACTTAAGCCCCACGCCTCATCTCTCTGCAAACATCCACATAGCCTCATTTAGTTCTTTGCAGTCATCCACTTAGCCCCAACCCCTTTTGCTTTCTGTAACCCTCTATCTAGCCACACCCCTTTCGCTTTCTGTAACCCTCTACTTAGCCACACCCCTTTAGCTTTTTGAATCCGTCCATATACCCCCTCTTATCTTTCTGCAAATGTCCACACAGTCCCACTTTTTTAGTTATTTGCAGTTGTCTACGTAGCCCCGCCCCCTCAGCTCTTTGCACTGTGTAAATTGTAGTTTGTCAATCCAACATGAACATGGTGACGATGTAAATTAGGATTCTGTAATAAAAACTACAATCACTGTGCAGATTTTTTTCTATTATGCCTATTCTATAATGAAGTCCCTCGTGGGAGATTGGATGGCATATGGACTTTCATGTGCCAAAAGAGAAGCAGGATACATGAGAGACGTATTTTACATTTTCTGTATTTTATAACGAGTCGTGTTTGCCTACATGGAGCGCTTGCCCTGTTTATACCATATATAGTGAAAGCTTTTTTTTTTTTACCGGGGGGCGGTTTGGCAGGCTCTCTGTCTGACACGTACATTTGTTATGTGTGTGTTTTACGCTGCCCATTTCAGTGCGACTTAAGGCAGTAAAAATGAGGCATATTCCTCGCCGGCTCAAAATGGAGCACGCATTGACACGGCCGTATCTGCAAATTTACTGCCACAATTTCACAGTTAGAAACCCCATCTTCAAGCATTACTCTCAGCATGTTCTCACAGAGCTCATGAGTCTATGGCATTTCAATTAACACCCCCCCACACACACACACACATCTACACATCTGTGCGTATGTGTGTATGTTCATTTATATCATTTAAGACCTCACATAATTTTGCAGTCTGAGAAAACGATGGCCTATAGAAGCTTATCTTCACACTAAAAAGTATAATCTGTGTGTGTGTGTGTGTGTGTGTGTAAGTGCTGCATAATAGCACATCATGATTATACTGCTACACATTGCAATTGTAATATGCCTGCTAATGTATTTCAGCAAACTGGTGAGGCTGTAATGTGTCACGTTTATTAACACAGTCATTGGACTAAATATGCAGAGACCACAAAATATTTTCATTTTTACACACTCATTTGCATATTATAGTCTTTCGAGAGATCTGTATCTGTAAAAAAAACAGTTTTGAGATATACTTCACTATTCAAAAATGTATATTGTGTGTGGATTTTTGGTTAAAATGACTAAATAGTTTTTTTTTAATTAACATTTAGCGATGTGTACCCCTGCAGATGGGGGCGATAGAGAGCAGTAATAGAGGTCGTGTCTCAAACCGTACTGTCACACTCTTGACTACTGCCTAGTTTCAGTACAGTTATGTCAATTCATGCCTTCGTTGACTTCCTTTTGCGTAATACGTATGTCACAGAAGTGGCTATTTGCAGTACAATCTTAAAATAAGAGCACACCTGCAATTAGTAAGCCCAAACACAGGCAAAGTGTTATCTCATCTATCTTTAGAAGTCCACTTAGTCCCACCCCTTCACTTATTTGCTGTTATCTATTTAGCCCCGCCCCCTTTGCTTTCCTTAAGGGTGTAAATTGTAATTCGTGAATGCGACATGAACACTGTAAAGATGCAAATTTGGATTTGGAGTAGTAATATAAACTTGCAATCACAGTGAGGATTTGCTAACTAAAATGTGGATTTCATAAAATTTTGATCGTTTCATTTGCGTACAGTTACCACATTTTCCAGTGTCTTTTTTCTATTTTTTTATTATACGGGACTGTCCTATAACGAGCTTAATCATGGAAGAGTTGGTGGCATATGGACATTGCCACACATATTAAGCATTTTCATTGATGATTTGCACCAGTTTGAATGTAGCAAATCCAATATTTCTTCATTTCTTAATGCTGTGTGTGTGTTACTGCTACTATTAATGTATATACGTTTTCTGAAAGTGTGCTTAAATCATCTGTGTGACGATTAGACCACTCTAGCTCTTGTAAAACCACCATTACGCTATAATTAGGAATCCTTAGAAGAAGAAGGAGAAGAAGAAGTTTTATTTGTATAGCGCCTTTCCACAAGCTTAAGGACGCTTAACAGATTTACATCAATACAGTACAATTAATACAATACAATACAATACAATACAATTAGAGACTTAGAGACTCTGTGGGTACTTTTTGTATTTTCCTGTAATTCACTCTGGATAAAACCACCATACCAAATGACTAAATGTAAATGTAAATGTGTCGTGTGTAGCTGAGGGCGCATGCAGTGGACCTGAACGGCAATCAAGTGGAAAACCCTATTGACATTGTGATCAACGTGATCGACATGAACGACAACCGACCCGAGTTTGTTCATCAGATCTGGAATGGGACTGTACCAGAGGGCTCCAGGCCAGGTGTGTGTGTGTGTGTTTGTGATTGTGTGTTTGTGTGTGTATGTGTGTGTGTTTGTATGTACAAACATGCATTTAGTCTTTTGTGAGGACCAAAAAAGGATCAGAGGTCCTCACAAAGATAGGAAAGTGTCAAATGTACCCACAAACACCCAGTCCTAACAAAAATGGGGAAAAAGTGTGTGTGTGTGTGTGTGTAAGAGAGAGAGAGTGATTGTATTTAGCTCTTTGTGGGGGCCGAAACAGACCAAATGTCTTCACAATGATAGGATAGTGTCAAATGTCCTCACAATCACCGGTCCTCAGAAAAATAGAGTGTTTTTACAGCTTTTATTTGAAAACTCTAAACTAAAAGTAATCTCACAGAGAAATATGTGTGTGTGTGTGTGTGTGTGTGTGTGTGTGTGTGTTTGTGTGTGTGTGTGTGTGTGTTGTGAGAATCAAAAAGGAACAAAGGTCCTCACAATGACATAAGAGACAGAATGACATAATTGTCCTCACAATCATTCGGTCCTCACAAAGTTTTACGTGTTTGTACAATGGCTATTTGAGGCTAGGGTTATAGCTAGGTTTAGGTGTAGTCATAACTTTAATTATCTACAGTAATGGAAGGTCAACGGAAGGTCCTCAGAAAGATGGAAAAAACAAATGTGTATGAGAGTCTGTACATGAATTTAGCCTTTTCTGGGGGCCAAAAAGAACCAGATGTCCTTACCAAGATAGGATAGTATCAAATGCCCCCACAATCACAGAATCTTCACAAAAATACAGTGTTTTTCCATATTTATTTGCAAAAGCAAAATCAAAATATTTCCTTCTGGTTACTGAGGTTAAAGTTAGAGCATATTATTAATTAGTCATTGCAAGGTCCTCACAAAAGAAGAAAAATGAGCTTGTGTGTATATGTGTGTGTATTTGTGTGTGTGTGTGTGTGCGTGCTGGAGAGGTTGTTATTGATTATTAATGTTTCTTTGGCGCTCCTGTAAGTGCCTCGGTGTAACAGAGCTCATTAAAAAGTTTTTGGGATGATAAACTGAGGACTCATTTGAAGTGCTGCTGCAGTCATTAAGAAAAATCTTAAATTAATAATCCTAACTGAGTTACCTTAATTGTGTATTGATGAGAAACTGAGAGAGAAACAGGACTAGTATTGATGGCTAATGGATTGCTTTCTTTTCAGGCACGTCTGTAATGACGGTAACATCTGAGGATAAGGATGACCCGCGCACGCAGAACGGCCAGCTACGCTATAAGATCCTGTCTCAGAACCCTGAGAGCCCGAGCGCCAACATGTTCACCATCAACAACCGCACTGGCAGCATCATCACTGTGGCGGCCGGGCTGGACCGAGAGGTAAAACCCCACAGCAGCTATTATAAACATCTGAAATCCTGTTGACTCAGTGCATGTGTACAGACGGTGAAGATATTTAGACAGCACTGTGTGAGTTTGTTGGCAGCAAATCAATCTTATTATCAAACCCGGATGACACGCTGGATGAAATAAATGTAAGACGCATTTGTTATTTACAGCAAATACCCAGTAGCCTGTAGGTTTGAATGCTGTAAAATAATTACATGTTGGCGGTGGGAGTAAATTTCAAGAGAACAAGAACTGATTCTTGGCTTGACTGTTTGAAATATATATATTTTTTCTAGCTCACACAGTGTTCTAGTATTCCTTTTTAAGTTCTCCAACCATTTTGGCTACAGTACTCGCAGTCTTTTTAAGCCAAATACCACTTTAACAGGCTAAAAGATTTTTATTTAGAAAACTGTAAAGGAAAGAACATAAAGCATATCATTCTGTGTAACTAGCACCTATCTAATAATCTAATAATGTTTATTAATAACAAGAAGTGTGAAAAAAATTATTATTTAGTTACTATTAAAGTTATAGTTCTATCGAATTGTAGTTCTATAGTAATTCTATTTACATTCATTTATAATATTTCTGGAATATTACTGTATTATGTTTTTCCCTTCAAATGGAATTTTCCTTTCCTGTTAAGTATCTTGTGTAGTACGTACCTCCAAGTACCCCTATTTGAGAAGCACTGAGTTACACATGATGGCAACACTGTAGGAACGTTACGAAGTATCGTGCGAAGTAAAATATTTTTGAACATTCTTTTAAACAAACATTTTCAAGGATCGTAACTCCAAAAACGTTCTGCTAGCCTAAAATTGTTAGCTCGTAATTATCTTACTGTTTAAGCTACGCAAGCAGGGATAAACGGAATTGTTATTCATGTTTCTCCAAACTCCGCCTCCTGCGCTAGGATTGGCTAGTAGTTTTTTCCTCACATGTCCACAAGCGCTATACCATAATATTTCATAATGACAGGTTGCTCTTCTGTCTGCGAAGATACCCAGTGTTATTGTATGTTTTATTTATGTGATTGTGAATTTTACCTAAACAATGAGCGCAGAATACGACAAACAGGGATTTGATGCGGAAATGCCCGTTTAAATTTGTGCAAAAGACTGATGAATGTGTGACAGAGAGATTTTTTTTGAATAGTTGATTTTTGCACTCTGTAATCATATTACATGCAGCAGCTTCATGAGACTTTACACAGTAAACAACATAATGCTCGAAAGCTTTATTTAAATTTGCACAAATGATTGATGGTCGTGACAAAGAGGGTTATTCTGATTGAGACAAAAAAAAATAAAGCTACAAAAATATTCATCGCACTCAGAGCACAGAGATCCTTAACAGATCACTGTTAAACATATATGGATATGTAGTGAGGAAGAGTCTAGCATTTTTTTTTTTTTGCTGCTCTAGAACACTTAATTCAGCTCATTAGCTAATTATAAAGTCCTCATTAGCTGAGTCACGTGTGCAGTGTCTGGAAATCTAAACTCAGGGAACCCGTGTGAGAGCAGGTTGGACAGCTTCCTGCTTCAGCCACGTTCCTTCTGGTACCTAATGAGGCTTTTAATGGCAGAGTGACTAATGTCGGATAAAATGTCTGCTGCTGATGACTCGTCACCATCCCAGAGTGGGAACACCTTGGCTGTGCAAACAGCGAAATATTTACACTGGTGTGCACGGGAACGTGTGTGTGTGTGTGTGTGTATATGTGTGACTGCGCGTTGACAGTGCGAGAGCATGCGTGTGACCCCCCAGTCATTGCAGGCCCGTTTAATTAAACTGCCTTCCAGACAGAAATAAAACCTAAATAAAATAAATAGATGGTAAAATGCTAATAAGGGATGCCCTTGGTCAATCTATTCCACTCGTATCCTCAGTAATGTATGCAGCCGGGCTATTAATGAAGCCGGAGTGTGATACGGAGTAACGCTGTCCGCCGCCCACCACACGTTATTGACACTGGCCTTGCAGGATGTTAATGGAGGTATTAAATATAATGATTAGCACAGCAGCTTCACTCTGGGAGTGTAGGAGCGTGATGGACCCATTGATCCCTCTCTCTCTGTCTCTCTCTCTCTCTCTCTCTCTCTATGGTCAGAAGATAAAAGAATATAGAGTTTGGGAAGACTTTATTCTCTATAAGGTGTGAAATCTAAACAGATATCTTAATGTTCTTGGTGAAAATCAGGCACCGAATTCAGGCTCGCAACTTTCAGTTTAAAACAAATCAGACTACGCAAGTGAGGAGGAGGTTTAATAAGCAGCAAAAAAGTAATCTGAAACTGAAATGTAATGTAAACATGTAATTATTATTATTTTACGACTCAGACTGAAAGCAGGCTCATACTGGAAGCTGGCATTTCAGAACCGAGCAAACTAAAAAAAACCTCAATATCAATGTCTAAATTATTTAAATGTTTTTTGGGGGGAAATGTGAGCTTCCGAGCGATTAAACTTTGATGCATTCAAGTTAATTATCTCTCTGATAAATGTGTGGCGAGCTGGGAAAAACCTACACATGATGAAATTTTGACATATATATATAGTTTGGTCATGCTTACCTGAACTGAACTGTCTCTTTTTGTCTATCTCAAACACACATATATTTATAGCATTTTAAAATCTGAAAATTTCATTCCTCAGTGCAGGAGCATCGCAGACATTTTGGAAGCTGGGATCTGATTACAGTTTGAATTGAGTAGGGTAATTTCCATTTCCAACAACTTACTCAAAACGTGACATTCTCAGTGTGAGGAAATCACACTTACATCTGTAGGCAGACTGACTTGTTTGTTAAACTGGCTCTTTACTCAGCGTGATCATTGCAGGAAGAAGTCAGGATGAAAAACGTAAATAAAAAAAAATTGCATATCATTTTGGCGAAATATATGTATATTTATGGTTTCTCAAAGTTGAAGGGTCAAAGAATGTCAAATTTTCCGATTTTATTTGACTTTTTTTTTTTTTTAGCTCATTGCGAGGATTCAGCTGCAGCAACATCCAATGAGTTTTCCCAGACCACCACAGAAATAAGCTGGATGAGCAGCAGAAATTTCCAATAGTTCCCAGCCTGATTGTTTTGTTTCCCTTTCCAGAAAGTTCCTCAGTACACATTGATCATCCAGGCCACTGATATGGAGGGGAACCCGATGTACGGCCTTTCCAACACCGCCACCGCCGTCATCAGAGTGACTGACGTCAACGACAATCCCCCGGAATTCACCACCGATGCTGTAAGTCAAACTCACTTCCATATATTCTGATCTTCATTAAGTATTTAGAGATGCTTTTCAGGGAATAATGCAAAAATCATTGTGATACGAGGACATAATATCAGGATAGTATTAGTATCTTACAAGTGACTGACATTCTGCACTTATACAGTTAAGTGCGCAAGTTTGCACCCTTAGGATAGTGCCTTAGGAAGTGTTTCATTTCGTGTATTAAATGTTCGTTCATTATTGCAAGTATAATATTATATACATTATTATAATATACAATATTATATACAAGTATATTATTATACTACATTATTATAAGTCAATCAGTATTCAAAATGATATCAGTTCAAAAGTTTGCATCTTTCTTTATGAATGTAATTTAATAATACGTTGTGGGTCCACCGTGCCTTCAACATAATATTCACCCCTGATACTGTAACTCTAATTTCTCACATTACACACTGTCTACTTCAAATCAGGTTTGGAGACCAGACTTTTCTGTTTTCACTTGCATTTGTATGCCATTTTCATTTCGTAGATAAATGATAAAATGTGTACAGTCGGGACAGTTAAATCCGACATCCAGAAATGGTGGGGGCGCAAACTTTTGCACACCATTTTCATAATAGTGTATTGTTTCTTCTACTGCTAGGCTCCGTCCTTTTCTTTCTCTGTCCCTCTCTCACATTTCTCTCTGTAAGATAGGTACATTATTACCAAACCGCTCTGTTCAATATCCGCTTGTTATACAAAACAAGAAGAAAAGAAATAAGCACAAGTGTGTTTAAATGGAACCGGCAAAGTGTTGGAAGGAAGGACATTTCTTATTATTTTTTATGAAGCTGTGCAACAGCCAGGTATATTTGAAGAAGAACCTGGTTGTATTTGACAGCCAGTTCTTTAGATATTAATGAGGACTTCAAAAACAGTACCTCTGGGTTTTGTTTAATCAGCGGAGGTATTAAGGTCCGTCTCGCCGCCTTGGAGCAACTCGTCCTGCAAAAAGCTGCCAGACTGACTTCTCTTCGATCAGTCTCTCTCTCTCAATCACTCGCTCACTCAGAATAAAACAAATCACGTTTTCCAAACGTGTCTGATTCAATTACCTGCAGAAGTATCTCACATTCACTAGCATTCAGAGGAAGTATTTCAGCATGATAACATCATTGGGTTTCATCATGTAGATTAAATTATCCTTTGTAAAGCACATATGAGATGTTGGGAAGTGATTATATGGTGGGAAAATGGAAGCAATGCCAAAATGTATTGTTAGTTCAATAGTATCTCATGGCAGAGGGTAAATTTGGCGCTTCACAGCTTCAGGGTCTGTGATTTGATCCTGAAATCGTGTTATTGCCTATGCGGAGTTTCACAAACTTCCTCCAGGTTCTCCAGGTTCCTCTCATCTCCCTAAACATGGTGGTAGACAATTTGGCGACTCTAAACGACCCCTTGGTGTGAATGAGTGTGAGAATGTGTGTGATGGCCTGGCATCCCAATCAGGGTGTATTTCCGCCTCGCACCCAGTGTTTCCGCGATAAGCTCCAGATCGATCAAAACCACTGAATGAGTGGTAGTGCTATGGAGTGAAATATCGCTTTACATTTTTACATTTTCACGTTTTTCACAGTTCTACGGTGAGGTGCCGGAAAATCGGGTGAACGTGATTGTGGCCAATCTGACGGTGACGGATAAAGACCAGCCCAACACGCCAGCGTGGAACGCAGTGTATAAGATCACAGGCGGAGATCCGACTGGCCGCTTCTCTGTCCCCACTGACCCCACCTCCAACGAGGGACTGGTCACCGTTGTCAAGGTTAGCAGAAATATCCAGAATCCATTCCTAACACACGCTTATTTTCCTTGTTTCTGGCTCCTGTTGCTGTGATCTTTCTTTTGGTACTATAGACATTGTACTGTCCAGATTTGGAAAGTCCTTGTTTAAAAGTTTAAAAGTTCCTTGTTTCCTTACCTAGAAACATCTAAAAATTCCAAAATTTTTGATAATGTCTTAAATTTTTGCCCCCAAACAGCCCATCGACTACGAGACAACCCGGACGTTTGTGCTCACCGTAGTGGTGATGAACGAGATCCCGCTAGAGCGAGGTATCCACCTTCCACGCCAGTCCACCGCCACTGTTTCCGTCCGCGTCATTGATGTCAACGAGAGCCCTTACTTTGAGCCCAATCCCAGACTCATCAGGCTGGACGAGGGCATGCCAGCCGAGTCGGCGCTCACCACATTCGTAGCCCAGGATCCAGACCGCTTCATGCAGCAGACCATCAGGTACAAGTGCTGCTAAAAAAGTGATAAAATAAATTGATATGGTAAGATTATGTTGAATGTTCAAGGTTTCCGTACAGTTCATTCCAGTCCTCAAGAGGAAAATCATTAATCACATGCTATATATATATATATATATTCGTATACAATTTGTGTTCAAATTGTAAAAAGTTTTCGAAGGGTATAATGGGTTCATATGCCCCACCAGTCTTCCACTGAAGACACCAAAATTACATCAGCACAATAAATACACATACAGTATGAATCAGTTAAGAAGTTTAATCTAACTCAGAGCCTAATTCATATGTAGCCTAATTGAGAATCCTCAATCATAATAAACTCAGATTTCCAAGTAGAATCCCTTTAGAAACTAGAATGCTACCTATCCAAAGAACTCAAGAAACCTTTTTTGTCTAAGAGAACATGAGTACCTCCTCTCTTGGTGCATGAGTACTTTGCACTGATTTGTTGGCTGTATGTGGAAATCCTTAACTGGTTGATTGATAGTGGAAACTTCTAAATTGTTGGTTAGACATGGAAACTTTTAATTCATTGGTTGGATTTTGAGATTCATAAATTGTTGGAAATTCTTCATTTCTTTGTTGGACATGGAAATTCTTAATCTGCTGGTTAAACATGCAAACGTTTTTAATTCATTGGTTGTACATGGAAATTCTTAATTTGTTTTTTTGGACATGGAAATTCTTAATTTGTCAGTTGGAAATCCTTATTTTGTTGGTTACACATGCAAACATTTTTAATTCATTGGTCGTACGTGGAAATTCTTAATTTAATTGTTGGACATGGATGTTCTTAATTTGTCAGTTGGAAATTCTTAATTCATTTGTTGGATTTGGAAATTCTTATTTTGTTGGTTAAACATGCAAACTTTTATTTAATTGGCTGTACATGGAAATTCTTAATCTGTTTGTTGGATATGGAAATTCTTTAATTTTTTGGTTAAACATGCAAACATTTTTAATTCATTGGTTGTACATGGAAATTCTTAATTTGTTTGTTGCACGTGGAAATTCTTAATTTGTTGGTTGGACGTAGCTGGAAGTGGGTTGATATAGAAACTTGATCTTGCATGGAATTAAACAAGCTATTAAACAATCTAGTACCCTATAAAGCATTCTTGGTTATTCCTGCTAGGGAATCCATTACAAATTCACTGTAGAACCCTACAACACAGTGTTTCCCTTCCAAGTTGAGCTAACAGTAGAACTGACATCGATTCATACATTCTTTCTGCCTTAGATACTCAAAACTCTCAGACCCGGCTGATTGGCTGAGAATCGACTCAAACAACGGACGCATCACCACCATCGCTGTTCTGGACCGAGAGTCTCCGTACGTTCAGAATAACCTGTACAACGCCACGTTCCTCGCCACCGATAGCGGTAAGTTTGAAACACGACTTGTAGAGTTACTACCGTGTTCCTGCTGCATTTCAAAAAATACAACTGAGTAACTGAAAAGCTAAAATGTAATAACTATATGATAATATATTTTTAAAAAATCCTCTTTTATTAAACAGTCCGTCCTTAAATATGACATCACTCCCAAAAAAATGAGCGGACAATAAATAATTATAACAAATAACATAAAATGCAAAAGTATTATATGCATATTGACAAGGATGTTGTGTTTTCCTTTGAGGAAACCATTAAGCAACAAATAAATAAATAATGCAAATAAATTAAAAAATAAATGTTTTACTCCCTGGATAATTTTTTTCTGCATTCCTGGTTGTTTTTTTGTTCTTTTTGTTTTTTTACGCACAACCACACATACAGTTTAAAATAGATACAGAAAAAAAAGTCACTCCATTTTAATGGAGAGATTTCCAAATAACAATAAAATCTTTTAAATGATTGAAACTCGCGAATCATGCAAAACATCAGCAGGAACGTAAACTAGCATGTTTTTTTTTTTTTAAAAAAAAAAGACAGATTTGTTTCCTCTATAAAACCTCCTCTCTTGTTCTTCTTCCTCCCATTTCCTCATTGATGGATGATTCAGCAGGTCTGTCAGTTTGACTCAGACCACTTTCGCTACAGCTCATCCGAACCGCTATGTGTAATTATTTTATCTCTCATGACTCACACTGACTCATGGCTTTTTTTTTTTTTTTCAGGTGAAATGTTTATCTGTGGTGAAAAACAAGGGCAATACTGAGCCCTCGAGCTGTGCCCAGACATATTGCTCATGCTAACATGCTCTCCTCCTCTACATATCAGAGGTGTTCTCAGGTTTCTCACCCACGAGGTGTGAGTGCAGTGCCATATTTAGCATCAGCGACAGAGACACCTTAAGCAAGGTGAAAGCACGAGCATGCACCCTGTGGATTCGTTCACTTTTTTAGCAATGCAGATGCGGGGAAAATGCTAGAGCATGCCTCTGATGAGTTAGCATGACCTCTCTCTGAAGAGTCAGAGCTTTGGGCAAGTTCTCTATTTCTGCACTTATGACCTCCATTTCCAGGTTGTTATAAGAGCGCCATTGCTGATTGGGCGCCTGCGTTTTGGAGTGGGGACAAATTTCAAATACAGTACTCTGAAACACAGTTCATTGGTCATCCAGCTCAGAAAGATTTGCTGTGTCATTTAGGAAAACCAAGCGATGAACGTTGGCCAGTGTTCAATGCATGCTGGGATTTTTCAGTGCTTAAGTTAAGGTATCCAGAATCACCTCGCTGCTAAACGAGGCGAATGAGTTCGTTTTTAACTCTCCAGTGATTTATTAAATTCAGTCAGGAATACAAATGAATCGCTCGCTTTGTAAACAAGGCGCTGTTTGGTTCACTGGCAGCATTTGGAGCTAAACTGAGGCCAGTAATGACAAAGCCTCGTCCAGTAAAAAGATTTGTGGTTAGAGATGTTGCGATGTGGGCCAGGCACTGTGGCTTTCTCTGTGGCCTAAATAACAAAAGCTTCTTACTGCGCAAGCTCTCAGGCTGCTTTAATATGCAGCATGTATCACCAGCGGCGCTATACACACATCCATAGAAAGCAGGATAATGTGAGAAGTGGTCAGATAACCTCACTGCGCTGCGGTGATCGGAGAACTGGAGTGAGAAAATGAGTTTACCAAACTGCATATGGTTATGAAACCCAGACCACAGGGAATGCACAGCACCAGTCAGTTCCAGCTGTTCTGAATAGAGGGCAGTTAGCTCATTCACCCCAATGCTGTTTACCTATATATGTGTGTTTTAATGTGTGTGTTTGTCCAGGCATTCCTCCAGCCAGTGGAACGGGCACCCTGCAAATCCTGCTGCGTGACATTAATGATAACGCTCCTCAGGTGTTCCCTCACGAGGTCGAGATGTGCGAGAAACCCGAAACCAACGGCATCAACATCACGGCTCTGGATGGAGACCTGAACCCCAATGCTGGACCCTTCGCCTTCGAGCTGCCTGTTCGGCCCAGTGACATCCGGAGGAACTGGACTCTCACACGCCTCAATGGTGAGCAACACACACACACACACACAATTATTGTTAGCACTATGTGATGAAACAAGGCACACTAAACTTGTGTTCTAAGTTTTTTTCCCTTTTTTTAATGTCATGTTTGTCCATGTTTATAGAAAATCTTATATAATCATATAAAATATCAAATTTTTTTTTGTATGTTTATTTAAAATTGTCACTTCTATTTGATTGGCAGGTTTTGTTTTGTCTTTTTTTTAAATGAAATTTTAGCATTTAAAAAAATCATTGTCAAGTACAGGTATAAAATCTGCACAGTAATCATACAGACTAGGAATAAAGAACTAATAATAATAATAATAATAATAATAATAATAACAGTATTGGATTTTATACATAGTGCACATTTGTGTGTAATGCACAGGAATATAATGAAAATAAAATATCAGAAATAAATAAAACAAAAAGCAGGATATAAAAAAATTAAAAGCAAAAAAAATGTAAAAGTCCTTTGGAGTAGCATATAATAATAATAATAATAATAATAATAATAATAGAAAGAAAGAAAGAAAAAGAAAGAAAACTGAAATAAATTATAAAATTAGGTCAAAACATTTGACTTTAAAAGTTCTGTTAATAAAACTAGGTGAGATATTTCAAGGCTGTGGATTTTACTGAACACTTTGAGACATCTGAGATAAAAATTGATCGGTTTCTCACAATCACAATCAGCCCATCAGATGGTGATGTGTTTGGGAGAGCAGCACTCTCTTTATTAGGAAATATGATGTGAATGCTGTAGTGTTGTTCTTTTTTTTTTTGTATTTTTTTTTTTTTTGGAAAGCTGGTCTCAGCCTAACGAGGACAGATGGCCCGAGTGGAGAACAGAGCACAGAGACAGACGCTCAGTGCCACGCAAGAGAACAGACTGGACAAATACTAATTCAGAAGCTGGTCACAGAGCACAAAGCGCCTTCCTTTTTGCCGTGACTTCTCCGTATAGTGTCTAAAAAACAGATTTTACTGATTTCCCATCAAACGGTGACATTTCTGCAGCTTTGAGTGCGGCAAAGGATTTAGATTTGCAGCTTATTATTCCATCGAATATCTCCCAATAATGCAGCTTAGGGATGAAACAGCTTGCCATCTAATCCGCCTGCCCCTGATCCTTTACACATTACACATGTATTCCTCCACATTCAGGGCCTTCTGCTCTGACACAAAAACCCTCAGACTTTCCTGTCTAATTACTGATCAGTTACGCTATCAGATGTGCAATTAATTAAAGTATGATGACTTCCTGTAGGACGTTAATGGATGGAAATGAATCGGTTGATTTATTTCTTCACTCTATTTAAATAAGCTGTCACTTCCACAGGAAATAAGAATGTGTATGTAAATATACTATAGATAGATAGATAGATAGAGAGAGAGAGAGATAGCAGTGTTGATGGCGCACATCTAATCACAGGCTGTTGATTACTTTTCTGTAACAGCAGCTCTGACAGAAGCTTATATTGCTAGTGCATTATTGTAATACGTTATCTAAGACTAATAATAAACAAATCAAAAAATGTTATTTAACAAGGAAAAGCATATGTAAGTATATGTTTACTTAACTTTTATGGAAGGAGTCTCCAGTGTCAGCACTTTTTAACAATAGGTTTTCCCACCACAGGAAAGTCGGTAACATGACAAGCTATTTATTTAGTCTTATTAATTTCAAGAGAGAATATTATTATTGTTATTATTATTATTATTATTATTATTATTATTATTATTACCCTGCGTTCACACTAGTCAACGCGAAGTCTCTCGTGTCGCTTGTAATAGTTTCTTGTGGGCGTGGAGCGCGTGATCATGTTGTCGCTTGTGGGCGTGTACCTTTCGTCCAGCGTTTTTAGTTCCAATGAGGAAGGGTAGTAGCAAAAATGTAGCCTACAGCACGAGTTACTACAGTATACGGTTCACTTTTGTTTAAAACATATTTCAAACAGTAATCACTAATAATCACTAGCTATCTGTACTAGCTACATACACTCACCAAAGACACCAAAATATGCCTATATATCTATTTATGTGTTCTTATAACTAATTAAACGCAAATTAAATAACACTCTAATCAGTGTGAAAATTGTTTCTTTGATTTACATATTACATGTACAGCTTTGCATCATCTGTTAGCAAATTAGCAGTGCAGGCTAACTGTACTAGCTCCAAACACTCTCCCGGGACATCAGTGATCTCATCCTTCTGAGCTTCATTTTTCTATTTTCTCTAGAAGCATTTAATGAGAGCTCATGTATGACAGGATAAGATGAAACAACAGTTTTCTGTTATTTATTGCTTAACTTATTGCAGGTAGGAACTAAGGTTTTGAGAAAGGGAATGAAAAACTGTCGTACCACGCACGCCATACGATTGGTCCGAAGAATAATTGTTTCCCTGGCTGATCAACTACATTTCCATTGTTTCAGGTGACCACGCCCAGCTGAGCCTGAAGATCGGCTTCCTAGAGAGAGGCATCTACGAGATCCCGATCTATATCACCGACTCCGGCAACCTGCCCATGTCCAACACGTCCTACCTGCGCGTGAAGGTGTGTCAGTGTGATCAGAACGGAGACTGCACGGATCAGGAGTTCCTCGTGGCCGCCGGACTGGGCACGGGCGCCATCATCGCCATCCTCCTCTGCATCATCATCCTCCTCAGTGAGCGGAAAGACATGACACAGAGATCAGGGATATAGTAGATGATCGTGGTGTTACTTATTTGCAGTATTTTCTTAACATATTTTATTTCGTTTCAGCACAGTTAAAATTTTTGGCCAAAATGACCTCCTTTTTCTTCACTAATATAAGGAGAGCTTTAGTCTTTTGACTGTAAACTGTAGAGCATCACAGACGAGAGTATTATCTTTTTTAAAAAAAAATCACATTTTTTAAAAATGAAGATTTGAGAAGAATGAAAGTTGGAAACTTCAACAACAAATTCCTGTATTTACATACTGGAAACTGATTGGCTCAGACATTTTATGATGTAATAATACTTAAGTACCAGATACAAGACTGTTCAGTACTAGATCTTTAACTAGTCTTTTTTCCCTCTGGAAAAAAAAGCATTCCATTATTTATAATGGAATAAATACATTACAGTTTTGTTAAAAAGTATTTACAATTACTGATTAGACAATCTTATTAAAATTGCAGTATCTTTTTGTAACAAAGAAGTATTTTTAAAAAATTACTTATCATTTTTTTAAAAAATAAAACAAAACAATACATAACAGTGAATTGTGGAATCCAAAGTTTTCTCTCTTCTGTATCTGAGGCTTTTACTTTTTTACTTGGCATTAAGCATAAAGCTAATCCACTCAAAGTTTAGCTGAATGCAAACATCAAAGCAAAGAACACAGTGTTTATGTGAATCTGAACGCTGATTATATTATGTTATTGAAGCCTGAGGTGAGGCCGTGCAGTATGGTTTTATGGCTTTGGCTTTATGGCTTTATGGCTTTATTCTGACCTTCTTATACATGTTTACAAAACATTTTATCAAAATCTCTCTATCCATCTCTCTCCACCTCTCTAGTCCTGGTGCTGTTGTTTGTGATGTGGATGAAGAGGAAGGATAAAGAGCGTCAGGCCAAACAGTTGCTGATCGACCCTGAAGATGACGTCCGAGACAACATCCTTAAATACGATGAGGAAGGAGGTGGAGAGGAGGACCAGGTACACACACACTCAATCAATTAACCAATCAATCCTTTTCTTGTTTTTTTAAAAACCTGGCTCTGAGCTTCATTTACAGTGGAACACACACATGCACACAAACAAACACACACACACACACACACATAGTACATAGAGTACAAGTTTCACTTTTCCTCTACATATCCACTCCAGATGCAGTGAATGATTTCAGGAGCAAGCAGATAAAAGAAAGCAGTGACAAATACTAAAAGATTTCCTACCGTTTGATTGAATTTAGTGATTGTACATTTTCTGAGGTATGGAGAGAAACTCGCGGTGCAGGAAGATGTGCGTGTGTTGGTGTGTGTTTGTGTGTGGGGTGTGTGCTGGAAGAAAATGCAGAGAAAGAACAAAACTAAAGAAATAAGAACATTTGCAGTGCCTGTCAGAGACAGCAGTGCATTACATCTCCCTGTCTTTTTCCCTCTTTCTCTCTCCCTCCTTGCTGTCGTGCTGAGAGGAGAAGTGAAGTTGATAAAAAGGTTTTAGGAGATGGAGTGATTTTGAACATGCAGCACACTTAAAATAAATAATTATAAACCCACAGTGACGGCTCTTATTCAGAATCAGATTTTATAATGGGTGTTATATGGATGGATGGATGGATGGATGGATGGATGGATGAATATTTAGATGGATGAATGAGTAGTTGGATGGATGCAAGGATGGATAGATAGCTGGTTGAGTAAATGGATGGATATGGTGAAGATCGAATTGGTGGAAGGATAGATAGATGATGTGATGGATGGGAAGATGGATGGATACATGCATGTCATGATCGATCAGGATCGATGGATAGATGCATAAATGTCAGGATGGATGGTTGAATAGATTGATTAATAGATGTTGGGATGGATGGTTGGATAGATGCATTGATGAATGTATGCTGTGATGGATGCATGGATGGATGGATACATGGATGTCATGATGGATAGGTACATAGGTGTCAGGATGAAGGAGGATGGTTGAATAGATTGATTAATAGATGCTGTGATGGATGGATGGGTGGATGGATGGATGGATGAATGGACAGGTAGTTGAATAGCTGGATGGATGGATGCCTAGTTGGGTGCTGTGTTGGATGAGTTGATGAATGATTGAATGGGTGGTTGGAATGATGGCTGATTGAAAGCATGCATGAATTACAGATTTGAGCCGCCTGGATAGATGGGTGGATGAATGGGTAAATAGATGGTTGTATGGATGGAGGTCTGTTTGGATAGATGAATGGATGGAGGTTTGGTTAGATGGGTGGATGAACGGCTGGTGGATTTTACCTAAGCACAGTTCCGAAGCTGGAGCTGTGCGTGAAAGTGAAGTGGAATGAACACCCTGTATCTCAGATATCTGACATACAGAGCAGCTTAGCTCCTAATCCGGTGCTGGCTGCTGCAGGAACACGGAGGTGGGGGTTTAGTGCTTAGATTTGTGAGTAGGTGTGTGTATCTCAATCCAAGCTGAGAGATCAAACCAATAACAAAGAAGGGGTGTGAGGGGTCACAGGGTTGGGATGAACCAATTGAGGACATGAAATGGAAGTGTAGAAAAGTGCTTCTAATAATGATAGAGTTTAATACATACAGTACAGCTACAAGCTTAACGTACTGTGTGTGTGTCTGAGCGTGGACTCGAGCACTACCTAAATTTTTTGTTTTTTTTGTTCAACATAAAAGCCTCCTGACTTTTAATAGGATTAATTCAATTCAGTTCCTCTTGTTAAAACCATGCTGAGTCACTGAAAAGCCTACTGCTCCAGTTCTCCACTATTCCACGATGCCCAGGTCCTCAGCAGAACCCAGAGCTGGTCTAATCCTATCGCCAGGGCAATGTTAATGGGATTACAGTGAGTTTATGGAGAGCTGGAGCTTTGAGCCTGAAGCACAATTAGCCTAGAGAAGCTAACTATGAGTGTGTATGTGTGTGTAGGATTATGATCTGAGTCAGCTGCAGCAGCCGGACACTATGGATCCGGAGTGTGTGAAGCCTGTCGGGATACGCAGACTGGACGAGAGACCGCTGCACCCGGAGCCTCAGTACCCGGTGAGATCGGCCGCTCCACACCCTGGAGATATCGGAGACTTCATCAATGAGGTAAAACACACAAACACGTACACACACATTTCTTTTTCTCAGTAACCAAAATGAAACATTTTGGCTCTTTTAATTTTTTAAATAAAAGCTGCAGACCTTGTTAAAAAAATGTAAATGTAAAAAAAAAAACAATGAGGACCAGTTAGATGTCCTCACAAGATCAAGTATTCCTATTCTTGTGGGGACATTTGGTACACCATCAAGATATAAAACCATAAGACACCACCCTCCCAGACAGAAACACACACACATGCACATTCTCAGGTGATATTGGAGATGGGTTTTTAATGATACACTGACTACTTACTGATTCTCACAACACAATCATTCTGAGGTTTCTTTTTTTCCCACATCGAGTCACTCAACACTCAGAGGCCAGAGGCACTTAGCCATAATTGCAGTCTCTTTATTTAGTTTTTTTTCCAAGAATCATAGTTGAGGTTCATAGCAGGGAACTGAGTGTGAGCCAATCTGTACTCGCACTCTAAAAAACAAGCAGGCAGGGGTCAGAACCAGGAAACAGCAAAACTTAGACTGAAAAACAGAAACACCAGAAAAACACAGAAAGAGTCGTTATTACCCATGAGGAAGTACAAGTCCTGGGCTGGGGGATGCAGTTCAGTTTATGGGTGCTTATTACTTAGAAATATAATATGAGGCAGGGACCTGAGACACAATAGCCATTTGATACGATAAATAGTGAAGTATGTTAACATTTTAAGATTACCGGTTGCTGGCACCATTGTCAATATTGCGTTTGTTCAAGAGCTATGATGTAAAAGGTATGAGAAAAAGAAACAAATGAGCTGATGGTTAGCATCAAACAAAGATATCAGAAATTGCTGGACTGTAATTTTACAGAGAAACATACTTAATAGATTTTAGATTCTGTGTATCCACTAGACCAAATCCAACTCCCATACTCAAAACCGCACTATATAATGTTCCTAAACAAGCAGGAAGTACATATTCTCAAATTAGTAAGACAGAAGTATGAATCCTAATGAGGTCACAACAATCCATGCCGAGGAGTCCAAGAGAGAAAAATGGGCCATGTTCTATGGATGGGAGGGATGGCTTCTAGCCACTAGCCAATCATGGGCATTCTTGAGCTCATATATGCGGAAGGGGGGTCACGGTTTAGTGGTTAGCACATTTGTCTCGCACCTCCGGGGTTGGGGGTATGACTCCCACCTCCACCCTGTGTGCACAGTGTTGGCGTGTTCTCCCTGTGCTTCAGGGGTTTCGGGGGGTACTCCAGTTTCCTCCCCAGTCCAAAGACATGCGCTGTAGGCTGATTGGCGTTTCCAAATTCTCCATTGTGTGTGCAGTTGTGCCCTCCGGTAGGTTGGCACCCCATCCACAGTGTCCCCCACCTTGTGCCCCAAGTTCTCTGGGATAGGCTCCATGACCCTGTGTAGGATAAGTGGTATGGAAAATGGATGAATGCGAAAGACGGCACCTAGCGCTTTCCTCAGAATGTGTTCAGCTGCCCTGTGCGTGAGCAGGAGTTTGAAAAAGTTGCTGGCTTCATGTGTCTTGGTGCTAGTCTTCTAATGAGACTGTTGTTCTTCTTCTTCCGGCTGCTCCTGTTAGGGGTCACCACAGTGGATCATTGGTCAACATATTTGATTTGGCACAGTTTTTACTCCGGATGCCCTTCCCATTTTGATCTGGGCTTGGGACCAGCACTGGAAGTGCACTGTCATGTGCAACCACAGGGGCTGGGGTCGGTTCCCTGGCCGGGAATCGAACCCAGGCTGCAGCAGTGAGAGCGCCATGGCCTAACCAGTAGTCCTCCAGAGACCATAGCCTTCTAATGAGACTAATGAGACCAGAAGACTATACTTGCAAACCAAACCTATTGGTCTTGTAGTCTGGTATTTTTTAAAACCCAAAGTGGTCAAGAACTGCCTGTGTTTACTTGAGGAGGTCATTTAACTGACTCTGCAAATGACCAACCATGATATGTAAAGATGCCTTCTAATGCCCATCCACTTCAAGAAGAAACTACTCTTTTACGATGTACAATTTTTGTCTCTGACAGCAAAATTAAGCCAAAACTTGCACAGTGTAAAGACAGCTTGACATTCTATCTTGTCTTTCTGAGAGAACTGAAGCTTCTTCTCTTTTATGACAATAACGGAAGCCTGTATGGGAGTAGAGAGTATTTATACACCCCTCTCTGTTTTAATGACTAGTGTTGGGACACAGTTTACATTTACTTTTTCTACACTTATTTTACTGACCTTCTTCCTCTTTTCTTTTTATTACCAAAGATTTTGCAGAGTGGAACCATCCACTCTCTCTCGTCTATCCTTTTTCTTTTATTTAAAAAATATTTTAAGGTAAGAAGGGCATCTTTCAATACGTCTTTCAAGGGAGAGTGTCTCTGAGTCAGTGGTGCTCATTTCAATCTCTGCCATGTTGTTCACATCTTTCTGTCTTCACAACCGAACGAACAAATCCACTTTGCCGTTTTATTTAAAGAAACTCTCTCCCAAGGCCCTGCAGGGACAGTTTGTTTCATTTTCTCCCTCTCTTCACCCAGCTGGTAGAGACGGCCTCGGCTTGATATATGGGAGCTTATTTATCTTATCCTTCATCTTTGAAGTGCAGAGCACTTTGCTCGAGAACATCTCTCTCTCTAACTCTCTGGCTCTTGTGGTGAGGCAGGGATGAAGGGGGAAATGTCCGCCGGTTGCTACGTCTCGCTGGCGATTTTCTCATTACCTGCCCAGCATGGTGGCTCCTTTCTAATTCCGCTGCTCCTCCCTGATCCAGAGGCCTGGCATGAAAGAAAGAACGGTCGGGTATAGTAGATACACTGCCTTGCATAAGTATTTACCCTATCTTGAACCTTTCCACATTTGACATTTTAATGGAACACAATTATGTGATTTCTGATGGCGACTGGATGCACCAGAATTAATTTAGGGGTTTCACACCAACTTGCGTGAATAGCTATGTAATCACAACTTTTAATAATTTTGCTTAACTATGTTGATTTTTCCCCACACTTTGATATTATTGGCTATTGTACTATAAACATGGGGGAAGATGTGATCTCAGTGACTTCATTGTTACCAATTACCTGCTGATCTCCTGGGATTTTTATGCACAATAGTCTGTAGAGTTTACACAGAATGGTGTGAAAAACAAAAAAAACATCCAATGAGTGGCAGTTTTGCTGGCAGAAACGCCTTGTTGAAGAGAGAGGTAGAGATGAGAATGACCAGACTAGTTCGAGCTGACAGGAAGGCTATGGTAACTCAAATAACCACTCTTTACAAGTGTGGTGAGCAGAAAAGCATCTCACAACATGTCAAATCTTGAGGCAGATCTTGAGGCTACAACAGCAAAAGACCACATCAAGTGCCATTCCTGTCAGCCAAGAACAGGAATTTGAGGCTACAGTGGGCACAGGCTCACCCAAACTGGACAGCTGAAGATAGGAAGGATAGGAACAAAACATAGCTACATTTCTTTGAACAGTTTATAAATCATTTTGGAAGTATGAAATTGCTTATTTATTGTGTTTGTGTTTTTTTATTGGAAGGTCAGCATATCTCGGATAATCTCCTGTACTCATTTAAATGAGATTTACTTCAATCCCACTTAGCTTGGCTTTTCCCCTCCACAAAAATTGATCATATCATTTGGCAAAAAAAATTATTTTGCTCCACTGTGCTTGGCAATACCTTGACATAGTGGTGAAGGTTATTTTTCAATAATTGCTCACAAATAACAAGAGAAGGTTTTATTTATATAGCACTTCTCATGTTTCACTCTCAAGGTTGCTGTATAAATTCCAAAACAAAACAAAAAAAAGATCCAACTAGTCACAGCTTAGAGATTGTTTGGTACAAATTCAGTTTGATTTAGCCATATTTGTATGCTAACAGAGTTATTGAAGCCCTCAGTGGCGAGAGAACATACTTTCCTTGGTTACAATTAGTCTTTTGAGGTACACTTTGGTCCAAGACAATGTTTAATCTCGGTGCTGAAAGCAGACCATGCTCTTGGTGTTTTTGTCACCATACCTGGATCTGGTGCTGGTCACAGTTCACCTCAGATCATTATTAATCCCCATGCTGAGAAAGATTCGTGTCTCGACCTTTCAGTGTGCAAAGTGGAGGTCGGTTACAATGAGCTGAGCAGACCCCTGGAGCACGGACGAGATGCCCATTTGTGCTTTTTCTCATAGCTCCAGGATTGGGCTGTTTACAACAAGCTAATGAGACGATATTAGGGCTTAGGTGGCCACATCACGTAATGTCACAGGATTGATCCAACATATTGTCTGCATGAGCTGTTTGTTTATAACTAATGAGTAGTCGAGTGTCAGACCTTATTTCAAATCAATTACACACCCCTATAACGGGAGAGTTACTGTTCGGATAAAAGCTGAACCCTATGAAGTTCATTGAATAATACGCATTCTGGCTAGATGTTTGTTAGGTACCTTTGGTCTGGCCTGCTCATGACCTGAACCAAAACATTGCTCATAAACATGGCACTAAACATGACATTAGATAGAATTTAGCAGGAGTTAGGGTCTTGACTGGAATTTTTATGACTAAGGTTTAATGAGAAGCGATGACTTCCTGCTCCCTTCCTTATGTTTGCTATCCATTACACCAGAAGTGCATCTAATAGTAATATAGGTTACTTAAGCTCTTAAAGTGAAATCTAAGACATTTATAAGGTTAACTGATATTTAACTGTAGGTCTTTTTAAACAATATTATTATGATGCTAAGTAACGCAAGAGTTTTTTATGACTTTTTCTTTGTCAAATTGTTTTATTCCTCTTACACTAAAGAGATTTGTCACTGATTACATTTTTATTTTTTGATGAGTGACAAATTGCATGTTTTATTCATTTATAGTATACATATAATGTTGCTAATAAGACAAATTGAGTATTTTGTAGCAGCTAAACAAGTTGTTGCCACACCTTCTGACCAATCAGAATGCAGAATTTAACAGCATTGTAGCATAATTATGTATATTGCATTAATATACATGGCCATAGTCAAGCTGAATAATGACAAACTTCTTGCTAATGTAATACATAGATGATTTAGCGCCTCTTTCATACTTTTTTAAGGTTTCTTCATTTCAAGCTGTTTGTTTTTCTCTTTTTTTGATAAGAACATACACTTTCAGCCTAGTTTTGGGTGCTGCTTAATGGACAGTTCGTCAACCTCCCCATGAGCAACTCTACTCATATATATGAGAATTTTCAGAACAATACTCAACTGACCCAAGGTGAAAAAGTTGCAAGTAGGAATGAACAGATGCATTATTTATGTGAAAGTTTTTGTTTTGGGTTAAAATTGTTTTTTGTTTTGTCTGCGCAGGGTCTGAAAGCGGCCGACAGTGACCCGACAGCTCCTCCATATGACTCACTGCTGGTGTTCGACTATGAGGGCAGCGGCTCGACAGCCGGCTCGCTCAGCTCCATCAGCTCGTCCAGCAGCGGCGGAGACCAGGACTACGATTACCTCAACGACTGGGGACCGCGATTCCGCAAACTCGCCGACATGTACGGAGGCTCAGACGAGTGAGACGGAGCGAAAACGAGGGAGAAAACACACACATGCCTGGCTTTTCTCTACCCCCACCCCCATTCTGACTGATGGATGAGGACAGCTTCTGTCAACCGATTTTCCCCCTGAGAACAGACGGATTTAAGCAAAAACTAAAATGTATTATGAAAAAAAAATGGGAAAAAAATTGACAAAATAAACAAATTCCTAGGCTCAGTGTTGTAGTGTAGGCAGATTTATGCTTGTTGAAGGCTTTTGGCACTGATGATGATCTGGAGATGAGCGGAAGGGGAGACTGGGAAGAGATGACGTCACTGTTTTTGGATTGTAGGCTACGATAAGCGCTCAGTTACACAGACTTGAATTTTACAGTACAGAAGCACTGGGATTTAACGTGCCTTTTTGTACATTTTTTTTTTTTTTGGATCTGAAGGATAGTTTGTAGTATGTTCAAGGCTTTAATGGTACTGACATTTGGAGTGATTTCAAGACAAAAGTGTTAATTTCTGATCTGCTTAATGACGTTTCTTTTTCCAGGTTGCCATCTACAAAGAACAGTTATTTAACGAAGTTATGAAGAGATCGAAAATGAAGGTTCCTACCTTAACTAGGACAAAATGATTGACAAGATCAGTGTATAGTACAGTGAAAATGTAGAATTCTTTTTTTTTTTTTTCCGTTTAAAGTTGAACGTTACATATGCAGATGGTTGCAGATGATGGGAGTTTTCCAGAAAAAGTTTTACTTTTCTTTCTGAAGTGGTATTACATTTTACAAAAAAAAAGGCAGCAGTTGTTTCCTTTCTGCTCTCATTCATGTACACTTCATTTGCCTTAGCTGCCATCTGATGCCCTCAGTTTTTACTCTACTGTAAAAATGTGTGTACATATTTCTTTTATTTTTTCTTCTTTTACTTTTGATGTAGTCGATAAAGAAGTGCAAAAACAGTTTCAATCTTGTAAATGTAAAAAAAAAAAAAAAAGCAAATTGGGCTACATTTTTTTTGCATGTTTTTATCTTTTCACAACAATGGTAAAAAAGGACCTCTTTCCAAATTTATGTACGGAGTGCTAAAAACGATTTCAGCTGATGCAAGATATGTGGAAGGTACGAGTTTTTTTTTTTGTAAGAAAAAATAAATAAAGAGACAAAAAAATAATAAATGGTAAAGACTCCACAAAAAAAAAAAAAAGAATCACAAACAGGACAAAAAGAGTAACATTATCAGCACAAGTGTTGAATTTGTACCAAAAAGGGATGAAGGTGGTGGTGAGGTTGGGGTGGAGTTGGGGAAGGAGAAAAATGGGGAAGGGGGGTGTACGTTGTTGGTTTTAATGACTGAGTCAGCTTTAAGAGCCGGAAAGGTTTCTGACACACGCTTTGTGGATAATCTTATGTACTGGAATTCAAATTATTCACCCCCAAACACCTGAATAAAAAGGCTAATTTTGGAGCTGAATGCTGTTTTGTTCGTTCCCGTGTTTTCTGCTTCGCACATCAAACGTCAAACGTGAATGCAAAGCTCTGACGCTGGAGACTCCTTCCATAAATGCTTCAGAAAACTTCAAATTTGCATAATTTTAATATAAACCTGTTATTTGAATTACAGGCAAGAGCTATTGCCAAAGCTGCTGTTACAGAAAAACAATTAACGCCTAAACAAACTAAACAATCAACTTTGGGAATTCAACAACATTATGGTATACTATAGATTAAATGATTCAAATTGTTACATTGCAACATAGAAATAAGGGATTTTGCCTCAGGATTTCTCATAGACTACAGAATTGTCAGCCATCAGCTGCTCACTGGAGAATTCTGGGAAATGTTGACTCATTTTTTCTCTAAGATTTTGGGAAGCCATGGGGGTTCTTTTCTGTGTTGGGGTTCTCAGGGTTAAATTGGTCCAAAGGACTCAGTCGTCATCTTCGTTTTTATCATTTTGGTCTGTGACTCAGCCCTCGAAAAACGGTGGGTCATGGAAACTGCTGTTCTTAAGGACCTTTTGGTCACAGCATGTAACTCTCGAGGCCACTGACTCATGGGAGGTTTTACAGGGCTCCTCTTAGATCTGAGCTGGAAATAACAAAAGCAGTCATCAAAAGACAGGCAGAACCACAAGTAGTGTTCTGTAAAGCGAATGCGTTTTCAAGCAAGAAAAGAGTCTGTTCAAATAACAGTATACAGCAGCTGGTTGCTTCTAGATGAAAAATAACTTCACTGCCATGTATAAGAGTCCCAAAGACAAGAAAGAGGTATAAAATAATGTATGAATCAGAGACATATTCTCTATAGTTCACTAGGGCTGAAATTACACTGGAGCTAGTGTAATTTTTTCAGGAAAAGAATAATTTTGCCAGTTATCCCCTTCAGTTCTTCTGATTGATCAATGTTTTTCCTATAATGAAACATTTCTATCCAGATGACCTACTGTGGTCTCTTCCAGGATGAATCCGCCCCATTCACAGGGCACGAGGGCTCACTGAATGGTTCGATAAGGATGAAAAACCATATGCTATGACATTCATATTCACCAGATCTTCACCCAGTTGAACACCAATGGGAGTGAAAGTGTTCTCCACCACAATTATCAAAACACTAGCTGAGGGAATATCTTTTGGAAGAAGGGTATTCATCGTGCCAGTACTGTTCCAAAGACTTGTAGAATTTATGCCAACGTGCCTTGAAACTGTTCTAGAAGTGCATTGTGGCTCAGCTCCTTATTAATACACTTTATGTTGGTTTTTCCATTGATTTATCTTATTCAATGCCTAGTTCCACCCACTAGCTAGCTCTCCTAAAGACTAGCATCTGAATCTTTTTTGAGTTACTGAACACGCTTGAAGAGGCACCCACTGGCATCTTAAACAGAAAACAATGATTGACCAATCAAGAAAAAAAAAGCAAATAAATAATGTAATAATCTTATACATAAAGTGCAAAGTTTTGCATGGGTTTTTACTAAGAAACAAATCCAAGAAGATTAAAATCATAACACTCAAAATCATAGAGCAAATAAAAAGAAGTCATAATGCAGTAGAAAGATTAACCTAAACTTCTTGCAAGTTCAGCAACAACAACAACAAGCATGAATTTAGTTGCTATCAGGTTCTAAAGGCCAAAGGGCTGACCACGGTGCTCGATGGATCTTTAGCAATATGCAACAAACACATTTATACATTAATTATTAATATTCGTTTAGTTGTAAAGGCTTTTATGTGACTGTGAAGCTTTTTGGTCATTTGTGTAGGCAGAATGTGTCAGAATAAATAATAGAAGAGATTTAGGCTTCCGCAGGGGGGCAAACACTGGCATTGAAGACATAAATCAGTGAAATTAAACTCTATGGAGAAACATATTCACCGTATAAAACTTTGCGTTGTAATAAATTGACACAATACAAAGACTCACAATGATATGGAGTCATACGGACGTTTCAACAGAAAGAAATGGGCTATCAAAGCCTTTCAAACATAAAAAGACATCAGTATAAGTTTTCATTTTTTTGGCATCCATATCAGATTATTTGCTGTTAACAAATGCCTTAAGGTGGGTTGTTTTGGACTTTCGTGAAAAAAAAGCAAGCGCACCAGCACCACCAATGGTTGTAAGAAAAATACACAATGGTATGATGAAGTGAGGCTGGGGCTGATTCTGTTCTAGCCCAGCCTGTACACCATTTGTTTCAGGTGATTGCACAGTAATCACAAATGCAGCAGCCTATCTGCCTTTAGCTACGGACAGATTTTAGATTTTAGCCTCACATCTAATATCACCACCTGCTGTCACTTGGTTTCAAGCACTATTACTATTACCATCTACACCAAACACTTATCTTATCCCAGGCTTAATAATAAGGCTAAGAAATTGTGAACTACACACATAATGTACACACCAAAGGTTCTCACAAATAACTGTGGCATTTAATTAGTCCTTGTCATTCACTTCCATTAGAGAAGAAAGCTGTAGATTATGGAGACCTTGAAGAATTGCCTTTTTTAAAGGATGTACAATCTCCAATTGTTTACCAGCCTGCTGCAGTAAATGAAATATTATTATTAAATTCTCTCATGCATTTAATTTGCTGTCAGCAGGCCCGGATTTTTATTCTCTTTTTTTTTTTTTACCTCTTTTATTGGCTACAGGACAATGAGTTTATATAATATTTATATATCATACAGCATAATATGGCATACCACTCCTTATGGACATTTTTGACTAGTGTTGACCCTAGTGTGATCCTAACATTATACCATCAACCATAGTTATGTCAAAACAAGAAAGCCTTTACTGTCACATATATAGTACAGTACTGTAAAATTCTTCTTTGTATCTCTCAGCTTGTTAGGAAGCTGGGGTCAGAGTGCATAGTCAGCCATTATATGGCACCCCTGGGGCAGAGGGGGTTCATGGCCTTGCTCAAGGTTTCGATAGTGGCAGCTTGGCAGATCTAGAGCCTAAACTCATGACTTTCTGATTAGTAACCCACAGCCTTAACCACTGAGCCAACACTGCCCGAAAGTGGCTTGGTCTCTGGGTGGATGTGAACCACCAACTGTTCAGTTAACAGCCGAACACACTTAACTAATTATGCCACAGATACCTAAATGACTATGACTACCAATAGACTTGATACACATGCACGCAAATGCACAAAATACCTGATGTTTTGGGATGGTGGGAGGAAATTGGAGAAACCAAAAGAAACCTACATGGACATGGGGAGAACATGTTGAGAGCCCTTGAGGCAGCAATGCCTAACCCTCTATGCTTCCATGCAGATAGATTGAAAACTTGTTCTTATCCTATTTATCTGATATCATTGTCAAGAACGTATAGCATAATAATATAAGCAGGTTGGTTACCCACTGAGGAAGTATGGAAATATCAGCATTTCCAACATAACATTATAAAATATTACTGCTGTTAAAATAGACTCAAAACAGATTTGGGATTCAGTTTCATTGGATTCCTTTTCATTTTCTTACATGCTTTCCAAGGCTCCATTTTAACTTTAAAGCTTGGGGAATTTCATTTTTTCTGTGTACTTTCTTTTTGAAAAGGCGCACTGTGTATAAAAAAAGAGGATGTGACCCCTGGATCTGTATAACTATCTCCTAAAGCTAAAATTCTGCACCTAACCAATTGACCTGATTCATGTCCTAAATATACTATATACAGAGTTTCAGAAGTGTGAAATGTGAGACGTCTGTCTGATATGTCATGTTTATGTTGAAACAACCTCATACATCCCTAAATAGTAACCGCATGTCTTTTCTTGGTTTGTCGTGAAATTGAGCGGTACAAGCCTTAACCACAATGTAATCGTCTTTTAGCACTAAAAAGTAAATTTCCATTTCGGATGACTTTCTGACTTCCTCTGCAGTTCTCACTCTCCCACGCCATTGTGCAACTGAACAGATTTCCTCCGCTGAACATCATAATTTAGCTAAAAGCCAGACAGTGGATCAGTCCTGCACTGATTACACAAAAGAAGGCCTGTATTATAATGTGTGTGTAGAGAAAAGCAGGACACGGGTACTTCTTTCCTGTCTGTTCGCTCTACTGTTAGTCCATTCATACAGATTGCTGCGAGGCAGAGCTGACATGCCAGATGGATATAACTCATGAAACAGCGGACAGCTAATATGTGAGGCTTTCTGTTATTGATTTCACTCAGAACCTGTGCCAAGGAGTCAGATTAAGGACAAGTGATTTTCTTTACACCAGTTTAGCTCTTGAGAACGGTGGACTGTGGCTCCAGTTGTATATTTATTTTTTTTTCAGTAATGCCAAGATGAATCGCAATGGATGCTTGGTTATGAAGGACATTTCAGAGTTGTGTAAATATTTGAACCCCTTCAATATATAATAATTGTATGAATAATGCTGCCTTCAAGTCCTCCACTGAAGTTCATACTTCACAAATCCAAAGTCATGTCAATGTAAACATGACATGATGTGTGTGTGAGTGGTTTTTGGTAAAAACCAAACAATGGGGAACCAATCTTTAAAATTGTACAGTTAACTTACGAAACAAAAACCAGACCAACTCTTACCATTGTCTGTCCCTGCATGCAAAACTTAAAGCACGAGCAGGCATGCTGTTGTAGGAAAATAATCAATGACGCAATGTTGATTATTTTCCTATAATAGCACATCCCAAAACATTTTATTTCTCATATACCACAACAAATTCTCAACGATTACAATCACCAGTTTATTAAAGAATGACACATCATACTTTGTATCTGTTTAGAGTTACATTTACAGCTTTACCGCTGACTGTTACTAAGCACTGACACTGGAGACTCCTTTCATAAATGTTAAATAAACATCTCCTTACCGAAATATTTCACCATATCAACAATTACACGCAATTTTTAAATCAGTTTATGCGCTGCGTCTACAATGCACGTTAAGTTGTGTAAGAAAATGAATCAACACCCTCTGACCAATCAGACTGAAGGATTCAGCAGCACTGTGGTGTAACCACATATATTGATGTTATGAAAGTCATGAATATTTAAGACAGGATATATTACTTCAATTTAATACAACACATTTTTAAATAAATGCCACTCTCTACCCTTTCGCCAACTTAACCTCCGATAGTAAATGAATTATTAGTGTTACATCCGCTCAAGCATTTAATTGGCTGTCAGAGGCCAGGCTTACAGGCTGGTGAACTTTATGAATGTATTACTTCCTACTTATGCTTTGAAATAGATGTCAAGTGGTTTTATAACCCTTAGCTCTTAGAATTCAACCAATTATTCTATTGCCGTTGCTAACTACAACTTTGCAGGATAACGATGACCTGTCTTGTACTTGTGCACAGCTGTGCCATGTTTCCAGTGAATGATCAAAGCATGCATTGTATGGATATTAAGACATAGCTATAGAATAGACAAAGGCTGTAACTGCATAAAGCCCCAGGCATTGAGGAAGTAAAAAAAAAAAAAAAAACCTTCATGTCAAATGTCAAAAGTCTTGTTTCGTGGAATCCCCCTAAAACCGTTAGTGTATGTGTTTGTTACAATGAATGTATACTGTAAAAATAAACGAACACATTACCTATCAGAAAGTGAAAAAAAAGTGTAATAGGAAAGAGGGAAAGATGAAGCATGAATGTAGTAAGCGGTGGAAATAATGATGAACGAATTAAATATTAATCCTCTTTCATCGACATGCTGTTCTCTACTTTGCTTAATGGTTTCCTACATTACCCACAATGCTGTTTGACTCTCTGCTGATAGTGGTCCAGTGGGATTTAGCCCTCTCTTCATCTCTACTTAGAGAGTGATGCGGCGGCACTTTAGTTATTTAGTCTGCCCAGCTCTCGAAACTCCTCATCTGTACACTCTGTTCGAACAGATCAGCTTCCAAAGCTTCAGCTTTCATACTGATACCACTGTCAACACCATCAGGCTTGTAGATCTCCCACTCCCCGAGCGGTTTTTGCCATAATTCAGTGGAACTCTATCTTATACGTAGCTGCATTGCATTCTGGGACTTTGAGGCCAACATTTGTGTTTAGGAACCAACAATGAAACCTGATTGTTATGACTATATTTGAGATTGTTGTTTTTTTTTTTCTCTATCAACCACCACTGTAACTGCGTTAGCAATAGCAATGTGACATCAGAGTGAAAGACAACCACTAACCTCTCATAGGAATAACAAAAATACAGCATCAACCAACAAATTCACACCAGAAACACTTAACACACCACATTTCCATATCAACATATTTATTGGGTTTCAGGATGGAGTTAAGCTTATATCCACTGCAGGGTGTGTGTTGATGCACAGTGTGCTACGTGCTATAAATCACACTGAGTGACACTTTAAACTAACTGCAGCCAGCATATGCCATCATATTCCACTTTTAAACGGAATTTAGTTTCATAACATGCTCATGAGGCGGTGAGCAAGGCACAGCATGTTTAACAAGCTAAGTTAACTGTCTTCTTACTGTCACACACTCTGCATACAGATGATGAGTGACGAAATCACTGCGGCTAAGCCGCCGTTTTCCTATGAAGAGGTTTATGGGAATTTACACCTTGTAATGACCGTTTAATTAATTACACTCCGATACAGAATTGATTTTAAAATGCTACTTTTTGCTTTTAAAGCTTTGAATGAACTGGCACTGAATTATCTCTCTGACCTTGTGAGTGCAAATGCATCATGTCTAAGGTCATCTCATCAGAGTTTATTGATGGTTCCTAGGTCTAGACTGAAGTCGAAGTGCGACCGCGCTATTGCTATTGCCGGACCCAAACTGTGGAAGAGTTTCCCGTTATCCCTTAGAGAAATTTCGACAGAATGAGAATTTAAATCAAAGTTAAAAACGTATCTTTTTGTGCAGGCTTACAGTTGTTCTTAGAGTCTAAAGGTGTAAATTTAGAAATGTACTTTGGCTTATTTCTTTATCTTGCATTGCGGTTTGTACAGCATAGCTGTATCGATGTATTTTTTGTGATGTTTCTTTTGTTATGGTTGTACAGCACAGTGGTCAACTACTGTTGTTTTAACTAGAAATAGATTGATTGATTGATTGATTGATTGATTGGTTTAATCCAACTCAAATTCCACCCTGTTTGCTGCATACCTTTCAAAAGCTCATAACAACATTCAGACTAACCGCTGTATGAGATGTACACAAAAAAAAGTTTCTCAGTTTGTACAGCATGGAGGAAAAATTCTCTTCCTTTCTCAGCACTGAATATTGAGACACATAGACATGATATGCTGATGAGGCAGCGTCTTTTTGACTTAAACTGATATGTTTGGAAAATAAACCGTGGTGTGTGTCATGAATCACAGCAATCACACAGCGAGCAAAGCAAGATCCTCACAATCTGTAGGAAGTCACACTTTCCCCGCAAGTGCTAAACATGGATTTACTATTCATAATGTGTTATTTATAATTCTGATTTTTAAGATTCGCTCAAATATTGAGTTTCACTCCGACAAGCAAGCAGTTGCGGGAGACAAAAATGTTAATAATCTGTCTCTCTTGATAGAATCTGTTATCTCAGCTATTTTTACATTACATCCAGGGTGATGGTGAAGCCCGAACGCTAGCAAAGAGGCCATTTTAGGCTTACCTGTACGAGTGAATTCATGACTACGGTGCCATTTAACCCTCTTAAAAATTCAAATGTATTTATCATTTAATCTAAGAAAACATGTAGTCAGCCATTCAAAAATGCTTTACATGTTTTATTTGTTAATTTGTTAAATGAGTAACAGGTATGACATTTTTTTTTTAGCATAGATTTAGTAAAATGGTTAACTAGCATCCATGCCATGCATGGACCTTAAATGTTTTTATTTTTATTTTAATTTTTTTTACTTTCAGTCTATAATTTGGGTTACAGGTTTATACTTTCAAAGTGACCTCATCAGTTAATATCACCATATATATCTATATCTATATCTATATCTATCTATCTATCTATCTATCTATATATATATATATATATATATATATATATATATATATATATATATATATATATACACACACAATTTTAAAAAAAGTTTCACATACACTACAACATAAAAGCAAAGATCGAGACAAAAAGGAGGGTATATAACCATCAATTATATATTATGTAATTGTACTATCGAAAGAAATCACTGAAAATAAAGAAAAAAGAATGAGAGAAGAAACTTATTTTTCTTCTTCCTGTGATCTTCCTTTGAACTTCTTGGTGTGACTTGGTCTGGAATATTTTATATAATGAACAGCTTATGGAAAAGGATGTTTCAAGCGCAAGATGTGAAATGGATTCACACATTAATGTGAAAAAAAAAAAGGATTTTAAATATTTTAATGGTTATATTTCAAGATCAAGTGTAGTTACAGTGGGCAGGACAGGCATAATGCTGTTTAAGTGTCGTAGAGGTTTTATTAACGTTTTATAAGTGTTATTTATCCGAAACCTGCGCATGAAAGTGTGTTTAAAATGTATTCTACCTTTACTGTACATACGCAATTGGAAGTGTAATATCAGTGAGACATAAACAGCTCCCTGATCGTGTCGAAGCAGCGTGATTTACATCTGGATTTACTCTGTCATACAGTGAAAGGAGCTGCAGGATCATTAAAACTCTCTTTTGAGTCACTCATAAACTCAAGCCTACACATATGGAAAATATCATCTCTGAACCCACACAGTGGTTCATGGAAAGATGAGAAATATTAAATCAGCCCACTCAGTTTATGCTTTTGCTTTATTTGTAAACTTTTGTATGAATGTGCATTTATAGATTCTTAGTGCTGCAGATTCTTTGGTCAAGAATGTCGAAGTCCAATAATGCCTGAGAGAAATCTGTACAAAACCCAGAAATGTTTCTGAGCACAAACGTCTGTATTCAATTGGAGACGGCTGATGCCCCAGGTGACAAAATGCATCAGGCTTTTCTACTTTCTCCCCCAACAAGTGTTCATTGTCATAATTTAACCTACAATCTTATTGAACTATCCCAAATCAGAGCATTATAAAAAGAAATGTGTATGGTGCTAGCAGTAATATTCAATCTAATACAATATTTCTATAATTAATAGCAGTAATATTTGTATTTTTAATAAATTTATATTAACTATTTGTATTTTTAATAAAAATATTTGTATTTTTAATACATTTATATATTTCCTATTCAAGACTCTATGCAACATCTTTTTTTTTTCAGATAAAAATTGCTGTAGGTTATTGGACTCCAGAATAACAATCTGATAATTTACTTATAATAACTTGATTCCAGAAATGTTTTATATTCTGTCAGCTTGCTACGCTTTCAGATATCTTCTTGCTACACTTTTGATTCTTCCTCTAGGCTTTTTTTTTTTTTGATAGTTAAGGATCCTAGGGTTTTCGTTTTTTTTTTTTTTAGAAAAAAAAAAATCTTTTAGGAAACTTAAGGTTTCTATGTAGAATCCTACAACAGATGATTTCTTCTTTCAGAGAAGGTTTGAACTCTTTTACTAAGCCAAGAAGCCTTACCTATCCTAAGAACCCCTAAGGACCCCTTTCTACTTTTTGCACCGCCTTTTTGCAATGTTTTAGACTGCTTTAAAAATCAAAAAAACAGGGAAGCTAAATGAAAAACATGATACTCCAAATGGAGATCCATTTCCTCCAGCTGCTTGCTTGCCAAAACCTGAAGCTGAGCAAAGAGAACATAACTTTTTCGCTTGTAGCTGTCAGTTTTAATTTATTCAGCTATTATTCCACTACTTCCCACAGTCCTGCCTCCTCTTTCCTCTTTTTTTCCTCTTTTCTTCACTGATTAATAATCAAGTCTTATCCAATTTTAAGTCTTATTTTGACAGTGTTCATTTATTAAATAAAATTGCAATGACAGGCCAGATTCAGCCTTAGACATATAGTTATATATATATATATATATATATATATATATATATATATATATATATATATATATATATATATATATATATATATATATATACATACATACATACATACATACATTATATATATATATCAAATCCATACCATGGTGGATTTGAAATAAAACAATCAAGATGTGATCCAAGTGTAGATTTTCATCTTTATTTTAATTAAAAATATGGCATTTACCATTTAGGAATTACAGCCATTTTAAGCAAAGTATTTCCATTTTCAGGGGCTCAAAGGTATTTGGACAATTGACTGACAAGAAGTTAATTGACCAGGTGCAGTCCATTCCCTCATTCTCCAAGACAAATGAAGCAGATAAAAGGTCTGGAGTTGATATCAGGTATTGAGTTGGTATTTGGCAGCTGTTCAACTGGAGCTACCAATATGAAGTCCATGGAGATCTCAATGCAAGTGAAGGAGGCAATCATTAGGCTCAAAAAACAACATAAATCTATAAGAGAGATAGCAAAAACCTTAAGTGTGGCCAAATCAACAGTTGGGTACATTCTTAAAAAGAAAGAAAACACTGGTGAGCTCAACAACATCGAAAGGCCTGGAAGACCACGGAAGACAACTAAAGTGGATGATCTCAGAATCCTTTCCTTGGTGCAGAAAAACCCCTTCACAATATCAACAGAAGTCAAGAATACTCTGGAGAAGGTAGGCGTATCATTGTTAAAAATCTACAAACAAGAGACGCCTTATTAATATTAATATAAATACAGAGGGTTTACAACAAGGTGCAAACCACTGGTAACATTCAAGAACAGGAAAGCCAGATTAGACTTTACCAGAAAACATCTAAAAAAGCCTCCCATGTTCTGGAATAAGATTCTTTGGACCGATGAAACCGAGATTAACTTGTACCAGAATGATGGGAAGAGAAAAGTATGCGAAAGAAAGGAACAGCTCATGATCCAAAGTTTACCACATCATGTGTCAAACATGGTGGAGGCAGTGTTATGGCATGGGTGTGTATGGCTGCCAATGGAACGGGCTCACTGGTGTTTATTGATGATGTGACTGCTGACAGAAGTAGTAAGATGAATTCTGAGGTGTATAGGGCTCTACTCTCTGCTCACATTCAGTCAAATGCTACAAAACTGATAGGACGCCGCTTCACAGTGCAGGTGGATAATGACCCTAAACATACTGCGAAAGCAACTCAAGACTTTTTGAAGGCAAAGTAAAGGAATATTCTTCAATGACCAAGTCAGTCGACTGATCTCAACCCAATAGAGCTGCTTTTCACTTACTGAAGACAAGACTGAAGGCAGAAAGACCCACAAACAAGCAGCAACTGAAGCTGGCTGCAGTGACGCCTGGCAAAGCATCTCCAGGGAGGAAACTCAGAATTTGAGTTTTGAGAACATGGGCTCCAGACTTCAGGCAGTCATTGACTGCAAAGGATTTTCATGCAAGTATTAAAATTTTGATTATTTTTACAATTATGTCACTTTGTCCAAATACCTTTGAGCCCCTGAAAATGGAGGTACTTTGCTGAAAATGGCTGTAATTCCTAAATGGTAAATGCCATATTTTTGTGGAACCTCTTAAAATAAAGCTGAAAGTCTACACTTCGATCACATCTTGATTGTTTTATTTCAAATCCATTGTGGTGGTGTATAAAGGCAAAAGCACAAAAACTCTGCCATTGTCCAAATACTTCCGGACCCGACTGTATGTCCCTCCATCCATCCATTTTCTGTACTGCTTATCCTACACAGGGTCACAGGGAGCCTGGAGCCTATTCCAGGGGACTTGGGGCACAAGGTGGGGGACAAATCATCAACCCATCACAGGGCACAATCACACACTCACACACCCATTCAATCACTACAGACAATTTAGAAACTTAAATTAATCATCTAACATCATGAGTATTATATTTGTGACTGAGTATCTGCTATATAAGCCCCTGTGAAAGACTAGAAACGATCACATATTAGAACAAGTGCATCAATATTAGTCAGAGCTGCTGATATAGAAAATTAATCAACACCTTCTGACCAATCAGAATTGAGAATGGCGAACAACTGTGCTGTGGAATAAGGTTATAAATTTCACATTCGCATCACCCAGTTTGTTTCTGATGAACTCTTCTCCCAGTCCATCTACTCATACTCTTTTTCCTTTTAATATACTGTATATATAATAGTATTTAAATATAAAATATAAGAAAAGGAATATAAAATAAGCAATGGATTATTCAGGTGTGAAGTACACTCAAAACTTTCCTGGCATTAAATTAAAACTCACGGCTTTCCTTAACGGCAAACGTTGAATCTGCACCGATAGCCCTGCATACATTCATCACTGTCTCATGTTTCAAAGTGGAAAAATCCTTTGAGTGCTTGTCCAAAATTCTGTAATATTAATATCGCTTTGATACAGAAGAGATGCTTAAAGGAAATCGGGCCTAAAAAAGTTTTCCACTTTCCTTACACACTGTTCCTCTTTCCTCACACATGGTTACACACACTGAATTATAGATCACACACTGCTGTCAGTCACTTGTCCTGACATCACTTAATCAGCCAGAAACATTTAATGCTAATTTCTCATCAGCGATGACAGCGTAATGATGTGGACCCGTCGTCTTTACTGAAGGACGGATGAGAAGCACGACAGGCTAATAAGTATTTAGGTCTGTTCGTGATCTTGATGACTGTATACCAAGGGGTGAGACATCGGTTTGTCTAGGACGTGTACCAAACTCGATGTTTATGAAGGACAGGCATACTAAATATGCCTGTCTGTGTGTGAGTACTGTTGGATTCTCGATTCTGATCGGTCAAAAAGTGTTCTCGTTTCTATAGTAACAACTCATTCGCAGGCTCTGGTATGGTGGACGCTACACGTAATCTAAGCGTACTAGTAAATGGATAAAAAAACATGCTTTTGTTTAACAAAGAAAAATGTCAAATTGTCGAAGTGAAGTTTTCTGTAAGAAGACATGTTTTTAAGAAGGAGTCTCCAGTGTCAGTGCTTTATAGCAGTCAGAGATAAAGCTGTGATTTTAAGCTTACAGAAATGAGAGATCCTTCATGACAGAGGAGTATAAGGTTTCTTGGTAACATGACAAGCTGCAATTTTTTGACTTAACTTCAACAGAGGGAAAAGCAAGACTAAAAGGAGACATTCGATGTTTATGGAAGGAGTCTCCAGTGTCAGTGCGTTGTAACAGTCAAAAAGTCTTTAGAACAGAAGACTTCGCACTTTCTGGTTGCTTGGTAACACGACAAGCTGCGTTTTTTTTAAAAATATTAACTTCAAGAGAGAGAGAAAACCGAGAATGATGAGTTCCTGAAGGAACTAACTTGTTCAGTGGACGCTTAACAACATTAAACCTAACTATAAAGGGATAAAAAATTATGAGGTGCCATTTATTAAAATGGTTTCTGGTTTCTTGTTACCATGACAAGCTATGTTTGTCTTACCTCCAGGACAGACATAAATAGCGAGGCTGATAAAGGAACAACCGTTTATAGCTGATATAACATAACAAATAACAGAAACTAACTTCTTTTACGGACGTTCCACAACATTAAACCTAACTATAAATGGACAAAAATTGAGGTGTCATTCAGTAATAGATAATACAAAAGTCATTGTAAAGTTTTCTATAAGGAGACATTTATTTAACATTTACGCAAGGAGTCGCAAGTGTCAGCGCTTTGTAACAATACGTTTTCCGCCACATGAAAGTCTTCAGGACAGGAGTTTACGTTTTCTAGTTTTTCGGTAACATGCCATGCTATGTTTGTCTGATTATCTTTAAGAGAGAGAATGTAGAGAGGCTGATAAAGGAAAGACTGTTTATAGTTGCTTTAGCATAAGTCATAACAGGAACTAACTTGGTTCATGGATGTTCCACAGCATTAAATGTTAACTACAAATGAATAAAATGTACAATGTGTCATTTTTTTTAATTGCTGTTGTATAAGAGGAATTAAAGACTCTGAGATGTGCTGTTCCAGGAAAATAATCAACTTTTGGGTGGTAAGAGTAACTCCACTTTGCATCAGGCTGCAACACCTCACCCTGTCGTTGATTAGTATCCTGTAACAGCACACCCCCCAAGTATTTTATGCCATACTTGATCCTCAACACTCCAACTTTCTCAGTTTGTGGGCTTGAGGATTGTATGGAAATAATTCTGTTTGTTTTTTTTTCTAGAAAACCCTGGCATATCAGGCCCTCAGTGACCCACAGAGGTTGTGGGAGAAACCTGCAAGCTTCTTGCAACAAGACTCGGGCAGAACAGTCCACCCACGATTGCCTTCCTCGCCTCCCTCCTCTCTCATTCCTCAAGCTGATGCCTCATTGATTTCAGTTTTGTCTGGCATTACCGGTGCACACATGAGATGATGGTATTCAATATCAGATAGAGTAGAGGAGTGAAAGTTTGAGACCTGAACCTTGAAACAATGTGTGTGGGGAGAGCAAAAGCACTATAACTTCAATTTATGGATCCTGTAGCTTCAATTCACACTTTTGCGGACGGAGGCTTATTGTTTTATCCACTTGTCGACTAAATCCAGCCTCATACACTTAACGGTTAGTTAAAGTCAAACACTAAATTAGAGCAAAATTAAATATTGATGCCATAAAACAGAGGTGATGTAAATCTAAAGGCTTAATTTGTTTGTGCATTAATAATTAACTAAAGCTCAGTTTCCCTACTGATTCAAGAGCAAGGTTTATTTTCACTCTGATTGACAGCCAGTAACCCGAGCGGCTTTCAAAGATCAATGCTCTCGCTAATTTTACAATATGTACACTCACTGTTCTTGGTGTTTCATTAATCCCTGAATCTCTCATCACCCTGAATACATTCATCTCTGTCTCATTGGGAGAGCACATACTTTTTGACGCTTGAACCTTAACCATGTGGTGCGGTGACATATCGATCGAATACGTTTTTGTTGTTGTTTTTTTTTTTCTCCAGAGAAACCAATATAAATTGTTTTCCATCCATGCACCATGCATGAAGGAATGAAGGCAGTGCATTTTTACCTCCCTTTAGAAAAATTCAGATTGAACTAAGCTCGTGCGATATTGATTTTTTTCCCTTCTGCTCGTGATTTACCTTTTAAAAATCCTGCTTAATGATTAAATCGTCTAGAAAGGCTTAAAAACCATGACCAACTGACCACTGAATGCTGCAGTTGAGTGTCATTAGAGAAATTGTTTACGTATAAATGAGTATAGAGTCACATCAGCTTATAGCATCATTGATTCCACTTTCTGAAGGACCTAACAATCAAATACGAATCAACTCAATGTTAAACAAGTTTTTTTTTTTTTTTAAATCTGCTGTTATTTTAGCAATAATTGAAAAAAAAAAAACAAGCTACTCACCTCTAGACCAATGTAGTGGCTTTGGGGCTGCGGTTGCCACGAGCAGCTTCGTACTCAGGACTCCATCAGTGAACAGTGGATAGATTTTAACCAAAAGGACTTCTTGCGGAAACTGTGCTGAATTTATCGGTTGCACAGTTGCACTACTTGTCTTTATAGCGCACAATAATAGAAGGGATTTATTTATTTAATCACACTATCTGTTGCACCAGATGAGGATGGGTTCCCTTTTGAGCCTGGTTCCTCTCAAGGTTTCTTCTTCATATCATCTCAGGGAGTTTTTCCTTGCCACCGTCGCCACCGTCGCCACCGGCTTGCTCATTAGGGATAAATTCACAGTGATAAATTCAAATATTTATAATATATTTTTTGTTAATCCATTTATTTCTGTAAAGCTGCTTTGTGACAATGTCCATTGTTAAAAGCGCTATACAAATAAAACTGAATTGAATTGAATCAATGATTATGGTGCTACTGCACTATATATTGGTTTATATAAACGTGCCATATATTGGTGCGAACGCATAACGGCATAACATTGTATCGCATAATATTATTCGTACATTTTTGCGATAATCGGTGCAGACCATAATCTGGTGAAAACAAAGTAATTTTTTAAACAAGGAGACATTGAGACAGTTGCACAGGATTTGCTCGAGTGTGGTTGAGATTGCTCAAAACACTACTATAAATTGATATCTTACTAAGTGAAAATATCTTGCATATAGGCAGATTTATCTAATATCTTTATGAGATTATTAGGAATTAAATATATAATTATTCAGATGCTCTTACTGATTTCAAGCTTTAAACTTTCCTTTTCTATAAGCAGATAATTTTGCTTCTTTCTAGAAATAAATGTTTTTTATTTTCCTGCCCATGCTCCAAGATTGCTGAGGCTTGAAATTAGTAGAAGTGTCTAGAAAGAGATTTAAGAGATTTAATAGTCCTACATTCGGTTTATTGTAAGGAGTTAATAGGAAATACTAGGTACAATGTGTCTATTTTTAAGATATTTTCAATTTGTTGTCATTTTTTTCTTTCTGTAGAGGTCCATATCTGTTACACGTGATTCTGAGCTTGGACTTAAGCACGTTTTCTTGTGTGGTACCAGCTCAAGTGAGTGAGCTGTAAGTGTAGTAGAACACTCGACTACCTTATCCTTCAAACGGTGTGCACATATTCTTTACAAGAGAGCAGCAAATTCGAAAATTCGAGCAGTTATTCGAAAAAGTGTTATTTTATTAAATTGAAAATGCAAAACGCATAATAATATTTTCAACATTTCAACACAACTGTCAGTGTGTAATATAAAAAAAAAAAAACATGTAAAATAATAGGATGCGCTGGATCAAGTGCTATTTTATTTAATGCCATTTTGTTACATTTGCAGTGATTCATATGATCATTTCAAATAAAACTATCCATGCAGGAATATTGGACACTAGACTATTGTTAGATGTTTATTTTTAATGGTTGCCATATTCTTATTCATATATCATCTTATTACTTTGTAGTACATTTGAAAGTGATGAAAAAAAGTGACATGTATCTTCAGTCCTCATTTTCTATCCCCTGATTTTTTCAGGTCCTCGTGTTTAAAGGCAGGAGTATAAACACTATTGAAAAAAAGGTTTTAAGAATGCTAAATCTGGCAACCTCAGAGGCGTGAACTATACGCATTGAACTATCTCAGTGGGATCGATTTAAGTACCTGTCCCTGGTGCTAAGAAAGTGGAACATTGTAGAATATAATCGAAAGCCTAGATTGAAACGCATTTCCTTTTCTCTAAACGGGGCGAAAATACCTTTCAGCATCTCAGATACATGCTGATTAGTGCACTCCAGCTGTTCATCAGTATTAATTACAGAAATGGGATATAACATTTCTCCCGGGGCTCACTTACACCCTCTCAGTTGTTCATATTTACAAGACACCATTAGTCTTGGTTTCACCATGCTACACCCATGACATAATGTCAATAATTTGTCAAATCGATGTCCTCAAACGAGCAGCTAATTCTCCATCTTCTAAAACATCTTGTAGCGATATGACAGATGAGATTAGTTCAGGCTCATCAGGCACAGGGCCACGGATACAAATGCACGAGCGCTGCCCCTGTTCCATCTTCAAAGTGGTATGGTCCGTTAGATACAAATGAGTGAAAGGCGAGGGAGGAGCAGAGATTGGCGACTCCAGATTTATGGTGATGGAGGCCCACGCACAACTGTCCATGTTTAAATGGATCCATTGTAAGTGAAATTCGCACGGTGGCTGATGGATGTGGATGGTGTGTGTGCGCGGACGGGTGCGATGATGGATCTGAGACGTGGACAAAAGCCTCCCACACAAGCACATCATCAGACACGGAGGAAAGGTTCATATAGGGATGCGCTTCTCAAAGGATAAGCTATTTATTAGAGGAAGAAAGGCCAATGAAATCCAGGGCTTAGTGCCAATGACCCCATAATGCTGGAAGGATTTATCCAAAATAATGTGTAGGCCATTTCAGAGAGCGTAACAAATTCTTATAACAACAACAAAATGGTTCGAATCGAAGACACTGATCCCCAAAACACTCTTCTGTGTTCTGTATCTGTACAAGCATTTCATTTTATTTCTCAATTTTAGACTTGACCCCATTGAAATGCTCAATTAGAGACCAAAAAATCATTAAATAGATAATCATATTCTCTCTCACTGCCCCTCCTCGAGACTGACATTTAGCTGTGAGTGTGTGTGCGCATGTGTGTAAGGCCAGGCTTGACATTTCCCTCTTATTGCCCTGTCTCTACTGCGATTGAGACCCATTAAGCTTATTATCTGCCCTCCTCCTCTGAACTCACTCTCCACTTACACCCTACCCGTTGACCTGGCAGTAAACACCGTCATCATCTTTCTGCCATGGAAACCGGGCCATAAGGGATCTTCTGCAGTGACCATCGAGAAATTTAATGCAACATTCATCGATCTCTGAATGTTTTTTCTTTTTTTTCTGTAGAAATATGAGGTAATTGAAAGCCTGGACATATACACAGCTTTTTGTGTGAGTGGATTGTAGAGAGAGAGAAAAGCACAATGCACACACACACACACACACACATGCACACACTCACACACCCACCCACACACAAACATTTCAGCTTTCATCTGCTGCTTAAAATTTTTAATGATAAAATATAGCAGCATAATGCATAAAATCATGCAGACACAGAACAAGAGCTTCAGTTAATGTTCTGTTAATTGCCGAGCCTCAATCAGAGCAAATGTTTAACTTTTGGTTCATTTGCTGAGGGACATGTAGACCTGACAACGTACTCGTAAAACGCTTTCTTTCATTGGTTAGAAACACAGTGACAGAAGAAAACAAACCTGAGCTAAGCGTGTGCAGAAATCACAAAAATCACCTGAGCAAGAAGTACATGGATCCCGTGCTAAATATATTATTATATAATTACATAAATACTAAAACATAAATGTACTAGTTATGCCTGCTGTTTATTTTCTCTTTTTGTTTATTGGCCCAAATTTCCGGAACACGTGGCATTTCTGCAGCACTTTGGATCAGGTTGTGTCTTGAGGCTCATTTCTACAAAAACATCTCCAAAAAAATTTCATCTTTGGTCACTTCCTGGAGTCGAGTCGATTCAGAGTCAAATCACTGATCACAAATCAAACATTCATTCCAACTGAAAATGGTTTAAAAACCCAAAAACATCCAATGAGCAGCTTTTCAGTGAAAGAGGTCAGAGGAAAATGGCCAGAGTGGTTCCAGTGGTTCCAGAGTAGAAGGCTACCATAACTCAAATCACCACTCTTTACAGCTGTGGTGAGAAGAAATGCATCTCAGAACGCAGAACAGACCGAACCTTGAGGCGGATGAGGTACACCAGCAGAAGATCACATCAGGTTCCACTCTTGTCAGCCAAGAACAGAAATCTGAGGCTACAGTGGGCACGCTGTATCACGACAGATTGTAAAAACATCACCATTCATGGAATATTAGAATTATCATTTCACTTTCTATGTTGTGTAGAGGTGTGCATGACCTTTAACCCCACCCCCACTTGCTCTGAAAGGAATTCTGAACAATCCCACTTATTCCCAATGATTTTTGTTGTCCTTTAAACTTAAGAATAATTTTAAATTAAATCCTTGCACTGTGGTAGGCCTATAGTGAGTTCTGTAATGACCAGCACCTTATGAAAGAGCACTTGCAGAGCCGCGGATTGCACATCGCTATCCAGCCCCATTCTAGTTTATAGTCAGATTAGAAGCACAAAGGCCATGCCAGACTCATTTTTTTTTAGATGATACTGATAATGATACTGATGTTGAATATGACAGAAAAACTCAAATTCTTCTGTAGTCATAGCATACGCTATTCTAGAAAGGCAGCTCATTGAGCTATAAGGATGCCTCTGCTAATGGACATGAGCTTCCATGCTGTGCGTTCTCAGTTTCAGAATCAATGATTTTAGCTGAGCCTCCAGCTTGTCCACATGTAATGTACTATGATACGCAGATTCAATCTTTGGCATATTTATTGCACTGATTTATTTATTTTTATTCTGAACAATGTAGACCTAAATGCACTGAAGCTGGAAATGTAATCTGTAGGTCGTATGTGACATTCTTTCTCTGCTAATTAATCCCCCATGTTAATCACCATTAATAAAATAGCCATTTTTTCCTATATAACTATAGAAAAGAATACTCTTTTTTCTTCCCGGCTTGACTAGTCAAAATGCATAGTCATGCAACCTCTAAAATATTTACAGTATTTACTGTAATGCTTTATAATGTCGCTTTCCAGCGTCACTGAGAAAAAGATGGGTTCCGTTTTGAGCCTGGTTCCTCACAAGGTTTCTTCTCAGAGAAGTTATCTCAGGGAGTTTTTCCCTGCTACCATCTTCTCTGTTGCTGCACAAATAAAATTCAAATGAACTGAACTGAACTTGCAGTTTTTGGTGCAATTTTTCGACTGTGAAAGCCAATTTTGAAATCAGGTATTATCCAGGAATTGATCTTGACAATGGTGGTCTGGTGTTAAGTTCAGCTGAGCTCAAGTGGGACCGCAGCCTGCGCGAAAGTGATCTGCTCCTGGGGCTGGCTGTCGAATAATGGGATTGGTTGAATTTGTCAGGTTACTTCCCGTTTTAAGTTTCACGATGCCAAGGGGAAAGCAAGTCTGAAGAAGGTATATTGCTTTCATGGTATATGAAGAAAAAGGGATTTGAACATCACTGTTACTCATAAAAGCACTGACTTAACCAGTATATAAGGCTTCACCCAAACTGTTGACCATCATCGAGCAAAAGGAGAGAAAAAAAATAAGAAAAATAACATATATTGTCCAAATAAATAAATAATTAAATAATTAAATAAATAAATACCTAGTTTTGGGTGATCCATAGTTTGGAAATGCTGTTTGAAAAACAAACCTGTGATGATACGTTCTAAAAATTGCCGAGCCTCAATCAGAGCAAATGTTTAACTTTTGGTTCATTTGCTGAGGGACATGTACACCTGACAACGTACTCGTAAAACGCTTTCTTTCATCGGTTAGAAACACAGTGACAGAAAAAAACAAACCTCAGCTAAGCGTGTGCAGAAATCACAAAAATCACCTGAGCACGAAGTACATGGATCCCGCGCTAAATATATTATTATATAATTACGTAAATACTAAAACATAAATGTACTAGTTATGCTCGCTGTTTATTTTCTCTTTTTGTTTATTGGCCCAAATTTCCGGAACACGTGGCACTTCTGCAGCACTCCAGCTCTGTCCTTTGGATCAGGTTGTGTCTTGAGGCTCATTTTTACAAAAACATCTCCAAAAAAAAAAAATGGCATCTTTGGTCACTTCCTGGAGTCGAGTCAAATCACTGAGTTTATACTGTTTGTACCATAAAGAAAGCATAATTGTGGAAATTCCTTATCTTGTCTTTCATGAATGCATTCCCTGAGATCCCTTCCACAAATTAGGTTTTCAAGCCCTGAATTTGATCTCGTCAAGGACGTGACCTCAGAAAACGGAAAACAGATGTACGCACGATTCAAACATCTCCTTTTACTCAGCTTTCCTTCAAACTGAATTATGGGTGGAGGTAGAACTCCAGCCGCCTCGGGTGATTGTACGCCAAGCTGCTCGGGTTATCCTCCAGCTGCAGTAACACTGATACACATCCAGGCCGCTCACGGGAGCTGAGGCGATAATGTTATCACGATGTGCCAGCAACTCTGGCAGGAGACTGATCGATCGGACGCACATTTCCGAGCTGAACCCTGACCTGTCATGCCCGAGCTCTATTTGCAGGCAAGGTCTTTTCAGACAAACCGCTTGTCAGTATTTTTTTTTTTAAATCACTACTGGTGAATTCTATAAGTGGATAAAATGAATCATTTGTGTATTTCTTTTAACTTTAAACCAATAATTTAACGTTTTTAGAAATACAGTAGACGCAAATCACCTTCAAATCACCCCAGTGTTATACACACCATTATCCTGATTTTTATTTCTCCATTAAGTGTTGCTCCGCCCAACCCAAAAAGACTGACAGTGACAGATGTAGGACATCTCGGACATTTCTGTCTATCTAATCACGTATGTCAGACATACTGTAAACCATTTTAATTCATAAATATAAACCGCATAATACTATGTTTGTTAAAAAATATAATAATAATAATAATAATAATAATAATAATAATAATAATACTTTTGTTAAAATGATCTTGTTAAAATATGTTTCACAAACATTTTTTTAAATGTTCTGTAATATTTTACACCTAATAATGTTAGTGAATAATTTTACACCTTGCAAGTATTTTTTTCAGCAGTTTTTATAAGAGGCCAATTTCAATTCGCCAAAAATGTGGCTATATTTTTGAATAATTTATGCATGAAAGGGATAAATTCTAGACCTACACTCAAAAGTGTGTGTGTGTGTGTGTGTGTGTGTGTGTGTGTGTGTGCGTGTAATGCAATATGGAGCAGTGTTTATTTATACATGTGTGTGACCATAAATGATTGTGTGCAGTAGGTGTGAAAATAAGAAAGAGAGAGAGAGAGAGAGAGAGAGAGAGAGAGATAATCATTCTCCCTGGGCTTTGCAGGAGAAATAGCCTGCACTTTTACGCTTAATAGCTCTCACTTTTTCAAGATCGTTTCCATTTTAGCTCATGACCGCAGGCCGGGCATTATGCGTTAATCAACAACTTGTCGAAAGGAAAAGAGCTTCAGTGACTGCATTCTTTTTCGGTGTGAATCTATCACTGTTATTTGGTAAAGCTAAACCCCTGGCTACTCTTTCCTCGCGCTCGCTCTGTATACACATATGCCTGCAGTATTGTTTTGTCTTGCTGCTTTGAGCTGGAAAAGAAAATGGTGAAATGAAAAAAAAAGCAAAGCAAAGCTCTACCAGCTCACTGGAGCCTTGCTCGGAATTAAATAGCTAATGTTTAATAGGAGCCGATGGAATGGGAGTCCTGCGGGGATGGCAGACGCACTCGTAGCGCCAGTGCACTTGGTTTGCGTATGTCAGCAACGCTGCTGTTGTCTCTGATTGATTTTCAGTGAGATTGACACGCCTGTCCTGTGGAGCCAGCAGTTCCTATTGCCCTTTGTCCTCTATGAAAATGAACTGCTTTTCTGTGTACACTGAATTTGTGTGTGTGTGTGTGAGAAAGCGAGATGAGATGTTGGGGCCGAAATCGAATACTACATAGTAGACACAGTAGATTTCTTAACAGTAGAAGAAAATATTCTCCAGTCTCAAGTAAAAGGTACCAAACTATACCATTGTTTCTCACCAGGCTGGTACTAAAAAATAATTTTTGTACTTTTAGTACCTGGAGAAATGGATGGAATGTACGTCATATGCAAAATTCACAGGATTCAAGTCATATAAATAGTCATAAAAAAAAAAATGCCAGCCAAAATTTACATCAATAAAATTTACATGGGGAAGTTTCTCCTCTTCAGAGTCAGAGGAACTGAAGTAGTCTACACTTTATGGCTGTCAAAAAAGACAATTCAAATTGGTTATGTTTGATTTCGTTTCAGAGCGGGGGAGGCCATTAGGGAGGCCATGCGAGAGGCCATGCGAGAGGCCACGAGAGAGGCCACGAGGTAGGCCACGAGGGAGGCCACGAGGTAGGCCACGAGAGAGGCCACGAGAGAGGCCACGAGGTAGGCCACGAGGTAGGCCACGAGGTAGGCCACGAGAGAGGCCACGAGGTAGGCCACGAGAGAGGCCACGAGGTAGGCCACGTGGGAGGCCACGTGAGAGGCCATGAGGTAGGCCACGTGAGAGGCCATGAGGTAGGCCACGAGGTGGTTTAGCATTGTTGCCTCGCACCTCCAGGGTTGGGGGTTCAAATCCTACCTCCACCCTGTGGAGTTTGCATGTTCTCTCTGTGCATTGGAGGTTTCCTCCTCCAGTCCAAAGGCATGCAGTGATTGCGCCCTGTGATGGCTTGGCACCCCATATAGGCTGTCCCCTGCCTTGTACCCAAAGTGCCCTGGGATAGGCTCCAGGCTACCCTGCAACCCTGTGTACTATAAGCCGTACAGAGAATGGATGGATGAATGTTTTGTTTCATAGTGGCATTTCACGTCATCGCTTGACTAGTGCCATGGACTCTGAACAGATAAGACGTCCGTTTTGAGTTTGACATGGGGAGAATAAATCAATTCTTCCAGTCGTCTATAAACATTTTGTTTTTAATCATCGACCTTTTTTTTAAACACACCATGTCATCAGTTTGCTAAAAAGACCAGAGATCATAAGTAAAATGAAAAACATAAATAAATGAAAGTTTACGAGAACTTGTAACACGTAATTTCCCCTTTCTGATGTATTTTCTCTAGCCCTGTAGCTGCCTTCAGTTAAATAATTCACATAAATGCATGGGATTAGCATCAACACAAGATGTACAACTAGGTTGGATGAACTACAGCTATTTTTTTCATATATGAATTCTGCTACAGTGTACTAATATTTTTTTTTTTAACTTAAAAACAGGTTACTACCCCTGTACTGGTGTGAGTCAGTTCAAAGAACAACATGTGCAGAGTAAAAGCATCGACTCTGAATGCATTTTGCATTAGCTAATGATCCTTATAAATTCAATCATGTATAACATACATTAGGAGTCGAGAAAACTTCAAATTTTTTACAAAACTGTAGATTTCCAGAACTGGAGTTGAGAATAGTTGTCTTAAATCGCGTGGTTATATTGAATATCGACACAGCTATTCAGTATATTGTAACAGCAAAACCGCGAGTGTGATACTGCTTTTAGGCAACAGTTTTATAAGCAAAAAATTTATATTGAATAAGTGACATGTCAGACACGATATGGCCAAATGTTCTGTTTATTTTTGCTCCACTAGCATAAATAGATCCCGAGGAACTACACTCGCTTTATAACACGTCAGCTAGATGACTAGCTTGCATCGATTTGTACATTCCTGTTAAAGGTGCTTCTGGTAAAATTGGCGTCCCTTCTTCCTTTTCATCTTCATCTGTCAAAGTCAAAAGTTGTATTCACGAAATGTATTGTTGGCCATGTCCACTGACGATGTTGCTAACACTACTTTGGAAACCATTTCAAGTGGAATTTTATGTAGTGAACACAGACGAGCTGAATGATACACACAGTGAAATGTCCCAGTGTGTTTATACTGAATATAAGCACTCTTGGAATTCCGCTTGACCAATGAAATTAGCAAACCAGAGCTAACTGTTGTATAAACACGCATGCTATCAAAGATGATCTAACTAAAAATTTGTCTATAGTTCATTAGTGCAATGTGAGATGGTTTTGGTGGTGGTTTAGGACATTTATGACATTTATGCAGTTTCATTTTAAATAATGCATAAAATATATTTCTTTTGGTCCTACTTCTCGTATGCAAAATTCCGAGTAATATCCAGAGTACAGACTCGATGCAGTGCTCGAACAGGGCTCCATTTGCTATTTTGCTATTTTCGGCCAATAATGCTGAGGGTAATCCGAATCCTGAGTTCAATACTGGATATTTGTAATGTTGCCCTGAGTGACCTAAAACCCCATGTCTTATATTCCTAATCAAATCTGTTGTGCTGAAAAGCACTTCACTCCTCTACATCCCACATCTTCTCACAGTACAACCACTGCCTCAGAAAGCATGATCTCTTCATTCTGCTGGAGTAATGGGATTGAATTACTCATTGGACATTTTGTCCATTTGATTATTACTATGGATTTTTGGAATTTTTTTTTATAAATATGGTTTTGGACATGCATATCACTATTGAGTTAAATAAGTACTAGATTTCTAAGAGAACAAGGGAAGTATTTTGTCATGTAAGCACAAGTATAACTCAGTAGTATACCATTGGTGTATTGCTAGTTTGCTTGGCCATAAGCCATTTTTTTCCCCAATTCTCACTTAGAAGCCATTTTTATGTTCGGAAATTAAAGCTCCTTGTAGTAATATTTTCAATATTTTCAACCCACTATGATCAAAAATTGTTCACGACTTCCTTTTAACACAAATGCCAAAGCCATATTTTCCTGTCTTTGAGCAAAAATTCAAAGTCCTGTCTCGTTTATTATACAATTTTGTGGAAATGCACATTATATATAACTCCATTTCATGTACATGTGTGTGAATGAAAGGGAGGGAAGTGGAAAAGTAAGATTACAGGGTGAC
>CM040978.1:5396957-5414245 GCA_022985145.1 Pangasius djambal
CCAGATTAAGATGGTTTGGACATGTTCAGAGGAGGGAGAGTGAGTATATTGGTAGGAGAATGTTGGACATGGAGCTGCCAGGCAGGAGGCGAAGAGGAAGGCCAAAGAGGAGGTATATGGAGGTAATAAATGAGGATATGAAGCTAGTGGGTGCAAGTGTTGAGGATGCAGAAGATAGGGATAGGTGGAGAGTGATGATACGCTGTGGCGACCCCTGAAGGGAAAAGCCGAAAGAAGAAGAAGAAGAAGAAGAAAGATTTCAACATAAATAGGCTACTTCAAGGCCCTAGAAACTATGAAAATATTTGCTGAACACAACATACTGATTTATTTTTTTTTTGCCACTAAATATAAACTGAAGAAACCAAAATAAACCAAATGCAGGTTATTTATAGTAAGAATGTTTGTGAACAGGTGAAAATTATTAAATGTCCAGAGCCCAGTGAATGAGAGGAGGGAGCATGTGATCAGTCATGTGACATGGTTTGTAGTTTTTGACATAGCTGATCATGGATCTTAGACTTTGTGGATTCAATGTGTTCGTTTGTGTACTCAGTTTTACCTCTGACTGTTACATAGCACTAACACTGGAGACTCCTTCCATAACTACATGTTAAATATCTTAGTACAGAATATATCAGCATATCAATGATTATCTATTTTTCTTAGCTAACATAACAATGCTTTTGCCTGTTTGTAAAAAAAAAAAAACAACCAAACAAAATCAAAAATCCAACTGCATTGTGGTATAAAACTATATAACTATATAAGCTGACACATGAGTGGCACTCACAAAAGCACAAATATAGGTATTTGTTGTAGATTGCTTTTCTTTCTGAAATATCAGCATGAAATGGACTCGTATGTCATTATGAAGCACTCTTAAGAGAATGAGAATGATGATTTGATTGGATCATCCCGTCTTACCATGTTAGCATGTGCAGCGATGGTCATAAAAATAATAATATAATAATAATATAAGACCTTGGTCAAATACCTTGTTTAAGGACTAACATGACTAACACTTTTCACCTTCCAAAGTTAACAAAGCTTTACTTTTCCTCACACTCATAAACATAATGCCACTCATAAAGTGAACAAACTTGTTTTTATTTGATTTTTTTACTCACTCTGACTTTTATTCTTCAGTTCAAACACACACACACACACACACACACACACACACACCCGCACACAGACATTCTAGCACTTTTAAGATATAACCCTTAAAGCTTGAGGCAATTCCAACTTTTTGAATGTTAAACTTCAGACTTCAGAGCTAAGTTTGAGATGTGGTATTGCTGTCTGTGTTTACAGAGTTGAAATTTCTGAAATGGGCTTCAGTTGAGGCCAAATGTTTACATACACCTAGTCTGAAGATATTCAGTTTTTCACAACTCCACACATTTCATGTTACTGTACATTTCATTTAGGTTGTCAATAAAGGCATCTACTTTGTTCACATCAGAGGTAACTTTAAACTATTGATTAGAGACAGAATTATTTCAGGTTTAATTCATTATATTAGAATTTCAGTGGGTAAAATGTTTACATATAGTACACTGGTCTCTTTAAACAGTTTGGATGATTCCAGAAATTGATGTAATGACTTTTAGAAGCTTTCGATTGGCCAATTGTCATAATTAGGAGATAATTGGGAGTGCACCTGTGGCTGTAAAAGGGGCTAGCTTTGGAGACCATGCCTTTTTGCACTAGATACCATGGGAAAAATCCAAGCAACTCAGGCAAGGCCTCACAAAAGAAAAAAAAATTAAGTCCAGTTCCTCCTTATGAGCAATTTCCAAACAACTGATGATGCCATGACCATCTGCACGAACAGTTGTATGCAAAACTAATCTTGAGACACTTCATCCTTAAGGTAGGAGGAACAAATGAACAAACTTTGGGCCAGTAGGTTCAACTGATCCCCAAGACAACAAAGAAACTGGTGAGGGTAAGAGAGAGTCTTACATTACTGTGGCCTGAAAGACTGTCTTGGAAGGAAGAAGCCCTTACTGGCATCAAAAAGCCAGACTGTAGTTTGTAGGTGATAGCCAGCCTTTTGGAGCATTGTTCTCTAATCAGATGAAACAAAGAATTGAACTGTTTTGCCATAATGATCAGTGCTATGTATGGAGAAAAAAGGGTGAAACTTCTAATTCAAAGAACACCATCCCAACTGTAAAGCAAGGGAATGGTAGCATCATGTTTTGGGTATGTTTTGCTGGAAAAGGGACTGGTGCACTTCAGATTATCTAATAATTATCTAAAACTACTAATCTAAAAAGAAAAACCTCAAGACATCAGCCAGAAAGTTAAATCTTGGTCACAACTGGGTCTTCCAGCAGGACAATGATCCTAAGCAAACCTCCAAAGTTGTAACAAATTGGCTTAAAGACAACAAATTGAAAGTATTGGAGTGGCCTTTACAAAGCTCTGACCTGAATCCCATAGAAAATTTGTGGACTGAATTGAAAAAGTGTGTCTGAGCAAGGAGGCCCACAAACCTGACTGAGTTATATTAGTTCTGTCAGGAGGAATGAGCAGAAATTCTGGCAAAGTATTGTGAGAAGCTTGCAAACTTTTCACCCACTGAAAATCTGATATAGTGAATAAAAGCTGAAATAAATATGTCTTTTGGCTTTTATTTTAAATGACCTATTATGGAAATGAAGTAGATGTCCTAATTAAATTTACACAGGAAATGTGTGGTAACATGAAATGTGTGGAGTTTGAATTTCTTTACCCTAGGTGTATATAAACCTTTTGCCTTGACTGTACATGTCAGAGCTGCCATTTACCCAAGAAATGTACTATTCATGGAAATCCAGTTCGTTTGGAAAAAACATTTGTATTCTATGAGATTTTGTTAAACTTGTATATAAAGAGACTTACTAATGTCAGCCTTGATTGATCAGCTGATTAATTGGTGAGTTACTGTGATTTTATATACAGATTATGCTGTCAAGCTTAAATCATTTAATTATCTAAATTTAATGAACATTTTCTGAAACTCGGTCATGTCATATTAATGACTTGAAAGAAAGCAATCCAAAACAAGTTCATAAGTCCATAATAGATTAGTTATTTAATTAGGACCAAAGTATTTATGCCCTATAAAAAGAGCAAACATAGGAGTCATGACAACGGAGTCAGGGATTCAAATGCAAGGCTTTATTACAAACGTGGTCAAAACAGGCAGGGTCGAGCACCAGCAAACAGTATAATCCAAGCCAGAGGCAAAAGAGTAATCCAGAACACAGGCAATGGTCAGGGCAGGCAGCAAACAATCAAAAATAAGGAAAACAGTCCAAGGGTCAAAAACACAGGTAAACTATACAACAGGCTATACAATAATCAGCCCCCTAGGAGCGTGTGTGAGCAACCTTTATACAAGACAAGGAGAACACATGACAAAACCAACCAATGGGAACAAGACACATGCAACCAAGGAACCAATCAGAACATAACACGCAGACAAGGGTAGCACAAGGGTAGCCTCCGCAGCCGAGATAGAACAGGCCGAGAGTTCACAGATGGCCTCCATGGCCGTGACAGGGCAGGCGAAGAGCTCGAAGATGGCCTCCTTGGCCGTGATGGGACAGTCAGAGAGTTCATATATAGTCTCCTTGGCCATAACAGGACAGGCAGAGGGTTCAGAAGCAGACGCCGCCGACTCAGGAGGTACTGCAGTGGAAGCTGCCACCTCGGGAGGAGATAGAGCAGACGCCGCTGATTTGAGAGGTTCTGCGGTGGGAGCTGCCACCTCAGGAAGAGCTGGAGCAGATGCTGACAACTTGGGAGGTTCTGCAGCGGGAGCTGCCACCTCGGGAGCAGGAACGGGCTCTGGAGCAGACTCATGGACTGGAGCGGGCTCTGGAGTGGATTCGAGGACTGGAGCAGGCTCTGGAGCAGGCTCAGGAACAGATTCACAGACTGGAGCAGACTTGGGGGTAAATTCATGGACTGGAGCGGTAACAGAGCAATATGTAGCCCAAACACACAGGATGGCGACCGCCATTGCACGGAGCACTGAGGATAGGGAAAGTGTCTCTGTGAAGACCAGTGCTGAAGCTCTTGGAATGCCTGCTGCATGCACCGACATCAACAGTAGGTCTGCCAGACTGGACACCAGCCTCAAACACCCTTGGAACACCTTGGTGTCTTCAAACGCAACATCCACGATGCTCGGGAATACTGGAATGGCATCCGTGATGGCTGAAGACTGAGGCTTGACATCCATAATGGCTGGAGGCTCTGGACTGGCGGCCATCTTGGGAAGAGGCTCTGGGCAGGCGGCCATCTTGGGATGAGGCTCTGGGCAGGTGGCCATCTTGGGACGAGGCTCTGAACTGGCCATCACAGAACAAGAAGGTGCAGAAAACACAGGAGTGGCGACCATAATCACAGGACCTGCTGGTGGTCGTGATGGGTCAAGCTCCGCTGCTGCCGGAGCTTTCGCTGTTTCCCCCCCGCAAAATAAAATTCTTAGGGGTTTCAAAGTCCTCTGCCTCTCCCACAGTAAAAGGAGAGCCACATGACAACAGTGCATAGTCTATAAAGTCTCTTAAACTACATTTAAACTCCCCTCCAGGTAACAATGATTTTGCTGGCTCACTGAGTCCAAAATGGAACAAGTCCTTAAACAAAATCTCATCATATATCGGTACTTGATATGACAACTCACAGAACAGATGAACATATTCCTCAATGGATAGGTCCTTTTGCCGAAGGTGCAGTAGTTGATCGACTTGGTCCATGATTGGCCTGGAATGCTCAAAAAGCCGCTGGATCCAGGTGGGCTGATTATTCTGTAACGTAGGGGTCGTGACAACAGAGTCGGGGATCCAAATGCAAGGCTTTATTACAAACATGGTCAAAACAGGCAGGGTCGAGCACCAGCAAACAGTATAATCCAAGCCAGAGGCAAAAGAGTAATCCAGAACACAGGCAATGGTCAGGGCAGGCAGCAAACAATCAAAAACAAGGAAAACAGTTCAAGGGTCAAAAACACAGGTAAACTAGAAAACACAGAAACTAGGAAACTAAGAAACAAGGGATGGCTATACAATAATCAGTCCCCTAGGAGCGTGTGTGAGCAACCTTTATACAAGACAAGGAGAATACATGACAAAACCAACCAAAGAACATAACACACAGACAAGGGTAGCACATGACAAGATCACAGGTGGGGCAAGGAACACATGTCCAGAAAACAATGGCAAGAGTCTGGGGTGGAGTGCCCTCTAGTGGAGTTTGTGGGCACTCCAGCCGGCGATCGTAACAGCATTACTGTGTGTCTGTAGATGATTCGCTGCAGTGGCTGAGCTGCATTATTGGAAGATTTAGCGCATACCATGTTTAGGAAGCACACTTTCACTGTTTATTTGTCATTTTGTTGTTTTCAGCTGTCAATGAGCTTTTTACCTTTGTGGCCTCACTAAATGCAAATCACTTGTGCTGTTTACTAATTTACAGCTCATTAGCATTTGCCAACATATGCATGTGAGTAGGAAGAAAATCAGCATTACTGAAATGTTTGTAAATGTGTTGTGAATTTTTATCTCCCTTTGGCCAACAAAAACATTTATACACAACTTTACTAAAAGATAATACACAATAATAAATATAATAAATGAGGCCCATAGTTCTCAGGTTATGCATGCTAGGATACTTCAATGCCCTTAGTTTGTTCAAAGCTAAAATGAAACATTATACTGTGTTCATCACATCCCCGATTTCTCCTAGGTTCGACTCTTCAGTGGAATTTAGGAGGCTGTTTTACAGGAAACGGTGAAGAGAAAATCACTGGTTGCCAGATAGCACTCACAGAATTGTACTTTTGGAAAGGAAAATCATGGCCAAACTGTTAGACCACAGTAACGCTGTCATCCTACACAGACTGACAGAGAGAGCCATAAAGATAAGACTGAGTTCAGCTTCATGCCCCAGAACATAACTTTTAAAAACAAGTGGTCACATAGGGGATTTTACCATCCACACAGCTGATAGGCGTAATGTATAGAAAGGAAACGCCCACCACTTCCTTAAACCCTTCACAGGTTTTTATTAATACACCCATTCTTATATATTATCCTTTTTATAGCACATTCACAGGAATCTGTATGCTGGATGCTGCATATAATCTGAGACTACTAATAAATGGATTAAAAAACCTGTTGCTATTTAACAAAAGGATGTTTATGTAACATTTATGGAAGGAGTGACCACTATCAGCGCTTTGTAACAGTCAGTAAGTCTTTATTCTTTGTGGTTTCTCGGTGACTGTGAAAAACTGTGTTTTTTGTTGTTGTATTATCTGGAATACATCTGTGTATTATTCTGGTTGTATAACCGGAATAAAACACTTCAGGAAGTACCGTTATAGAAAAATAAGCAAATTCAGAGTCAAATTCAGAGTCAAACCAGTAATTTTGCTTCTTCACACATCCCTATCTTTGATTATTTTCCTATAACAGCATACCCCCAACTGTTTGATCAGTTTGATGAGAAAAATCAGTTTCTCATATACTTATACTGTATATACATATATACTGTATATATATATATATATATATATATATATATATATATATATATATATATATATATATATATACTGTATATATATATATATATATATATATATATATATATATATATATTTCCTTTGCAAGATGCTTTGCGTAACTTCGTTTTCGTTTTCCACACAGGAATATTTACAGAAGGCTGAAGTCTTATGTAGAGCTCTGAGAGGCATCATAAAGCTTTTCTATAACCGTGTTTATGCAAGATTTTGTTTAAAATGGCCAAACCTCCTGTTCTGTATGTAGGACTGGTATATATAAGGGTGTATATGGACTGTTGAAGATGAAAGAGTGTATATATGTGTGTAAGGAGAGCTTGGATACATGCACACTATATGTGAGACTATATGTGTTGTGGTGTGTGTGTATGTGTGTGTCTGTGTCTGTGTGTGTGTGAGAGAGAGAGACAGAGAGAAAGAGAGAAAGCAAGGTCCTCTCTCCTCTCTCTTAGGGCTGATGAATGTTGATGCTGTTTCCCTCACGGGGGAAATAAACAGCAGGAGGATAATTAAAGAGAAACCCTGTGCACTGCAGCGTCTCTTGGCCCCGAAATGCCGTTGCCATGATCACGGCCAGTGTGCACGGAGAAGCCAGGAAAAACAGCAAAGCCGGACTGCGGCTCTGTACCGCCTAAATTTACACCAGTACATGCCGGATGTGGAAATGTAATGAGCTCACAAAAGCAAAAGGAAAGCAAAAGTATATGTGATCTTTATTTATCTGCATGGAGCTCGAAATGGCAAGTCAAAAAAAAAAGGCAGTAGTCATATAATTAAAATAAGGTTTTATTTGGGTGTAACTTCTTAAGTTAACATCTTAGTGTAATTCTTTACATTGATGCATGTTAAGATCTAAACATCTCAAACATATTGTGAAATTTTATTTTATCACTAACAATATGATGAGAATATTGATATTTGAATAAAGATACAGCATTTCACCATGAGAATGTAAAAATGTACCAAAATAACATGCAAACAAGATGCTTAGGATATATTTCAGTCTTGGATGAGAACTTCTAAAACGCATTCAAAATTTTGTCTCAATTTAAAATAAATTGCCTATTCGTTTTTTAAATAAAACACATAAATAATAATAAAATAAAGCAGCTCATGGTAATCAATTCATTTGTTCTTATCAAGTAAAAATACCTTGAATATAGTCAAATTAATCTACTGCTTATTAGAAGATAATAAGAAGATTATTAAACCAATTTCTAGACATTTTTACTAATTGAAAGTCTTGTTTTATTGGCGGATAATTGGGCTTGTTTATGGAAATAAATGCTTAAAAACAGTCTTCCAATAGAGAAGACTACTTCAAGCTAGAAATTATTTAAAAGTCTTATATTTGGTTAGAAATTAGTTTAATAATCTTATATTTGGTTTACTGTAATCTTATCAAAGGAAAAACTAGACAAATTTGTCTATATTCAAGATATTTCCACTTGCTAAGATATCATTTTGTTGCAGTGTTGAATACAGAAAATAATTCCATTTCTTGGACTAAAAATACCATGTCCTCAGGAAAAATGTCTATTCTTGTAAAAGCCTACAAAACATCCTACACAAAGAGTGATCTTAAATGTTTTGGCTATTTACTTTGCTGTTTAAAAGAAAAGTTTCAGTATTAAATAATATTACTGGGTAAGACACACAACAGTAGACCCTGTCTTTCTTTTCTATAGAAACAGGTCAAACATTATGTTGTGGTTCCCTTAACTAACATTATTTAGTGCCATAGTTGACATCATTAAGTTATTAATGCTTGCATTAATTATTTTTTTAGAATAAAACATGATCAAACGACGATCACCTACATCCATGACCCATAAAAATACTGATCAATATGAACTAATGACCCAAATTATATGTTTGAATGAAGCAGGATGGGTGCCAATATTTACACCCAGGGGCCTGAATTCTGTTTATTACCAAGCTGCAATTGAATTCATGCTAATTTATATGATTTATCTGCCATAAATGGAATAAAAATTAGCTAACTTTTAGCTCGCATATTCAGTTAACATTTAAACGAGGACATTTATTTTGCTTTTTTGTTACCAATACTTATGGTTTCATTTTATACCACAGCGCTGTTGAATTTTCTATAACAGCAGCTCTGACAGTAGTTCAAGTCACAGGTTTATATTCATGCTCTTGTTCTGACATGTAATAGTTTCTATAGTAACCTTAATAACAGGAATGTGTACACCACCTTTTTGTTGATTATTTCTCTACAACAGCTTACCCCTAAGTGTTTTATTCCATACGTAGTTAAAAGAACAGAAATGTTAATTACTGAACATGTGTCAGATATTTGCATTATGATGGTGTACATCCTAGACATCTTTCTTTTTATAGGAATCTCTCACTGTTTGTCACATTTAGTCCCCGAACCTGACACTGAACAAACCGGAGTCTTAAATATTTCCACCTGAAAGGAAATTAAGTGCGAAGAGATTCTGCCGAGAAAAACTGATATAAGAAAAAAAAAAAAAACTTGTAAAGAAGTTGTCTGAAAGTACATAACAGCTACCAAGAGGGCAGACTTTCAATCCTCCCTCCCAACAGCGCAAGCTCTTTTATTTATCCGGGATGAAAGGGATGTTTCCAAGACAGTGACGATTTCCCCTGTGACACTGTTTAGTCACTTGCCGCAGAGCAGGAATTGGAGACAGAAATGAAACACAAGTCCAACCTAATTGATTTCAGTGGATGATGAAGCTGAGAAAAACTCACACTATGGAGGAAAAAAATAAGTGAGGTGCGTGAGCTGGGTTTGAATCAATCCAAAGGAGAAGCACTGAGCTGTTAAAGGTGCAGTAGACAAGATTTGTCAAGATTAGGTTGGTTAGCTATAACAGTTAAATAAGTGGAGTTGAATAAGATTTAAACCTTTTTTTTTTTTTTTACTCCTTTAGCCCTGACGCCTATTCCCACATGTACACAAAATTCTGCACCCAGAACCTACAGTGGTTCAACTAACATTAGCATGCTAACAAGAGTTATAATTAGCAAGGACTGTTATAGCCAAAGCCAAGTTATAATATTGTAAAAACAAGAAGTTTGACTTGAAGGTTGGTTTACTTTATAATAATAAAAAAAAATCTGCACTCATTTGTTATGTAAAGCAAACTGTTCAAACAATTCAAACCTGTACACAGATTGCGTTTACAGAGCTGTCCAGGAGCATCATTGCTAATTCTATGTCCAAAATTCCTCCATCTTGGAAAAACTCTGCCAGTGTTTACTCTGGATTTATTGTGTTTCTTGTCGTTAAGTGTTTTCGTGTAGAGTGTAGAGGGATTTTTTTGCTTACAGTAGAATTATCTGGCTGTTCTGGGCGCTTGCCGAGTTCAGACTGAGATAGGGGCGAATTACTATGACTAACAGGAGGCATATGTAAACACAAACAAGTCTTTTCCAAATAGGTTTTCTCAACCGCAATTGTGCTGAGGCCATTTTTTTTTAATTAAACCATTATTTTTTATGTTCTACATACTTTCCTGGGTATTTGTACTAGTAGGAAATAAAAAAAAAAAGACTATCGCATCTTTAAGTGTAGCAGTTAATTTTTTTTGGATGTGCAGGCAGCTACTGTATTTAGGGTCATTATGTGTAAAACAGTGTGAAGGAAAGCAGCCTGTCCTGAAGGTCTTTAATAAATCTGCCATTAAAGCTACTAAAGACCCTGGTTCACTAACAATACTAAGAGGAACCAACATTTAAATGAGATTTTTGTCTTTGTTAACTGTCCTCCATAGCTGTGTTCAGTTCAAATCTTCGGAGTGAAGAGTAAAAGTGAAACTAAAACTTGGCACAGAAGTATAATTCTGATGAAAGGCGATGAGAGGCATCAATAAACTGCTCAATATATGACGTGAGCACAAAATGCAGCAGTGTACTGTGTACATCAGTGTGTGTTGAGCTCATGAGGTAAATGTGAATGAAAACCTTTTCACAGCCTTGTTAAAAACTGTTGGATTTGAAGGATGCACATTAGGATGCACACTAGTATAAAAGCAATTGCACCACAGTAATAATAAATCATTATAATAATTTCATCACACATTATTAAATAATAACTAGTTTATACATTTATTACAGACTAATAAAAAAATAAAAAAAAAACCCTAATAAATTAAACTAATAAAAAACAAATATCTCAAAGGCTGGCAGAGAAAAAATAAAATTAAATCACAATAAATAAATAAAAAAAAATAAATTGTCGTTAAATAGTACACTTTTATTCAGACGTTTTATTGTTAAATATTTATGTTGCTAAATATTGTAAATATTTATATATTACATAATGTAGCCTTTTAAAATATGTCTACAATAATTATCCATCCACTATTATTAATAATGTAATACTTCAAATTAATTGCTACCCATTTTTAAGAAACGGTCTCGTTATTTTGTGATACAGGGAGCTTTAATAAAACTGTGACTTTATTTTGTCTTCAAATAGCAAAATCTGGCTTCTGCGAATTTAATACCTGACCTTTGGTCATATTTACACATGCAGTGTCTGTCCAGAAGTGACTTTTATCCTGTAGTAAATTCCTCAGTGGGTGCAAAATTGAAACATTTGCATTGACACTGCTCAATTTAGACCTAAATTGCATATCCTATAGCAAGTTTCATTGCTATTTTACTCATGTGAATGATGCAATCCTTTACAGACTCTATTAATAATTCAGCTTGGATGTTTTTACGGTGTTATCAGGCTTGCATGTGATTTTACACACACCAACCTGGTAAATCAGAGCATTAAAGTCTAGATTGGATCAATTGATTATTAGAAAAGCTTCATTCAGATAATCCAGCTGGAGGAGCATTATTTGCTTTCCTAATATGTTTACTGACCTTTTCATGGTAAACCATTGTGTAAAGCATTGATTAACAGTTGCTGTAGCAGAGGTGTCTCATGCATTTGAACAGATTTATCGGGTTTATTCGGCTCTCTGAACGGACAATTACGTGTGGACAACTGGGACTAGAAAAAAATGCAACAAATGTAATCAGCAATTCTTGTACTGTAGACACTAAGACCCTAATGGCCTGATATTTTGCCTCATTGGTTTTATTTGTTAACACAAAAAGGTCAGCTTCTGTCTTTGTTTGGCATTTCCAGTATTGCCACCCAATCAATTCTTCAATGTTCATGTTTATACCACAGAGCTGTTGAATCCTCAATTCTGATTGGTCAGAAGGCATTGACTAATTTTCTACAACAGCAGCCCGGACAGTAGTGCAGTGCCATTCTAATACATTATCATTTCTACAGTAGGCGCTCATAGTACACAAAGACTCATAAGGTGGACAATAACGAGTGAAGCTTTTTATAAGAAAACATTTATTTCATATTTTTGGCAGGAGTCTTCAGTGTTAGTTCTCAGATATTGGAAAGGCTTCAGAACAGAAATGTTTGGCACTACCTTTTCTTGTCTTATTAACTTCCAAAGATGTGATGCAATGCCCTATAGGGTTCCCCTACATGCGAGGAAACATGATGAAGCGCCCAAATGTTTATCTTTCAAATGGAAAAGAACATGAAGAAGCACCTCTTCCAGTGATGAAATCGAGATGCAGTGCCCTATAGGCTTTTCTACATCTGAGATAACGAGATGCAGTGCCCTATAGGCTTTCCTACATCTGAGAAAATGAGATGCAGTGCCCTATAGGCTTTCTTACATCTGAGAAAATGAGATGCAGTGCCCTATAGGCTTTCCTACATCTGAGAAAATGAGATGCAGTGCCCTATAGGCTTTTCTACATCTGAGATGATGAGATGCAGTGCCCTATAGGCTTTGCTACATCTGAGATGATGATATGCAGTGCCCTATAGGCTGTCCTACATCTGAGAATATGAGATGCAGTGCCCTATAGGCTTTCCTACATCTGAGATGATGATATGCAGTGCCCTATAGGCTTTCCTACATCTGAGATGGTGATATGCAGTGCCCTATAGGCTGTCCTACATCTGAGAATATGAGATGCAGTGCCCTATAGGCTTTCCTACATCTGAGATGATGATATGCAGTGCCCTATAGGTTTTCCTACATCTGAGAATATGAGATGCAGTGCCCTATAGGCTTTCCTACATCTGAGATGATGATATGCAGTGCCCTATAGGCTTTCCTACATCTGAGATGGTGATATGCAGTGCCCTATAGGCTTTCCTACATCTGAGATGATGATATGCAGTGCCCTATAGGCTTTCCTACATCTGAGAAAATGAGATGAAGTGCCCTATAGGTGGTCCTGCACTTCTTATTGTTTTTGCCCCTGCCCCTCAGACTGCCTGTGTCCACCCGTGTTTATAGCTGCTATAACATAAGTGATAACAAGAACTAACTTGTTTCTTGGATGTTCCATAACAATCACGCCATAACATTCATGTCAGCACATAAAAAATATAAAGCATTGGGAAAGGAATCTGGTCAAAACATCACTCAATAAAACATGCAGAGGCAGAAATCAGCACAAAATGAAAGTCACCAGCGTGTATCATGTTTTCACATGATTGCAAATCTATTAAACGTTGTCTGTAACTCTATTTCACTTTAAAGATGCTCCTTGAAATGGAAGTGAGCAGATCAAAGAGGACATGTCTTAATTTCTTGGCCGGGCTGAAGGTCGTGGAGTGAACAGGACGAGATGAAACAGGCCGCTGTGAATATGCAGATGGAAAAATCTCCCACAGTCGATCATACTGAACGGGCAGATGGGAGGAGGGAGCGACGGCTCGGCTTTGAACCCTCCACCCTTCCAGCACATGGTAATGAAACTCAAACCTCACTTTTGCAGTCTTTGCCCAAGTGCGAAGAAATCATAGGTCAAATGCTTTTTTTTTTCTAATTCCAGCCTGTCCCAGATCAACGCCAGCTGAGTGTGAAGCAGCATGAGGCATGACATTTGTTTCTCAGAGGCGAACTTAAACAAATCACTTTGCCCCCAGTAATTGCACACTTACCTATTTTAAGAAACTCGGGAGAGCTGCCCATTTTCCAGTTGATGCAGGTGACCAAAGGGGTCAGTGGCTTTCATTATGTGTGAACGCACATTAATTACAATACAGGTTTGAAAGGAAAAAAAAAAGAAAAATAGCACCTGTCACCATGACAACAGCCCTGGCAGGAAACGGTGTTCAATGGTTTGTGTTTGTAGGCTCCCTAACAGCAAGTGCCCTAACAGCAGGGCCTTGAGTGAATGAATGTGTGGATTAACTTCTTCGAACATGAAAAAAACATCGCTGTGAATTTGCTCCCTCACAGTGCTGCTCATACGCAAAAGGGGACTGTGTAGCTTTTGTTTACGATCCCTAAATGAAATGTAGGTCTCTGGAAATGTAAAATTAGTTATATAAATATAAAGCATTACTAAGATTATAGTGCTCTAGATTGCCCTCTCTCACACTCAGGTGCTTTGGGTACGCTTTTCTGGCCACAAGCTTCAGAATCATGATGGTTGCACCTTAAGTGGCATTTCTCACTTTTGTATATAACATATAATATATTTGTTATTGTCTGGGAAAATCCATCACATGTTGCGGTGGAATGATGCTACTTTGACACTTCTATTCAGAAAACATAAATATCTTTCGCCAAAACAATGTGGAAATATTTTTCATTTAGGCTATTTTCTAACCTTCTAACCTTCCTAAGCCTGCAAAAAGTATTGTCTAAAAAACACAGCAGTAAAAACATCTAAAAAAAAGTGCTTGCTAGCTAAGTGTGATATCAGCACGCTTAGATACAAGTTATTGGATAGTTAGCTGCTGCAGCAAAATGGACTTGGTGTAATCAATTCAGTTTGTATTCAGATACCGACTCTCAAAATGGCCGCCACGCTCCTCTGCCATTACTCTGTCATCAAAATGGAAAACAGTGCTTACACACTCTGTAGAGACGACAGCGGACAGAGTTTTCAAATGTTTAAAAGACATTAATAACAAGAAATTGATCCAGCGGAATATAAATGACTGAATGAATCTGCAATTATTTCCTCACCGATGTTAGCATGAACAGAAATTAGCTTGTAATAAAGTGAGAACTCCTATCCCATTGGAAACCTCAACATTTGAAGGCTTCCACACATATACATATTTCTCTGAGACAACATTCAGGGGGAAATTTTTTTCCCCCAATGTGACACAATGAGCAGAGCAAGTTAAAAGCCTAATTATTGGACTGAAAAGTTCACAGAAGAGTTCTGAAGCAGTTAGCAGTAAGTAAATGAGGTAATCTTATGTATTTGCTGTTGGGCTGTGGGAAAAGATCTGTGGTTGGTCGTCTGCCATGTCAGTCAAATTGCCTTTTCCTGTAAAAATAGCCGGTTCTTGGCCATGTTTATTAAAGAAACATACCAGACCCTCTAGTGAATACTGGAAGTCTGGCTTGTGAGACTATATATTGTCCAAGGGAATGATGGGACAATGAATGGATTTCTAATTTTACAGAAAGAGTAGATGGAAAAATCTCTTCCTCATTGAATGTTTCCATCTGGATCAGTGAGTCAGATCCATCATGGTTATACAAAATGATCAAAGAGCTACTTTTAATGTTGTCCTAGTACACACCCTCTTTCATTTTGTGGGATGATGAACCGCCCTCGCGTTATTGAACTTTCTGTGTAATTGCTTTTTAGCCATCCAGATATGCAAAGTAAATAAAAGAAACTTTGGTTCTGAGTGCTGCATGGTTCTGTGTTTACCAAACAGAAATATAATACGTAGCACACACAAACACTGTCATCTACAGTCATGCAACTCGTGTATCACGATTTTTTTTTTTTCAGACAAACATGCTTCCACTGTATTAACGAACTGCATATCACTTAATACACGTGATGCCAGTAACACTTCCCGCAGTGATAAATCATTAGTTTTACACTCATTTATGTTTTCTCATCTGTCCTATAAATCATGAGAACAAACGCATATGGGTTACGTGCCCAGAACTTGTGGTCTGCCTGTTAGCTCTCCTTGTTTGTGTTCTTTCTGTAATCCAGCACATTCCCAGAGCAAGGCCTGGCCGCAAAAACAACACGCGAACCAGGGGAAATCCAGATGGTGAACTGAGTCGCAGCATGAGCCTTTCATGCGCTGATTATTTTTTTGTCTCCAGGACCACAATAAGAGGAGATTTTGTAGCTCAGCAATGGAGTGAGTAATAAAGCCATAGCATGCCTTCAACATCTGGGAGAGAAATGAGTATTTGTTGTGCTTGTAGTCAGACATAAAACACACTGCAAATCATCGACGTTAAGTCGTGATTAAACATGACCCGTTAATGAACGATTCGGTCTATTTGAACGAGTCACAAAGGTAAATGACTTGATATCAGTTGCTGCCATTTTCTTTCCATTTTTGCTAACAGGCTTTGCAACTGCGAACCACAAAATTAAACTCTACAAACCAAAAACACATTTCCATACCATACTTCCACACTTCGTGATTATTAAACAGAGGTTTCTGTTATATGCTTATCTGTCAGTGTTTTTCAACAGAAATGGCGAAAATCATGTTTGTGACTGCTTGTGTGCTGAACCTGATCCATGAATCATTTTGGCCAGTGAATCATTTCAGTCATGACCCAAGATTTGATCGTCTCTCATTCAGCGAATCAGTGTTTGAGTTCAATGCATGAGTGTTTGAGTCAGTGAATCATTTCAGTCATGATGTGATTTGATCCCCTCTTATCGAATGGATCAGTGTATGTGCAGGTCAGTCATTTTGGGCATGACCAAGTTCTGCTATACTTTTGTTCACCATATCAGCGTTTGAGTCAGTGGATCATTTCTGTCATAAGTGAGATTTGATCCTCTCTCGTTCAGCGAATCAGTGTTTTAATGATCCTCTCTTATCCAATGGATCAGTGTATGTGCAGATCAATACTTTTGGTCATGACTGATATTTGGTCCTCTTCAGCCATGAAATGATTCACTGACTCAGTGACCGAGAATCACTTTTCTCACATTCAGTGTGTTTGAGTCAGTGAATCATTTCAATCATGTTCAAGATTTGATCCATTCTTCTTCAGTGAATCAGTGTTTGAGTCAGTGAATCATTTGGGTCAGAACTGAGCTTTGCATTCTGCAGATCAGTGTTTGAATCAGTGAATCATTTCTGTCATAACCAAACTTTGATCATCTCTTGCTCAGCAGATCACTGTTTGAGTCAGTGAATCATTTATGTCATGAGCATTATTTGATCCTCTCTTCTTCAGCACATCAGTGTTTGAATCAGTGATTCATTTCAGTCATAACCAACATTTGATCCTCTCTTGCTCAGTAGGTAAGCGTTTGAAGCATTGAATCATTCAGGCAGTACTTTTTGATATTATATGTATTATCCATCCTTTTTTTTTTTGTTTGTTTGTTTTTTTTTAACAACTGTGAATTGTGTAAGACATGTTTGCAGTTACATGTTTAGATTAGATTAGATTAGATTAGATTCAACTTTATTGTCATTACACAGTATGAATACAGAGTAATGAAATGCAGTTTAGCATCTAATCAGAAGTGCAAAAAGCAGCAAGTGCAGTATGTACAATATAAACAGTAAAGGGAATGTACAGTATAAACAGTAGTAAATAAACAGAATGTACAGTTAAGACCTGTTATGTACAGACAAGGGCAGTGAGAGATAAGTGGAATTAAATTAAAATAGTGCAAGAATATACAGATGTATTAT
>CM040978.1:5414345-5448457 GCA_022985145.1 Pangasius djambal
GAGGTGGTCTTGAAGCACGCTGGTACTACTGTCTGGGCAAGGGACAGGTTGAAGATGTCTGTAAAGACGCCTGCCAGCTGCTCAGCGCATGCTCTGAGCACACGTCCAGGTATGCCATCAGGGCCTGCAGCCTTGCGTGCGTTGATTCTGCTCAGTGCATTATGGACGTCAGCAGAGGAGAGTGTGAGGGTCTGGCGGTACATGTACACCAAACTTAATCTGCATTCCTTCCAGTTAGTGAATCCTGACCAAAATTCACTCTACTCTTATTTAGTGGATCAGTGAGTCAGTGAATCTTTCTGTCAAGACTAAGATTTGCTCTCTTGTGTTAAGCAGATCAGCTGAGAGAGTGAGGTCCATGGGTTTCATTCAGGCTCCATCGGTCAGAGCTGGAGATTTCAATCATTATTTTTTATGTTGCTTAAGCCGTTCATTGTTTGCTTAGAAGGCAGGATAATCAGAGCCACAGTTCCAGGAATATTTTTAAATCCTGCTTCAGAGTAGGTCTTTTTCTTTGTACCAGGAAGTAGTGACATACTGTACAAAACGTTGCTGGTCAGATGGCTCCACTGTGAGCCTCTGCAAGCTACGTTTGCTCATAAACTTCAACACAAATATGCTGGTGTGTATCTTCATAGAAATATCTAAAAAGCTTTTTTAATGCAATAAACAAAAACAAAAACAACAACACAACAACATCTTTAGTCTTAACCTTGTCCATGTTTGCGCTCTGCAGTGGTTTTACCATGTGCGGAAATCCACGTCATGCCCGTCACGCAGCTGGCGTCATTTCTGTTATTAAAATGTTCACAGTCGCAGCAGTGAGACCAAGAACTTGTTCGGGAAGCTTGCAGAAAGAACCTTTTGTGGGAACTTCTAAATCATCAATTCCTTTGAGTGAATGGTAGCTTGGATAATTACAATAGATTTGGACAGAGGTGTGAAGAATGGGACAAACAGAGGAAGTACTGGATGGGATATTAGGATTATAACAGCTGCTTGGCGCTCGTTTGGTCTCTTATGGTTACCAGCTGGAAACAAGTCCATTATGACCTTCCAAAATGAGCAAAGGAATACATTTGTGAATCAAATTATTACACATCCTTTATTAGGAGCTGTTCTCATCTTGTCGTTTTGTTGAAGACTCATTTAATCTGCACATACAGGCAAAAAGAGACTAAAAAGCACAATTTGAATATGTTAATGGTGTTGAAATGTAATTATATTGTACAGTTAATGTCTCTAATGGTGAATTAACTCGGGTAACCCTGAATGGAGTTAAGCTGGCCAATCAACAGAATGAACACAGTGATTCAGTACCGCTGAATGTAGCGTTGAAAGCATAATTATCATCACAGGTTTGTTCGGTTCCAAAAAGACATGACTAAAGACATTCTTAATAAGCCCACTTTGCAATTGATTATTGCAGTTCATTGCATAAAAGCGTTAGTCCTTGTTAGCCTCTGTACTCCATTTTATGTTTTAGAAGAAGGTCATTCTGCTCAAAACTGTTCTCTATCAGTCATAACCCTCAATGCTTAATGAAAAGCTGCTTCAAATTAACTGGAGGGATGTTTCTAAGGAGCTGCTAGAGATTTCAAATTGAAAAAAATGTTCAACTGTTGCTGTACAATTGCTGCTTGAAATATTCAGACCACGTCACAAAAAATTAAGTAAACCCATGGCAAAGCTCAAGTATACCAATCACAGAGCACGGCACACTTTAATGACCCAGACGTTGCTCATGGTTGACAGCTAACGTACGTTAGAAAAGCTGAGAAATACATGTTAAAGGCGGAAAATCCAGTTTACTCGAGTTTTCTGTTTATTGATCAGACAAGGAATGGGGCAGCTGTGGTTCAGTAGTTAGTGATATGCAGACTGCCAGAGATCCTTGAGGAAGACCCTTAACCTTCAATAGATTGGTGTGTTCCCTCTTACATATAAATTGCTGTGAATAAAACATGATCCTGAGCTTGGGTTACTGTCATGTCTGTGTGGTGGATTGGCTGAGAATTGCCCCTAGGTCTTATTATGGTGCCCTGTGATGGACCATTCAGAATGTCTTCCCACCTTGCACCTAGTATTCCCAGGATAGGCTCCGGCTCCACCGTAACCGTGACTAGGATAAAGCACAAATGTTAAGTCATGAAGGCGCGTATTGTACATGCTTTTTGTACATTGTGTCTCCTGTGTACCAGTTTATTTGCACAACTTAAATGTCAGATCCGTCTCACAGTTTGCTGTCAGTTCAGTAACAGTCACTGCTCCTGCAGTGTGGTGGAAGCACAAAACAAGAACTATGTAGTTCCTACTGAATCGAGTTCCTCAACCTTTTAGTTGCAAAAAAACAGGTCTCAAAAATGGCTTGATTCTGACTGTTCATTTTCTATAACGGCTGTAATTCAAATTCCTGCATTGTTTCTACAGTAACAGCTCATACACAGGTTAATGCTTTAGATAATCCAAGACTAATAATAAATGGATGAAAAATGTGTTGTTATTTAACAAAGAAAAATCTACAATCATTGATATAGTGAAGCTGAACTCTGTTAGGAGATGTTTATTTAACATTTATGGAAGGAGTCTCCAGTTTCAGCACATCGTAATGGCCAGTATGTGACAGGCGCTTTCTTTTTCCTCAGTAACATGACGATCTGCATTTTTTTGTTTGTTTGTTTGTTTTGTTGTGTGTGTTTCATTTCAAGAGAAAGAAAAAAGGGAAGCTGGCAACAGAACAACTGGAATAACAGGAACTAACTTGTTTCGCGCATGTCCGCAACATTAAAAGTAACTACACTCCTGGGCCAAAAAAGGGCCAAGCCCAAAATGGCAAATATAAAGCTTTTAATGGTCTTAACAGCAAATTAGCCATTGGTCAGAAAATTAGCAAGAATGAAACAAATGCACTCCTGAGAGCTCCTGTGCCACCATTTGCTCGTTTACTTTTGCTGCAGTGAACTGCTTGGTGAAAAGCTAGAAACAGGGAAATTCTCTTATGTAGTCTTCTTGTACGCAAAATCATGATAATGATTAAAATGTCTGATGTAAAATTCAAACTAACACATGTCCGGGTGTACAATATTTTCCAAAAAAATATCTTCTGGAATGTTTTTTTCTTGAAAGATTAGTCATTATTAGGTTATCTGCCGCACCTGATGCAGCCCATCGAGGGCCACAAGCCTTAAACATTAAAAAAAAATCAAAGAGAAACGCTATCTCATACTACATTCCTTTATCTATTTGTTTAATTCTTGCTAATTTCCTGACCAAATATTTGTTGTTAAGAACATTAAAAGCGTAATATTTTGCCATTTTGGGCATGGCCCTTTATTTTTTTGCCCAAGAGTGCATAAACGGTTAAAATGTATGACATGTTATTCAGTAGTAATCATTGGCAAATCGCTGTGGTATAAGAGGAATAAAACACCCCAGATCATGGCGTTATGGGAAAATAACAACATTGGGATGGTAAAGGTAAATCTGCTTTGCATTAGACCACATCACACCACATCGCTGTTGATCATTGTTCATAGTTTACTATAACGGCATGCCCCCAATAGTTTTAAATCTTATATCATGAACATCTATTGCTTGATAAGTAGATTAGTGAAACTAGTCAAGGCATGGTCTACGCTAGAGCACTCTGATTTGGAAAAGGTGTCCTGATTTTCGACTAGTCTGAAATGTTTATGTTTCGTAACCCTGTCTTAACCGAGCATTCCAGTCGTGGTGCCTTCGAATTATCATTAATATAAAACATGCTCAGTGTTTACAACTCAACATCCTGTAGTGTGGAGGAATGCAGACTGTCTCACGTGAAAAGCAATCTCAGGGTCACGCATGAACGACCGATAACCAACGCCAGACAAGCTGAACTGCCATCCACTCTTTCGAATTGGAGATATTCCGCAACATCGTAGGCTCTGAGAGTCGGGATTATTGGTCGTGAGGACTGAAAGACGAAAAGATGAAGGAATTATGTTGTTAAATCTGAGGTCGCTCACATTTCCAACATCTGTTTGCTAGGATTTTTTTTTTTGTTCTCTCCATGTTCTCTGATGGCTCAGGCATAAAGAAACTAAATTTAAACACCAAACATGTCTTGGTTGACTACATTTGAGATAAGTGGGAAATGTGTTTTGAGTTCAAGTTTTTTTTTTTCCCATGTGATACGTTTCGGGATGTCCATTTTGCCACATGGTGAGTGGTTTTGTGTGTTCCAGCTCAGTGAGGTTTCAGCAGTGGAAGAGGAGGAGGACTGAATGTTACTTATTACAGCGAGACAGGAAATCAGCGTAGCTTGTAAGCTTTCGACTAAGCAGCGCTGCTCAGGAATTTGCGGCTAAAGGCTACATGGGAAAAGCTACAGAGATACATGAGCGTCTGAGAAGAGAGTTAGTGCTGGTACAATGCAATCAAGATGTTCAGTCTTCATGCTTTCTCACTGAGAATCGGTCCTCTGTCTTGTTTTAAATAAACTGTGAGCTGTTTAAAGTCTGCTGTAATGATTTTGCTGTTGTGTTTTGACCAGGTTTAAAAATCACATACATATATTTTTCATAAGTCATGCTTATACATAAGTGAAGAAATAAAATGAAGGTGCAGTTCACCATGTTATGCCCTGAAATTGAATAAGTGGCCTCAAAAAAGATGTAAATAATATGTGAGCAGATGTGAAATGGAAATGAATCGTGTAAAATCACAAGAAAATTAATGAATCATGTAAAAAAAAAGTTACACATGAAAATAAATGAGATATGTGAAAAAAAAAATCATGAAAATAAATGAATCAGGTGTAAAAACCCTGTGTGAAAAATGAATTGTGAAAAAAATCACAGGTCAAAATATGATGAATCATCTGAAAAAAACTTACACGTGAAAATAAACGAAAAGTGAAAAAAAATACGTGAAAATAAATTATTGAGAAAATCACGTGAAAAATAAGTGAATCGTATTTTTAAAAATCACCTGTGGAAATGAATTTTAAAAAGATCACACTTGATAATAAACAAATCAGGGAGGAAAATCACAAGTAAATGCGGCAATAAACGAATCATGCTTAAAAATAATGTGAAAATGAGTCGTGTAAAAAAAAAAATCGCGAATCAAAAAAAGAATGAAAAATGAAGGCTTCGTGAAAAAAATCACGCGACAATAAATGAATCAGGCGTAAATATCACGTGGAAAAAACTCACATATAAAAATAACTGAATCGTGAAAAAATAACGTGGAAATGAATCAATTTTTTTTAAAAACACGTGAAAATAAAATGGATCGTGAAGCAATCATGTGATGATAAATTAGTGAGAAAAACATGCTCGAAAATAAAATCACATGCGAGACAGGAAATCAGGAAATTAAAAATGTGAAAATGAAAATTAAAATGTGAAAATAATGCAAAGTGAGAAAAATAAATCAAAGAATCATATGAAAATATCAAACGTATACACTGTATAAAACCAGCAGGTGAAGTGTGTGAAGTTCACATGACACGTCTGTAAAAATAAGCTGCCAAAGACGTAGGCTACAGATAGTACAGATAGTGTAGTATAGTGTATAGATAGTATAGTATAATGTGTGCGAGTGCATGCATTTATATGTATGGTGACAGAACTGAAAAAAAAAATTACCCTAACCCTAGGCTGCATGTGCTGCACACACCGAAGCCAGAGTCGTTCTCCAAGGCTCTCGTTTGGAGAGCAGAGACGATAGCAGGCAAGGATCTCCAGAGAGCGCTGTCACTGCTGAGGAATACAGTGTCTGTGTGTGTGTGTGTGTGTGTGTGTGTGTGTGTGTGTGTGCTGCTATAGGAGAACCACAAACCGCCTTTACATGCAATAAAGTCACCATGACAAAGACAAATTGTCGGCGAGCTGGAAGACTACTGAGGGAGAGAGAGAGAGAGAGAGAGAGAGAGAGAGAGAGAGAGAGAGAGTGTATATGTGAGGAGAAACAACACCAGAGCATCTGGCAGATGCTGTTTTAATCCTCAGTGATGAAGCTTGTCATCTCTGCATTTCTCTCAGGGTTAAAAGCACCAAATTTGTTCTTGTAGAAAAAGGAGGAAAAATCACTTGGGTTTTTTCACATCTGGAGAGAAACAGCATGTTTTTAATAGAACAATCTAGAAACTGAGGACTTGATACGCTTTGCTGGAAAGATGAGAAGCACACTCCATATCTACAGCATGTTATGTTGCCCTTGGAGGTCGCCTGACTCCAAGAAAAGACGCAACATATTCCTTTATGGAACGATTTCATACATTTCACATGTGATCATACTGTACTGTGTGCGACTATGTGAGTAATAAGTAATCGTTTGAGAAACATGTGAAGGTGTATTTCAACAGGCAAAGCCCTGAAACTCACGTTCCCCCCTGACATCATGTGTGATCACGTGAAAATTGAATCACGTGTAAAAATCACATATGGAATGGAATGAATTCGGTGAACATCATATCACGATGGTGTGTAAAACAAAATGTACCACGTGAAAATAAATAAATTATGTGCAAAAAATAAAAATCCCATGAAAATGGGGGAAAAAACTAAATTCCATGTGAAAATAAATAAATTATATGTAAAAATTTATGTGAAAATAAATAATGTGTAAAAAAATCCCATGTGAAAATAAATAAATTATGTGTAAAAAATCAATTAAAAATAAATAAATTGTGCATAAAATAATCACATGTAAAAAAAATAATAAATTATGTGCAAAAACAAATCATGTGAAAATAAATAACTCGTGGAAAAAAAAATAATGTGGAAATATATGAATCATTGAAAAAACCCCATGTGAATATAATTATTTTTTGGGAAAAAATAACACTTGAAATTATATTAACTGTGCATGCAAAAAATCACATGAAATTAAATAAATCACGCAAAAATCACATGAAAACAAATCAATCATTTAAAAGAAAAATGGGAAAAATGAATCGAGTAAAAGATGAATAGAAATGAATCATAAATTAATCTTGTGTGAAAAAAATCACATGAAAATAAATGAATTATTTGTAAAAAAAAAAAAAAATAATAATAATTACGTGAAATTAACTAAAATTCTCAGAAAAATAAATAAATCATGTGTAAAATATATAAATCATATCTTTAAAAAATCACATGTGAAAACAAATTAATGATATGTAAAAAAAATCACACAAATACATTTTAAAAAATCATGTGACTAATAATAATAATAATAATAATAATAATAATAATAATCACCATCATCATCATAACACGCACTACTAATTTCTCTTGTGGAAAATATGTAAAACAAAACCATGTATTATTCACATGTGAATTCACTTTTTTTTTTTTTTTTTTTTTTTTTTACACAAACAAGCAGCACCCAAAAAAATAGAAAACTTTGTTCATGTAAAATGATTTGCGCATGTCAGTGCAGAGAGTGGTGATGTAAGCAAGCACTGACCTCTAGTGTCCTTTTATTGCTCTTGCTGTGAGTTCAGCAGGGTGAAAAGCAGCCTGTGCAAAAAAACAGTAAAATGTCCATAAAAGGAAAAGTCTGGGGAGATGGAGGACTTCGAGAGGTGTCTGCGATGAATCACAGTTGGTCTAAAGAAAGTGCTCTTTCAACACATTTGGAAGGTCTGTAGGAGTAAAAGAAGTTTTTATCTAAGACTGATAAAAAGCTTTTTAATGCTGCTGTTGAGTGTGGAATGTGAGAAAGGAGTGAACAGGCGGACTCAAGGTCAACAATGATCGTTTACATCCAAACATCCAATGTGGTAAATGCTTGCACTAAAAGGAACTCTGTTCTGCAGTCACATTAACGTGTATCTTTAGAAAGCCTGGTGTCATCACTCTCTTTAATTAACGATACAGCGTGATCTGATTAAAGTGATTTTACTAAGTAAATACACACATTTACTCCAGTTCGTTGTAATACATTCTTCAAAAAAAACCAAACAAAGGGTACTTCAAGGGTTCTCCTTGATGGTTATGAGTTTCTCTAGCTGTGTCTCAGGGATTTTAGTTGAGATTACATGGATTTCTGAAAGACAAAACTCTCTATTGTAGAGCTCTGTGTAGAACCTTCAAGCATTCTCCTAATAGGAGAAAACTGGAGAAACCTTTATGGTGCTTGATGAAGTATATACAATGAAGTGTATATATAGATTCTTTAAAATAATGGTTCCTCGACAGTATGGTATCGAGCTTTATAAAAGTCTTCTCTTTTCTAAAAGTGTCTTTTTGTTAAACCCACTGCTGTAGGGTTCTACATAGAACCACTTATGTGTTCTCTCAGAGGGACAACATGGAGTGTATAGTGCAAGTAATCGTGTTCAGGGTATCATTTATTTTTTAGAGATAGATCAAAGTTTTTTTTTTTTCCACTGAATGTGTCCCTTTCAGAAGTGGTTCAGAGGTAGAACCCATTTCAGAAGCTAAGAGTCTTCAGTTATCTAAAGAACCTTCTGAGGATGAACAGATTAAAGGGTCTTCTTCTGAGTATAGATAAATAGATCCACATCTTTTTCAACCTGCTGCCCATGCTGCATCACAGGTCAGTGTAACACACACAGAGGAAAGTGCTATCCGCCCTCTTCCACATACATCTGCTCTCAGATGCTCATGATTGGCTACTGTCAGTCTGATTGACAGGGGAGAGAGTATGCCCCCTCCCACCCTGAAAGCATGGCCAAATGTTCTCCTTTGACCATGGATGGCTGTGGCACAATTAAGATTCGAACTCATGATCTCCTGACAGTAGTTGGTCAAGTTATAAATTCTGTTTTGGCCAAATCTCAAAACAAAAGTGGTATATGTTTAAAAATAGTAGCTGATATTAAGCAATTTTTAAAATGACATATGTGCTAACGAGGGGCGGCTTGTATTGAGGGGCTAGAGGGGATAAGCCTTTCAAAGATTAGAAAGAAATTAACTATAAAGTTTCGTTATTGTTATCCGCATCTAAGTTGCAGTTAACAAATGTTTTAAATAGGATTATTTTGGATTTGTTTTGAAACCGAGTGCAACGGCACCACCAGCGGTCATAATAAAAACACACAGAATGAACTGAAGGGCTAAGTCTAACAAGTCCAGCACTGTGGATTCATGCAGCCAATCCGTGACAGTTTTCTTGCCAGGTGATTATACAGAGTGACACGCCCCCTAGCTATGAGCTTCATATGGACTATAATTTTTTTCAGCTATGTTTTAGCAGTCATGTTACAGACTCAGTCATGAGGGGAAAGAACCAGAGGGATTATTTACTCTATCTTCATTTTCGTCTTTTTAGCAACAGTTTATATGAGTGAAATGAAACAGTTTACATGGGTGATATGAGTGAAAACAGCAAACTGTATAGTCAGTGTTATAGGTTTAACAATTGAATATGTCAGTATGTTGATTGATCTAAAGCAATTACTTGTGTATATACAGTACAACTCATTTAAAGGTAATGATTGATTAGATGTCACTTGCTTGTTTCCTTTTGGGTTTTCCTAGACAGAGGTCAGAAATTCTGAATAACGAGCTATATTATTAGGCTAGGCTAGGCTAATAGTTCTAGCTTTCTAAACATATCCTACTTGGAATACTTTGTGAAAGAGAAACCATTTTTAGTGAGCTTATGACTGACTGACTGACTGACTGACTTAGTGAATGAATGAATGATTGTTTAAAAAATTGTGGAAGAATTGCTTCAAAACTTGATATGCCATAACTCCATCAAATTTGACACAAGATATTTTGGCTAACGAACTATAAATTGGAGGAAATATCTTTCATGAAATATTACACAAACAAACTGTCCTAATAATACTCCAGTGACATTTATTTCTTATTTACCCCATGCTGTTTTAGATCTTTCCATTTCTAGGAAATAAAGCCAGACCAGGTTCACTGTGAGCATCACACTCTACCAGCACTGGGAGACCAAAAATATTTGATCACTTGATCATCACAAATATTTGATCAGATTTCCCAAGGCCTTAAAAGAAATTGTATTTCCATCTCGGTTCTGTAGCTCTGCTGGGCCGTGGTGGACACATTTAAATTTAAAGGCGATCCCTTTGTGGTTGCTTGGGACGCTTTTGAATTTACAGCAAATATGACATCTCATTCCTCCTCCTTCCCCTCAGTGGAACCTCAACAGTGAAGTGTTTTTTTTTTTTTATCATCGTCAGCCAGGAGAAACTTTCAAAGGGCACTTTGACAGGTTGCCGAGCTCAGAGTGCCCTCCCCTTCGTTTACAAATGATCTCGGTGGCTGTGTCTTGTGGCCTCCAGGTTCTGAAAGCCAGCTGTGATTGATGGATGTCCCGACAGTTCCTTCAGCAGCCCGGAAATTGAGATAATAGTACAATGAGCTGATGGCGGGGCGGGGCGGGGGTTGGAGGGTTGGGGGTGGGGTTACTTGCCACAGTGAGATGTTTGATAAGATTTGCATGGTGCGAAAGGAACATGGTTCTAAAGCAGTGCTCATACATCACACGCTCTTGTAGGGCGAAGCTGAAGGACTGCTATGCGCATGAAAATGATCCCCGATTGTCAACTTACAGCGCATTGTTTTAGAGCATGTCAGAATAGATGGGGCTTCAGTTTTGACACATCGAAAACAATTCTCAGCAAACTGGCGTGAAAAGGCCAAATGGCCAAATACACTTCAGCATCATCGCTTCTTTTGCTGTGTTTCTACTTAATGCATTGTTTCACGAGGATGACGGCATGATGCAACAGAGCTGTAAATATCCCCATCCCTACAATTGGGATATATATATATAACACGGGTAACATGACTGGAATATCTTCCATGAATCAAAGCCTCGTTCTCATTTGAGAAACCAAGTCCCTGCTATTACTGTGCAAGCTCAGAGTGCGCTCATGAGACCCCAGTAAATGTACAGAATATGAATTCCTATTGCAGCAGTATTAAAGAAAAAAAAAACTCCACCCTGGAACACGGTTTATATTGAAATATTTGTGATGTGTTTAGTGTTTCTGCTGCTAATGTGTTGGTTGGTGCTGTATTTTCATTATTCCTGTGAGAAGTTGGTGGTCGTGTGGCTCACTGATATTACATTTAATAGGACAAAAAAGTTCACCAATCTCAAACATAAGGGATAATGATTAGGGCTCGCTGGTAACTCCTGAAAACAAAAGATCTTCTTTTCTCACTCACCATTTTCCAGAGATTAATGAGAAATCCAGCATAGAAGTAATGGAGAGAGCAAATATTGGATTTAAAGTCCCAGAATGCAATGCAGATCGAACAACTAGTGAGAGAGAGCTGGACTAAAGTGCTGCTGCACCGTCTCCCACAGAAACCACTATCAGCAGGTAGTCGAACAGCACTGTGGGTAGGTGATGTAGGAGACTGTTACCCAGCGTGAAAGTAGACCACTCTATGGATGCTGTTGAAGATCATATGATACGTAGAAGATTACTATGCAAGTCATTCAGCAATGATTTTCTTTCCTTTAAATCCTTTTAGTTCAGCATTTGCAGCAGTTTGCATCTGTTAATAATTTCCACAGTCATGTTCTCAGTGTACTGGAGGAAATGTTCTAGGCCTGAGTCAATAAAGTGACTCTGTGGTTATGATGAGGTTGTAAGATCAGATCCTGGCACCGTGAAGCTGCCACTGTTAACCATTAATGCTTCTTCTCAGCTCAAATGTCTTTGGCTTTCGGGCTTTTTGGATAAAAACGTGTACCAAATCAAAATGTAAATGCAAATGGACACAAATTGTCAAACTGGTTGTATGCACAGTATCTGTATAAATGGTATAAAATTAGACAACTCCATAAAAGCCCAAAGTGAGAAACTGTAAACTTTGGCTTGCCTGAAACCAGTGAAGGACAATGTTAGGGTTGGGGTGGGACTAGAATTCGTACTTTATCTTATGACTTCATCACCCTCAATTATTTCCCTCCCTCACTCTGTCATTTTCTTTAACCACTTTATCCTGGAGCCAGTCCTGCGAACACTGAGTGTTAGGTAGGAATACACTCTGGATAGGATGCCAGATACACACATTCATACACTCATTTACACCTTGGGGCAATTTGTCTTAGCCAATCCATCTGCTGGCATGTTTTTATGAAAACCAGAAAACCCACAGGAAACCCACATGGACATGGGGAGTTCATGTGAAACTCTCTGCAGACAGTATGCTGAGCTAAGGAGATCGAAACGAGAAGCCTGGAGCTGTGAGGCCAGTGATACCCACTGCATCACCACGCCACCATCAATCATTTCAATACATACTAATTCCTCTTGAGATCATTTGTATGCCTCCCCAACAAAGTGGTATGTCTGTCCACCCGTCTGTGCACGGATCTGAGATTCTCAGAATGAGCGGCTGAATGTTGTAAAAATCTGATTAACTTTAGGAAACGATCCAAACAAGGTCAAGGTCACAGCAAGGTCAAATGTCTGAAAGGACCAGACATGTTGGTTGTTTAGATTGTAACGTCGCCCCCATACATTTTATTTTAATTGTAGCAATCCTCCATGGAAAACTCGCCTTAATAAGCATGAGGTAGACGACAATATTTAAACAAAAGCTATTTTACCTAAAACCAAACATGGAAAAATGTTAAGCTTAAGTTGTTTTTTTTTTTTTAATTGTCTGCAGAATCTTTAAAATGGTTAATAAAAATAAAAATGGACGACTAAAATATGTTCTCATTGTAAGTTTTGTCTACCTGTTTAAGTTGCCATTGACTGTATTATTGTCTTCAACATGGATATCTTTTCTTAGCACTCACTTTCTTTATACAATTAACACTTTTTTTTTTTAATTTTTTTTTTTCAGATAGCCTTTAAGAATGCCTTTGACAAAAGAAGAACGTATTGAAATCATTCTCGTGGCTGGATCGGGAAGCTGTCACAAGTTTGCCTTGGACTTGAACAGGAAACATGGCAAGCACATCACACACAACACTGCTGCCAAACCTATTAAAAATTTAAAAAGACTGGAAGCGTTGCGGACCAACCGAGAAGTGGACGTCCACGAACATCCACTGACGAAGGCACAACCCACATGGTGCTGGCAAACATAGTCCCCTATGTATGGAGACTTCTGTGACACCCTGTACAGTAATTTAGTAGATACACACATTTAAATTGCTCAGTCACGTCTTCACCAACAAAATCTTTTTAGTGCAGAATTGTGGCCAAACTCGTGACGCCAAGCAAACCAAAACCGTCTAAAATTTCAGTGTTGTGTTACTGTTCCATTCTTTCATTTCCATGCTTCACAAACATAAAACCTCTTTTTCACCATGTGTTAAATTGATCCAGAGAGCCGGGATTGCAATCACAAGGACGGAGGCCATTTTCTCATCGAGGGACTAGAAAATGGAATGGAGCGTCCCCGCACAAAGGGACTTTCATCTATAATTGCGGGACGGTTCATTGCTGTGGCAATCGAGTGCAGCTTTTTATGCTTGCAGACAAGGTCAAGTCCAGTTTGTGAGTTAATTAACAACCTGAACACAGCGATTCAGTCCGTGGAATGAGCACTTAATCATACGTGGAATGCATCTGGGCTGGGTGTGCATGAAAAGAGAAGCTTAAAAAAAAAACACTGTGCATCACCAGATGAGTGCATCTGGGAACAAACAGCCCCAAGATCCTCAATCTCAGTACTTACAAAAAAGAAAAGAGTGAGGGAGAGCGAAGACAAAGACAGAGAATCTGAAGTGAGCTTCAAAAGCTTCTGAATGTCAGAAATTCAGCAGAATCACAGCACAGTGGAATGAGCCATTGTGTTTCTGTGGCTTTTTTTTTGTTGTTGTTGGTTTAATTAGTATGGCTTTAAATAAAGGTGAACATCTTTTTAATAAATCGGTTATGAGGAGCATTAGAACATTCCTGAAACAGCTTATTAGCATAAATCTTTCCGGGGTTTAAGAGGACACTGGCCTCGCTTTCCGGCCAGCGATATCTTCTGCTCTTCCGAGAAAGCGCTTTCAAAGATGTGTGGTTGTCAGACATTTCTATCTTAATAAACACCAATCATGTTTACATGGCGCTCTCAGGTCCACAGTGACATCCAGTGGCCTTCTGAGGAGGCAAGACAGCTGGAATCAAGGCGAGAAAAAAAAAATTATTGGCATTTCCATTTACTGTTTACAGAAAGCAATGAAATATAAGCAAAGTTCTTTTTTCCTGGAGCAACACACACACACACACACACACACACACAGAGTCATTAATAATGGACTAAATTACTGACACTGACTTGGGTGTGGATTTGGTGCCCCCATGAGGAGAGAGGAGAGTGATGCCATTTCAGAGAGCCACAGAAAGACAGAGAAGAGACTGAGAGAGAGAGAGAGAGAGAGAGAGAGAGAGGGAGAGACAGAGAGGAAGTAGAGAACCTGAAGAATGTTCAGAGAATGAGAGAGAGAAAAGGGACTAAGGGATGTAGAGATAAAAAAGAGAGAGGAAAGACCTTGATAAAAAAGAGATAGAAAAGAGAATGAGGGATAGAGAGACTGAGACATAGAGAGAAAGAAACTGATGGACAGAGAGATAGAAGAGACTGAGGGACATAGAGAGAGAGAGGAAGGGAGAGAGAGAGAGAGAGAGAGACGGAGGGACAGAGAGAGAAAGAAAAAGGCACAAAGACTGTGCGGAACAGAGGGAAAGAGGGAGAGAACACGGACTGAGGAACATCGAGAGTAAGAGAGACAGAAGAGATTGAGAGAGAGAGAGGGAGAGAGAGAGAGAGAGAGAGAGAGGAGATTGAGGGACAGAGAAATGAGGTTTGAATAGATAAAAAAAATTCATATAGATAGATAGATAGAGAAAGAGAGAAAGAGAGAGAATAGTTAAGGTTAGGGGCGTGGCGAGTGTTTATACCTTTCTCACAAAAATCAGGCAGAATTCAAGCACATTCTCACATGTTGTTGAAATTCATATGCATTTCTTACGAGATCAGGTTGAAATTTACAATTTTTAAATTATATCTTTTATTTAAAGGCCAACATAATTCCATTTCATGGCGTAAGAATCATCTATAGAGTTTTTTGCTTTTTTTAACCATGTAACATCAAAGCAGAAAAAATGTCTTTAAAACAAAAATCTTCAATCCCTTTCTGAATTTATATATTCTGTTGTTTTTTTTTTTGTTTGTTTTTCTTTGCTGGAGTTTTGAAATGAGTTATCGCTAGTTTAAGAAACAGGAAGATCAGTTCTCAGCAAGTGATGTCCATCTGTCAAAGTTAATCAAATGAAGAAGTTTCTCATTACAATAAACCATAAACCAATAAGAATAGCTGATCCCGCCCACTCAGATTGACTGACAGCTGACCTTCCCAAGAAGAGCAACTGGTCTGGAATAAAGGGGAAAAACTGAAATGAAGGAATTAGAATAATATATTCTTAAATTTCTAACTCTTTTCTAACTTTTTACAGCTCCATGTCCCCAGACAGAACCATATGGGTTCTCTGGGTTCCTCCAGCCTCAAAAATTCATACAGTATATGTAGGTGGATTGGCGAATCTAAATTTCCCCTATGAATGTGTGTGAATGTGTGTGAATGTGTGTCGTCCCATCCACAGTGTATTCCCACCTCACATCCAGTGTTCTCGGCATAGGCTTTGGATCCATTGGATCTTTTAAAGACAAATTAATAATAATTTTTTTTTTTCTCTACACTGGTCCATAGAAGGTAATGGGTTTCACTGTATCTGAATATCTTTCTTTAATGTTTCAGAAAATCTGATGGTGAAGTAGCCACTTGTTGTAGTTTAATCCCTAATTGTGGCTTTAAAAGCCTCATCAGGCAGAGGTGTGAATTGTGAAGTTCCTCTGAGCCTGAAACTAATGAGGTTAACTGTGGAATGTGCCTTCTCATACTGTTTTCATCTCCTAACTAAAGTACTGTTGAGAATCTTGTGAGTGTGTGTTATAGAAAGAGAGAGAGAGAGAGAGAGAGAGAGAGAGAGAGAGAGAGACAGAGGGATCATCATCCCCCGCACCGCCACAATGATCAGATCTGACAAGCATCAGCCTGTTATTTCAGTGTGATGGCCAGTTCCTGGAAAAGAGGGCTGTTGCAGTGTGTTTCAGCGAGACAACAGTCCCATCTCCTTCATTTTCTTCAATAAAACTCAAGCTCATTTCTCACTTTCATGTGCTGCCTTTGGCAAGCACGTAGTGCTTTTGGCCTGATGTCAGGTAGACGGCTAATGCGGCGAGTCTGAGTTCAGCTCTCTGCAGGACGCTGGGGAGCTGAGCGTGCAGGTCCTAACGAGGTGGAGAGCTCTGCTCCTATCAAGCATGACCGAATAGACTCTTTACAGTGTCTGGTGATTCTACCAATGATCCTTTGCTTTTGCCAGGGGGCACGTTTAGTGTCTCTGTAACTGTAGGTAAAGTTTGGGCCTTTGTGTTTGGATATGCTTGAATGATGCAACATATCATCATATAATAAATAAATGAAGGAGAAAGACAGGGTACGTAAGGAATAAAAACTTAAAGGTATGATGTTACAGGAAATTAATCAATGGCAGAGTGGTGTGATGCGGCCTAATGCGAAGAGTTATTTTTATCACTCTCAAAGTCGATTATTTTCCTATAACAGCATGCTACTAAGTGTTTTATTCCTTATGTACCTAGATGTCTTTTTGGCAAACATACAGTAGCATGTCTTGGTTTTATAATGGTACATTATGTGGATATAATATGTTATTTAAAGATGTAAAAAAAAATGACTGTTATGGTTGCAAATAAGATGTCAAACTTAGTATGAACTTCAAGAACGCATATATGATGTGCCATCTACTGTTAGCAGCACTATTAGTAGTATTAATTCTGCCTCTTGCAGCTAGGTGTCCAGCCTGCACTATTGCAATGGCTTTGCAGGGACTACGCTATCAAGACTGGGAAGAGCTCACAGGGGTGTGGCTGAAGACACTTTACTAGGGTCCCGCTTATTTCTTGCCCCGATCAGTGGTGCTGCCAAAGATTTTGAAAATAGCTGGAAGTATGTGGATGATTTAAACCTTATCCAGGTGTGCCATGCAGATGAATTAACATCTCCCCAGACAGTTCTGGATAACTTTGACAACTTAACAGTAAAGTGACATTAAACCCAGATAAATGCTGACAACCGATAATGGTTCACGGTGCTGGGAAGGTGTTTAGACTCTGGATACAGTCTGACTTAGAGTGGGATCATCAACCAGCAGCATGGCACGGAAATCTGACACAAGCTCTGTTACACTGGATACGTGTTCAGAAACCAGTCGTCATTGATCATCATTGAGCATACTCTACTTATCCTTTCAACGACCACTCTCCAAAAGAGAAGGAACAATCTGTGTGGGGAATTTGCACAGTTCTCCTTTTGGGGAATGACTGCCACCCTTCAATGCCCGGACGTCACTCCAGCAAACCAGGAACTGCTATCAAATACAGATGCCCAAAACGAGGAAAGAGAGGTACAGAAAATCACCCATCCCATCCACAATGAGAATTTTAAATGCAGAGTGGACATAAAATACAGTGGACATAAAAGTCTACACACCTCTGTTAAAACCGCAGGGTTTTGAGATGTGAAAAAATGAAAGAAAGATGAATCATGTCAGCGCTTCTTCCACATTTAATGTGATATAGCAACCAACAGAGTCTACCAACTTAGAATTTGGCAATTTTATTCCACTCTTCCTTGTAAAATTGCTTCAGATCAAGTCCCAGGTTTTTGAAAAGATTTAGATCTAGGCTCTGACTGGGCCATTCTGAAACTATGATGATTCCATCTATCTTGACTAGGACCCAAACCCCCCACCCCCCGTCCAAGCACCATAGCATGATGCTGCCACCACCATGCTTCACCGTGGGTATGGGGTTCTTTGGGGAAGAAGCTTATGCCCAGAAAGTTCTACCTTGGACTCATCACACCATAATACATTTTACCACATGTTTTCAGGTGATTTAGGTGGGCAATTGAAAGTGGATCGGGACTGACTTAAAAGCAGCACATTATATTTACACCCAGCCAAACTGGCCAGAAATGCATGTTCATGGATATCCCTCATCAGCTAGTTGTCACTGGGTAATTACATCATAACGTCATTTACAGCTGGCATCGCACAGCTGGAAAAATAAAGCACGGCAATGGAAGTTGCCATTCCGACAGGCTCATGGATTTTGTGGATTTCTAATAGTTAATGAGAAATACTCGAGGGTTCTATCATGGGCTCAGGTTACTGTCTGTGTGGAGTTTGGCAAGTTCTCGTCATGTCAGCATAGATTTTTGTTCTGGGTTCCTCTCAACTGAAAAAGAATAAATGAGACACTCTTCATCTCTCTTACACCTCATACTGAATCTTGCTGGACGCATCCTAGTATACTGACTGAGTGCCAGAGCTATATTCTTAGGTAACAGCATTCCTCAAGGGTTCTTTGCATGGTTACCAGTTCTAGGTAGACCCAGTTCTACGTGAGGAACCCTCTAAATAAATTAAAAGGTTCTTGGCTGCTCCAGAAGGTTTCTTTCTCTTTTCTTGCATTTAACGTTTTTTAAAATAACTTTTTTTTCCTTTTCTTTTCTTTTGACTACTCCACTGGTTGAGAAGCAACCTTAAAAACTTAGACGTTTAGACCTTAAAATGTGTCCCATAATCATTTCAATGGTTCCATAATTGATAGTTTTCACTCAGTTTTATACTCAGAGTATATGGAATAACAGCAGAGGATAGCCTATTAGCACACTTACACCAGGCGCTCCTGATAAATCCCAAATCAACAAACCCCAAACAAACACACGCGAATGTCAGTGGGTCAGTGTGAGATAAGCCAAGTGCAGAATAATATTTGATTACGTTAATCCAGTTTCCTGTTGTTCCACAGACACGTGTGTTATGTTCAACACCGAGACAGGAAGAACATGTAGAACGAGTTTTATACTCCATCTCTTTTAAAACACTCTGTTGTTCATGTATTCCTTTCTTTCCTTCCTTGCTCTTTCTTTCTTTTCCTTCCTTCCTTCCCTTTCCCTATTTCTTTCCTTCTTTCCTTCCTTCCTTCCTTCCTTCCTTCCTTCCTTCCTATCTTTCTTCCTTCCTTTCCTTTTGTTTCGGTTCATTTCCTTTCCCTTCTTTCTTTCTTTCCTTCTTTCTTTCTTTCTTTCTTTCTTTCTTTCTTTCTTTCTTTCTTTCTTCCTGTCCTTTCCTTTCATTTTGTTTCTTGTCCCTTCCTTATTTCATTCATTCCTGTTATCAGATGAAAGTCACACAAACCCAAAATAAAGTCTGTCGTCCTTGACAGAACTGACTCAGGTGAGATAACAGCTAAATATCCAGAGCAGAGAACCACAAATCAGCGGCAAAAATTATTTATAACAGGTAATCGAATAAAGGACTAAAGTAGTGCAAAATAACTGTGTTATTAACACTGTTACATATCAGGCACCCAAGTGGAGGTAGCTGTTATTTACGGATGAATATAAGTCTGTACAATCTGGGGCAAAAAACAAAACAAAAAAAAACAAAACCTTTGTATTGTCTGAGCACTTGTCTCTAAATTACCTCCCTAAAGGAGTCTTTGGACTGATGATATTCTTAGTCTGTGACCTAGCGAGCCAGTATCAGAATGTATTTATTGATAGACTTCAAAGCACTTTTGTAAGCTCTGGATAAGGGCATCTGCCAAATGCCATAAATCTAAAAATGAAATATGAATAAAGTGAAAAAAATGTAAATGTGAGTCTGTGTGTGTGAGTGTGTGTGTGTGAGTGTGTGCACGTGTGTGCATGCATGCATGTATGTATGTGTCTATTTATTTGTTTGTTATATTCAAGGAAGTTCCAGAGAATACAAAAAAGCATGAAATGATATATTTTTTTAAACATATTAAGATTAGCCCAATATATAGCAACAAGTAAAAATTCTGTTTGTTTATTTATTTATTTATTTATTTATTTATTAAGTAAAAACAAATCAATAAACACATACATTTTATGAAAAAAGAACCTTGGCCCATTTTTTCTTGCCCCAACGTGTATGCATGTGTTTATTATTTGTTTGTATGTTTATATAATGATTTATATAATATTTAATAAATTCCATTCAATAAAATACATACATTTTTAATTTTTTAAACATTTTAATATTAGACCACAATATACAATCAAATAAAAGCACACTTCAAACCTTCTTCTTCTTCTTCTTCTTCTTCTTCTTCTTCTTATTATTATTATTATTATTATTATTATTATTATTATTCAGAGGTGGTACAGGGTTATACATATAATCAACAATAAACGTTTGATTACACAATAAAAATAAAATATCTTTGAAAAAGTTCTGAAAGTTTACATTTTGTTGGTTCGGGAGTTTTCTAACACTTGATTAGAAAAGAAAAATCATAGTTTTCAAGAACATTCAGTCTTCACGCAGGTGATTGGGTGGGCGTGGTTTATTTAAACTCCGCCCCCGGCTCGCGTCCTTCGTTTCAGTCTCGCGGGGCTGAAACCCCCGTGGAACCGGGATAAATCACCGTGCGGAGCGCGCGCTGCACAATGTGTGAGTGTGACGCTTTCCCTCCGGCGCTCGTGCATCCATCAGCACACACACCTGCTGCTCGCACGTGAGTATTATTACTATTATTATTATTATTATTATTATTATTATTATTACTACTACTACTACTACTACTACTACTACTACTATTATTATTATTATTATTATTATTATTATTACTCCACATAGCCATGATTTTATCACTCTGTTGAGTTGGTCACTTAGCAACAACACGTAACATGTTTATTATGATAACCTATGATAACCTACCTAAAAAGTTAAATAATAATAATAATAATAATAATAATAATAATAATAATAATAATAATAATAATAATAAAGATTAAAAATAAATGAATAGTGCATGTTTACAAAATCACAGTGATATGGCTATGGTAGTTAAACCGCCCAGGTTCTCCAAGGTTCTTACATGCTATAATTACAAATAATAATACTGGAAAATAATTAAAAATAATAATGATTTGGCCACTACACTGAAGCTGGTCCCAGAAGGAAGGAGCTAAAACTACAATGCTAACGTTTGTGTTTTCTTTTAGAGATAACACTTCTATATTTATAGAAGGAGATGTGGGTTATCATGTACAAGGCCGTAGAAGGACAATATTTTCTTAGGCTGAAGATATTATATACCTTATCACAAATTTGTGAGTGTGTCAGGAGGTTTAGTGTATGTTGGATGTTAAGATATTTAGGAACAAGATTACAGTCGTGGCCTAACGGTTACAGTGTCGGACTTGTAACCTGAAGGTCATGTCTCAGGTCTGGTAGGGATGAGTCTCAGGTCTGGTAGGGATTGTAGGTGGGGGGAGTGAATGACCAGCGCTCTCCTCCAGCGCTGCGGGTGTGTGTTCACAGTGCAGTTACCAGTGTCATACTATGTGAAACTGTGTGTGTACTTGGAGGGGTTAAGTGCAGAGCACAAATTCTGAGTATTGGCTGCACTTCACTTCATACAGTAGTATTGCTGCCATTGTCTGTGTAAAGGCACAAAAAAGTCATAGCTAACATAAAATTAGGATATATCTTATCACGTACTCTAGGGCTACACTTTCAGCTATTAGCTAATAACAAACAATGAATATTGTTAACATAAAAAAAAAATAACTGAACATTGTTTGCTCATCTGTTTGCTTGTTGTGGCCAGTAAGACAAGGGAATAGTTGTCTAGCAAAACTCATTTGTCCCTGCATGACAGTACACTTGTGGACAGTTCTCATTGGACAATAATGAAATGAACTTTCAAATTTAAATTTTCCCAGAGATGTAGTGGGCATTCTGTTATTATTCAAACTAGCCAATCATGGTGAGATTTACCTAGTCACTCAGTTTCACATAGTATGACACTGGTAACTGCACTGACAACAACAGCAACAAGGACAATAATAATATTAATAATAATAATAATAATAATAATAATATCTTATTAGGGTGGCCATGCTCCACGCTAGGGTGTCACTGGCCACACTTTAGCTAGGTCCATGTATTATCTGGAAACACAAGCTAGCTTAAAAGTTTTAGAGATCATGGGCACAAAGTAAAATGTATCAGTGCAGTATTGAAAGTCTGCATTGTTTATATTGGTGAAAGGAAGATAGGAATCAAGATAACCCAAGTAGGGACATGGCAGTTAGAGCACACCTCTTAATGTTTCAATTTCAGTTCACTTTTAACAACCCACGGTTAATGAGCTGAAAAAGTTTGATTAGAATCAAGCCTCAGGATGAGAAACCCAATCTCCTCTGGTTGCCACCAGATAGTAGCAGTGTTGAATGGCTGAACATTGGCGTATGAACTGAACGATGGCTTGATATTTTTTTGTTTCCTTCAGGTGCCTACCATTGTGCAGATGTGAGAGCATCATGGCAGCTTTTAAAGGCATTTGGACAAAGGCATTCTGGCGTGCAGTCTCTGGTGAATTCTTAGCCACGCTAATCTTTGTACTTATCAGTCTTGGCTCAACCATCAACTGGGCACCAGACAAGGAGAATCCGCCACCTGCTGACCTGGTGCTCATCTCACTCTGTTTCGGGTTGAGCATCGCTACCATGGTGCAGTGTTTCGCTCATATCAGTGGAGGCCACATAAACCCGGCTGTCACTGCTGCTATGCTAGTCACCCGAAAGCTGAGTCTCGCCAAGGCCTTGTTTTACGTACTCGCACAGTGTTTGGGCGCCGTCACTGGAGCAGGGATTCTCTTCCTGGTTACGCCAAGTGCTGTTCAAGGCAGTTTAGGTGTTACAATGGTAAGATGTGCTTTATGCACAGACTTTTTCAACGTGGCTTAGCATTAATTAGAGTGAACTGTTTTTTATAGCGTCGTATATTAAGCCAGTGTCTGAATGGCTTAAATGATTCTACAATCCAGATCTGGAAATGTAGGAAAGTTCTTACCCTGCGATGACACTAGCAAGTAACAGGCAACCATTCACCAAGCAACATTTGAATTGAGATTTTCTGAATTCTATGCAAATTCGGTAATATCTACTAAAGTAACAAATCCCAATGATTGGCTCGAATGATTCCTCAGACCTCATGCGTGGTCCAAAAGTAACTTCAGTTCCTCACATTAGTTCCAACTTGCAATTAGTTCCTATTTAAGTGTACACTACACACCTACACGAGACAAACTACAAGCATGAGCGACTTGCTAGTTGCTAGTGTGAACATACGGTGATATGCACGTCATGATTCGGATTGAGAAACACTGGTTTAAGTTTCAAACTAAATGTATGGGTATGGTCAGTCAGCCGATCTGAATTGGATCACGCACTATGTAACTGCAAACCTCTTCCTGTCCTCTGTCTTTGATCAGGTGAACTCAAGTATCTCAGTGGGTCATGCCCTGGTTGTGGAGCTCCTGATCACTTTTGAACTCGTCTTCACTGTTTTTGCCACCTGCGACAACAAACGTAATGACCTCAAAGGTTCAGCCAGCCTCGCCATCGGTATTGCTGTAGTCATCGGCCATCTCTTTGCGGTTAGTCAACATAACACTCCTGTGGCTTTTTTTGTGATCTAACTCATGTGATCCATCTAGTCAACCAGTACTGGGTGCTTTATGGTTTGAAAAATACAGCAGCTTCCTGATTAAAAATTCTAAGACATCAGCCCTTCTGTAGATCTTGGATCTAACTCTAAACTGAATACTTCATAACAGCACATAATACATCTTTATTATCTGGCTCCAGTAGATTTGTTATGTTGACTATGGGGACAGATCCAGAGGCAAAGGGTTGTCTGCTGTTATAAATTAAGCAGCTCTAGAACAAAATATTTGAACAGAAAGTTCATCTTTTTCAGTATTAAACTGCTCCAAAATCTCTAAAAATAATTGATCTCATTGGGAAACCTCTGACGTCTCTCACTGTTACCTGAACGGTTGGTGCGACCATAGCAACTGATTCCCAAATGTAAATTCTCTATGGAGTTTCTCAGAACGCTGCCTAGATACAGCACTATCAAACGCATCACTCTGTTTATTCTTCACCTTCTTTCTTCTTGCCTTTTCCTTAGAAGTAAATGTTCAAACAAATTACAACTTACACGTTGCCAGCCTAAAACCATTATTTGGATATTTAGACTGTTTTTGCCAACTTAGACACTTAAGAGAAAAGTGTTAAGCAGCACTGTCAACTGGGAAATACAGTTAGCCAGCTCATTTGATTTTGTAAATTAGCTTATTTCATTCCACAACCTCATCGGGGAGTTTATAACAGCAAAGTTGCTGCTCGAGTATGAAAACACTAAAAAGAAGTGTTATGAATATGCTATGCGAATTCACTCTATACAGCACTCTGTACAGCACTGTAACAGCACTTCCATATAAGAGTATGGATTGGAAAGGAAACCTTGTTCATATAATTGTCCATTAGAATGCAAAAGATGAACACCAATGCCAGGGCCTTGCATGTCTGGGATGCTAATGACTTGTACCATGAAGCCATACCCATATCTCAAGCTGTGTACTGTTGCAGATACCTTACACTGGAGCCAGCATGAACCCTGCTCGCTCTTTTGGACCTGCAGTCGTCACATTAAGCTGGGAAAGCCACTGGGTAAGAAAAAGAAAACAACAACAGCACCCATCTTGCTTGATCGCTCCTTTGTACTCTGAGATACAGCACTGGTTATATTCTGAAATCATTCATTAATTACCACTTTAACATTGTTATTGCATGCTAAAATTGAGCTCATGGACTAGCTCAGAATTTTGCCAGGAGCATAATTATGCCATAAGGGAATGCAGAGAAGGTACCACTAAGTGTAATCCAATAAGGTCACATATCCACGTCCTCCTGCAAGGAACAATTCATCTGATCTCTCACTGCTCCAGGGCATCGCTACCTTAATATCTTTCCATAAAGTTGATAAGGCAATCGAAATGTCACTACTGATACCAGGTTACCTAAGACAAATGAACTGTTGACAGATTCTTTCAAATCCTAGTGAAGCCAATAGAGCAGGGGTGACAAGTTCAATTTTTGGAGAATGACAGCATTATAGCTCGTTTCGTTTGATCCCAATCTCAGCCATCACTCTAGTCATGGTTGTATTCTGTACAGTTTCACCACAGAATTGGGGAAGGGTACGAGCAGCATACTGATCAGTTGTATATGCCATGGATGGAGTAACTGGGCATTAAATCTTGTTTGGGGATTTATTGATCATGGGAAAGCTTATACTTTTTACCCAAACTGGAGAGCTGATATGATACCAGTGGCAATCCACTGATGCCTCAAATTACAGGGTTTTTTTTTCTTTTTTCATTACACCAGCTGGTTCAACTCATTAAGGGCTTGGTAAATATCAGATGAGATAATTAGCACTGGGACATAGTTACACACCCTTGAAGCTCTGGGACCATAGCAAGAGGCCATGACCCTAGTCCTAGAGCCTAATGTTTGGGCTTTTACATAAAGCAGAGTAAGAACTAGCCAAGCAGAATTCTCAAACTTCCCTCTAAACTACTAGGAAAGTGAACTGCAAACCATGGTCACAGGTTAAAGGAAGAAAACAACATAAAGTGTCTTAATAAGATATCAGGCCACCAGAAGCCACTAGAACAGCTTCAGTGCACCCTGTTATATACTCTACATATATATCTATATCTATCTATCTATCTATCTATCTATCTATCTATATATATATTTTTTTTTTCTGGAACTGTTCTGGAGTGATGAACACCCTTCTTCCCTTTGTTGGTGTTTTGATGATGGTCGTGGAATATTGTTCTTCCAAAGTCTCCCATAAGTATGTGTTCATGTGGGTTGAGCTCTGGTGACTGCATATGATTTACAATACTTTTATCCTCATCAAAACATTCAGTGAGCCATCATGCCCTCTGGATGGAGCTGGGGTCATCCTAGAAGAGACCACTCCCATCAGGACAGAAATGTTTAATCATAAGATAAAGGTGATCAGTCAAAGAACTTTGTATCGATTGCCAGTAACACTTCCCTTTAATGACACAATGGACCCAAACCATGACAGAAAAAATAAATTAATGCCCCCCACAGCATAGAAGAGCTGCCATTTTTTCCCCCTTTTACTTTGTTGCTTGTCTGTACATATGATCGTTTTTGGACTCTAGTAGTTGTAAAGTAAACTACAAAAACAATGGATTGATTTGTTTGCTCTTTCACCCCATTTCCCGTCCATTGCCCATGCACATGAAGCCCCACCTCCCAGAATCTGTGGTGACTAATCCATGTTAGTTTGGTAGGTAGCTATCTAACTTTTTGTCATGTCATTCAACATAGCCAATTATGACAATACTGACATGCCAAATAACATACTAATTAGTTGATGCAAGAATGGTTTGAAATGCCTAGGAAAAGACTGAGTTTACGAGTTATTTTAAGCACTCAGATCATTGATTAAGGAGTAACTTCCAATGACTTGGAAAGACCTACTTTTTTTTTTTTTTTTTTTTACCAAGCAGGCTTTTTCCACAAGTCATTGGATCCCCATGATCCCAGTCCCAGGACAACCTTTCCAATTTTTCCCTCTGACAGTGGGGCTGCGGATTTTCCATTGCTAGCATCCTTGGCTAACCAGCTTCCTGGCACTGCTCGTTTCATTCTACTTGGCCAATTACTACAAAATTAGCTATACATACCTTGACCAAACTGACCATCCTAATAACTTGATTTGTTGCTGTGGCCAGATGCAACCTAGGTGTAAGAAATAGAGACAATTACTATGTGTGCTGCTATAATTAAGAATGGTGTCACATTACTCATATGTTCCCAGTGATTTGGCAGCATCCCTTGGGCCCAGCCTGCTACACAACCCTGGGTCAAACACTGTACAGAATGTGCTGAGGCTTGCATAATCCATCCGTCGCCCTGTGTGGCATTTTAAGTGAGTAGAGTGTGGCAGGACGCAAGTGCATAAACTCAGTAGTGCTTTTATTTGGGTGAATCCAAGAATCATAATGAGAGTCCATAGCAAAGCAAAAAACATAGGTAGGCAGGCCTAATACAGGGTAGTCCATTAAAAAAGAATTTAGGAATGGGAACGAGGATCAAATCCAGGAAAAACTATGAGAAACTGAACAAGCCTCAGACTTGCATGATAAGACTTCTCAATGGGACATTGACACAGTAAGGTATTAGATGCACTAATCAGAATTAAACACAGAACAGGTGAAAACAATCAGGCAACAAACCAACGACAGGACTAGAACCGAACCAAAACAAACATGAGTATTGGGTCTTTGTTGCCATTGGAATAACAGCAGGAAGGGAATATTTTATATATAGAGAGGAAATATGAACATCTTAAAAAAAAGAACTCCTCAAGTGTTTTGGATAACTAAGGGTTCTTTGCTTCCTAAAGGAGTTCTACTTTGTACTGTCTTTAAAACCCCACTTTTATAGGGTTCACATATAGGCTTTAGGGGTTCCCATAGAGGCTCAAGACAAAGAATACTTTAGTGCTCTATATTTAACCATGTCTTTTCAAAGAGTATTGATTCTTACAGGATGAGGAGTGGAGCCATGTGACAGTGGTACAGGGAATCACCTACCACAGCTTGCTAAAATATGGATACACATTTAAATTCATTTTAGAAAAAAAAAGGATTCTTTTGAATACTTAAGAGTTCTTAGCTTGCTAAAGGGATAATGTTGTAGAGTTTCACAAAGAACCTTTGTTAGTGTTCTCCAGAGGGACAAGCTGAAGAAAGTCCAGAGGGACAAGCTGAAGAAATCTATAGAGTTCTAGATTTAGGTTTTTTGGAGGATTAATTTTTGGATAAACATTTGCATGCACCTTTAGAAAAAAAGGTTCCTCTGTGGTTCTTTAGGATAAGTAAGGGTTTAGGATAGGTAAGCTCCCTAAAGTGGGCATTAGACAAAGAACCTTTTAAGGTTCCTCCGGATGGATAAGCTGAAGAACAATTTAATGTTCTAGATTTAACCCTTTTTTTCTTCAAAAGAATGTTGTACAAGTGATTTTACTGCATCCGGCATGCAACAGACATGTAGTCGGACCCAATGGTTCATGCTTTGGTAAGGTTCTTTGGATGGTTAATGGTTCTAGTTCAATATTAGTACACTAGTACATTCTTAGGTAAATTGTTTTGCATGGGTTCTTTGGATGGATACTGTTTGTATAAACTAGTTCTACTTGAGACAAACAGAAGAACCCAATAAGGTGCTAGATTTAACCTTGTGTATTTTACAAAGCTAGCTAATTTAAGGCTTGTTCTACCTTTCCTGTAGGTGTACTGGATTGGGCCCATTCTAGGTGGCATATTGGCGGCTGCAATGTACGAGTACCTTTACTGTCCAGACCCTGAATTGAAGAAATGCTGCAAAGAGATGTTCATCAAAGATTCTTCAGGAAAATACAAAGAGGTGGAGTGTTCCATCAGCCAAAATGCTGGAGAGGCAGATGATATTACAATCAGCCCTGGTTCTTCTACAGATATGGAGAAAGGGGAGAAGAAGGAGGATGTCGCGGGTGACGGGTTGTCCTCTGTATAACTGTCAATCATACTGGTGAAGGAGACCAATGTGTAACATGTCTCCATCATCAGTATGCCAAGGGATTCTGCACTTTATCCAATGTTAATTTGGCTAACAATGAATAAAATCATGCTGGCTAATGATGACTAAAAGCATCCTGGAACCACTTTTCCTAAGGATACTGTATGTACTATATTTATCTTCATTATTAACACAGTTAGCATTTTTGGCTTCCATTAAGACCTAACCCTTGTCCCCAGAAGAACACGTCCTTTCAGCACATCCAGCAAATGGTATTGAACCGACGAATGTCCTATCTGTGTCCAGTTCAATGCAATAACGCAATGTTCCACAACCTTCTGCAAGTGTCTTCCAGGGGTGTAACACCATGCCACTATCTGCAAATATCTGCAAATATTTGTATCTGTATTCCAATTTAAACCCAAAGTGGGCATTGCCTAAACTGGAAAGTTTTTTTTTTTTTAATTAAATATGAATTACTCTGCCCCTGGAAACCCTAGGTAAAACCTAGAAATGCCAGCACTGTCAGCATGTCCTGCAAATTCTAACAATTCCTCAACCTTAGCTACATATTTCCTAACAAATTTTTAGTTCTTTTTCCCAAAATAAAAAAAGACTAGTAGTATAATTTAAACCACCTCAAACCTGACCAGGCAGTTACTAAGGATGAATGACTGAACGCTGTATGCTCATGTTAATGAATGTTATGTTTGTTTGTCCACCATCACAGCTGTGTCTGATTGATATTATTCCCCACACTCATCGTCCAATGATCTTCATAAAATAAGAATCCCACAAATCCAGCTCTCACCCTGACCTAAATGGATTAATGTCCTAACTTGTATAGAAAGCTGATTCTGTGCTCATCAGGAAAATTACAGCACACTGCATTAACTGAAATAATAATAATAATAATAATAATAATAATAATAATATACTGCGTTAGGGATTAAGGGTGGTCTGAGGTTGAAAAGCCTCAGTTTACTGCTGTTAGCATAGAATTTTAGATCTAGACTGTATTTTGCAGAGGAATCATTTTTTTCTTTTTTGTTTTTGATTCTCAAACATCTGGTTGGAAAATTGCAAAGGGGGTGTGGCCTGCATCTACATTACACCTTTAAATGCTTTGTTGTTGAGAAATTATTTTAAGTTCTGTTATCATAGTCATGGTAGATTTCACTATGTTTATGGACTGCATATTAGTATAAAGTGTTATAACATGCTTCTGGGGAATAAAATGGTGCACAGACTATTATACACTATCATCACACACCAATATAAGCTATTATAACTGCATTTCTATGATAATCAGAGATTTATTATCATTATTGTATCATTTTGGCTTAAATTTGTCTCAAACTGAATTAAAATGGTTTATGTTTATATCAAGATAAGGTGTCATTTCTTTACAAAATTGTAAAGAAGACAATGCAGCAATGTAGCAGCTCCTTTATGTTTTTTTTTTTTTAAGATCTGGCAAAATGATTGAACAATGTCTCAACTTTCCTCTGATCTTCACCCCCTCTGAGCCAATCATAAAGAAACGAGAAGGGAGTTTAATGAAATTGGCATTTTCATGTCCAAATTATAGGAAGTATTGCATGAAAAAAAATTCACTGGAATTAACCTGGTGGGAAAAAATGAACTGTGCATGATTGATTTCATGAAAGTGGCATAAGAGTGCCTTCATACTGATATTTAAAAAAATCAGTGCAAACTGCAACCATAACAACAGTCTAACTAGCCTAACTTGTCTAGATTAGATTTATTTATTATCAGTAATAAAGGTTAAATAATGATGGGTTTGAGACAGAAAATCGAGAGAATTCAAGCAGCTGCTCACTTGACTGTTAGTGGACGTCACATCGTGTACTGGCGTTCATCCCAAAACTAGGCATGTTGTTATTTTTGGTTGCATTGCAACATTGGAATAATGGCAAAGAAATATGCTGTAAATCTCCTCATGGTCTGTCAATCTGGTTTGGATTTTGATTTGTCACGGAAGTGCAAGGCACATCAAATTACAAGGACACATACTACCAGACGGTAAGTAAGTAAATAAAATAAAACATAGCAAAAAGACATGAACTAAGTAACTAATAAGAAAAGTGATAATAGTAATATTCTTTTTAAATGAAAAGTGAGATGCATTGTAATAAAGTGACTGACTAAAATGTAATAAAATGTATGTCAATGAGATAACACTTTATTCACTTGCGGAAGCCTTTTCTAGGGAACGCAGACCACTTTTCGACTTTGCAGCCATGGTTTCACGGTTGTGAAACTCTCCAGTTCCTTCCTGGTGTATGCACTCCTTCCAGCCTCTGCTATTGTGTCTCTCCACCAGGTGTTCTTTGGCCTACCTCTTTCTCCTTGTGGGTTCCAGCTTTCTTCCTTGCTGGCTTCCTTAGAGTATGACCAATCCATCTCCACTTTCTGCTCTTGATCTCTCCAATAGGTAGCTGGTTTGTTTTTCTCCACAGGTTTGATCTCTACATTGGAGATCTTTCTTGGCCATGTTTAGTATCTTGTTGATGTAAACTTGCAGTCTGCTCAAGAGCCCTTTTGTTGCCTTCCAGGTCTAGCTGCATACGCTCTTGACATTGGACTTAGAAAAGTTGCAATTTGTTTTTTTAGGGATATTTTTCCCTCCTTCTAGATCCATCGTACTACTACATCTCCTTCCCTGCCACCACTCCTGTAGACTACGCTCCCCAGGTAAGTGAACAATTCCACTTCCTCAATGATGTTATCCCTTAATGAGATGACAGAGATGAGACAAATAAGTAAGTAAATGCAGTGCAATAGAGCAATGGTTCTCAAAGTGGGTCCATGAAGCATTTTCAGGGGTTCTGTGATGTTTTTTTTTTTTTTTTAGGGGGCCAACCTAATGTGCTTTGTCAAGGGAAGGTTCAGGAATAAACAGAGCTATGGCACCAATAAATAGAGAAAATATCATTACTACGACTAATATTACTATTACTAAATAATGTTCCTGAAATACATCAGTGCTGAGGAGGGGTTTGAGGAATTTATTTTACAGTTAAAGGTGTCTCTGGCTACAAAAAAAGGTTTGAGAGAAACCTGCACTAGAGGAATATGTGAATGTGTTGTTGTATATTGTCCTAAAAAACGTGTTTGACACATGGAGGATGAGTTGCTCAGTCTGATAACGGTAGGTATGGAGCTGCTGGCTTCACCGTTGCTGGATTATTCCGGAGCTGAAAATATTGCGCTGCATGACTGGGCATTCATTGAGGGAATTGGAGACATTGTATATGATGAGCAGCAGTTTAGCCAGCATCCTCTCCTGCACAAGTGATTCCAGGAAGTCCATGTTGGTCCAAGTTTATTCAGTTGGCTGGCATCGCCTGCTTCAATGCTACAGTGTACTCCTGTGGAGAAGATGGTGCTCACAACCAACTGGTAGCATTAAAAGACAAACATACATAGCATTAAAAGACTTTTTAATCTTATTTAAAATAGTCTAGGTATTTCAATCATAAGTTATCACTTAGAGAAAGATTTTCATGAAAAAAAACATAAACGAAGCTAGAATAAAACACCAGGTGGCAGTGTAGACCACATCCTCCTAATACTGGGTTATTGTGCGTGTGTGTGTGTGTGTGTGTGTGTGTGTGTGTGTCTGTGAGTTTATTGTTGTCCAGCAGAGGACACTGCAGGGTCTTAAACTAACATCCGCTACCATGATTATCCTTCATTCTTCTATTACATCAGTGTCACAGACCTCTTGATAAGTCTTTTTCTTTCACATCGTCCCTTTTCTACGTATAAACAGCCCACAACGTATAGCAGCCCCCTACCCTCTCACCTCTCAGCCCCTGCAACCCGGTTCTTACTCCATCTCAAGTCAATCATCTTTATTAGCCTTGTAAATGAGGACATCAATCTGAGAAGGTGTCAATATTCCTCATTGTGTATACAACACCAGAGGTGTGGAGGGAGTCGGGGCAGAGGGGGGCTTTAACCTTACGGCACATTTATCAAACAAGGACGAAGCAAACTTCTCGCTGTGCCACACATTTCAGCATGAGCCACTAATCATGAAATCCACCATTAACACAACTAGGAAAATAAATGAACAGCAGAACTAAGTTTAAGGAAGTGTGTGGGAGTGCAGTGGTTAAGGTTCTAATAACCAGGAAGGGTGTGGGTTCAGATGAACTCTTGAACCAAGCTCTTAGCCAGAGGTGGTTAAAATACTTAAATAAGAGTGCAATTACTCATTTAAAATAAATCCTCTGCTAAATAAATCCTGAAGAATTCAGCTTCAAATTCAAGTTAAGTTAAAGTAGAAGTGTGTGAACTTTTACATGTAGAGTACGAATGTAAAAGGACAAGAAAAATTCACAACAGAAAATGATTCACAGAAGAACCAAGGAATTGCAAAGTTCATTTCTCATCTCTCGAAGTTTAGCTAGTATGCTAGTAATGCTGATCCTACAATCTAGCTGAATGCTAATAGCTAGCTGTCTGTTAGGAATTCAGATTTAAATGCTAAAACGGCACTGTATGACTTTGATGATAGATAGAGAAAATGTAGTGAGGCAAAGGTTTTTCCTTTAGAAATGTAGGAAGTAAATGAAAAACTACGGATATTGAAAAACAAGACTTAAGTACAGTAACATAGCAATTGTACTTCTGACCCCGGTCCTTAACCTTTAACATTACACTCTTAAAAAAAAGTTGAATTTAAAGCTCTTAATGGTTGTCTTTCAGAAAGGGTTGCAAGTAGATCTGTTATCAGAAGCTAAGAACCTTGATTTTTAGTTTAGCTTGCTTGGATTGAATCATGCCAAATCCAAACCATATCCAATCCAAGCCATAATAAAGATGGCTGGAAATGCTGGAAATGTTGAAATGCACATTGAGGAACAGGGTTCTGCACTATCGCTCATTCTCTGCAGATCAACATTATTTTGTTGCAGAAACTTTTTTTAGTGTCATGTTTTGTTCACTGTGTGTGTGTGTGTGTGTGTGTGTGTGTGTGTTTGAATCTGCACGGCATGTAGGATGTCTGACAAGCACACACTCAAAGAGAATTCAGAATGATCGCAGACCCGACTTCAAACATGTCACCGCTGTTCAAATGACAATCAGAGAAAGTAGCAGAGCAAAAGCATGCCACCAAGTGAGTCAAACAGAACACACTGTTGGGAAAAAGAAAATAAAATGTTATTCAGTTTGAAACTTTTAAATGCTCTATGCAGAGCCCTACAACAGAGAGTTTCCCTTTCAGAAAAGGTTCCAAGTAGAACCTCTTTAGAAACTGAGAACTAAGCAAAGAAAAGATTAGAATTTAATAATCTTTCATTAGAATAGAAAGGAATACAATAGAATAGAGTAGAGTTTGGAAGAATAATTTTTCATTAGAATATAATTGAATAGATCAGAACAGAATAGTATAATGGTTAAATAGAATAGAATGGAATAGAGTAGAATAGAAGAGAATAATGCTTCATTAGAATAGAATAGAATCAAATAGAATAAAATAGAATAGTTCTTAAGTAGAATAGAATAGAATAGTGCCTCATTGGAGTAGAATAGAGTAGAATAATGCTTCA
>CM040978.1:5457411-5470308 GCA_022985145.1 Pangasius djambal
ACACCACAGGCTTGGGTTGAAAAACAAACCAAAAAAAAAAAAAAAAAAACCCACTCATTCCTTCCCATGATGCAAAGTTCCACCAGCATCTGCATGATTTCATGTACCTTTGAAAGTGCAGCTCAAGGCGAGCCACATCTGCAAGCCATCGCACTCATTCGTCCACCAAAACATTAATCAGACGGAGAGTTCTCCCGCAGCTGTGCAGCACCAGTCCAAGGAAAACAGGCTCTCGTTGTCTTAGGCTTGAAAATACACAAAGTCATACCACATCTCTGGTAAAACATACCAGCGCTGCTCAAGATCTGAACACACGCAATCCTTCTTTCTTGGTAGCTTAATCAGAGAGGGGAGGAATATAATGTTGGCTTGGAGGCTTTAGAGCTGCCATGAATTTGGTTTAGTCTTTAGCGCCAAAACTGCTGGTTTTCAAATAAATGCGAACTATTATTATACCATCAAGATCTCATGCTTGAAGATCTAATGCTGTGCCTGATTTCTTACTTACAATAGACTGCCTTCTTTGGATTATTTCGCTTATTTTGAAGCGCCTTCTGAATGTTATGCATCCAGAGAAGCGCAGAGTCTTCCGTCTTGAAGACTTTTCCATGTCGGCAAACTTCCAGCTGTTACAAAGCACTGACGCTGAAGATTTGTTGCTAAAAAAAAAATGCTAAATAGATTCTGTATCTGCGTACAGAAAACTTTATGTCCAGTGACTGGACACGTCTTTTCATCCGATTATGTGGAGCGCATTAATAATAGAAACCTGTGATTTGAATCAGAGCTGCTGTCCTGGAAAATAACTCAACACCTTCAGAAGAATCCAACAGTGCTGTGGTATACACTAGGTTTTGTGTAGTATATACTATAAAATATACAAAATTGGACAATGAGTATGGGGGTTCCTTTAAAAGGATTATTTTTGTTGCGTATTTTATTTATTTATTCTATGAATTCCAGTTTAAAAAAAAATATTTTCCTTAATACTTAAATCTCATATGCTACTTTTTTTTTTCTTGCTATGTTTAGAAAGCATTGAGAAATCACACCAGAATAATGACTTCGTGATACCTGTGACTCCTCTGGTAATTTAGAACGCAGTTTTTCAAAAGTTCCTGCGGATGACCAAGCGCATGTCATATTCATAAAAATGTGATGAAAATAAATAGGCTAATTGTGGACTGTAATAAAGCCTATGCACCTGTTTGCAGGCCGGCGAGAAATGGAAAATCGCGGTATTACGCCATGTGTCCCTGCAGGACATTCATGATACACACACTGCGGTGTTTCTGAACCTACACACAGCCGGTAGCACATTATTAAACTTGCTTGCACTCTGTTCCCAAGATTATGAGTGTCTTGATCTGGAGGAAAGAAAACTGCTGCATTCCTGGTCTGGAAGTTGTGAAGCCTTCTCTCTCTCTCTCTCTCTCTCTCTCTCTCTATATATATATATATATATATATATATATATATATATATATATATATATATATTGGACTAATGATATTGACCAGCAGGGGGCAAAAGAGAAAGAGACAAGTTAACACACTAAAAAACGAGAGAAAGGATGGAGGGGTTAAGGCAAGGGTTCCCAAACTTTTTGGAGAGACTCCAAGCCTTGACCATGCTACACTTTTTCAAATGCCAGATTTATAATAAAAGACTGCTGTAACATTTGAACATTTTATTATGTCAGTAACATACATACTATGTGTAACATAAGTGACTAAAAACCAAAGGAATTTTCCTTTCGCTGACTCATCAGTCTAGTGGGAAGTGTTGTGTTGTTATAGGAAAATAATCCACACAGGGGTGGTGTGATACGGTCCAACGCCACGCAGAGTCTGGTTTATACTTGGTTGATATTTACACAACATGAGCGGCACTGTTCACACACTCACCGTGTATTTTGTGTACGTCCAGAAGATTTAAACGTGACATTCGCTAGACGGCATGTCATAGCCAAAACATCTCTGTCCGTCGACCTGGGCTGTAAAATGTTCTGTGATTTCATGCACAGCGATATTAAACACGCCGATGAGCTCTCTTAAAACCTTACGCTGTCATCGTGATTGTTGTCATGTACCGCGTCTCGAGTTGTCAACTCTGACCTTACATTCAAAAGTATTCACTAATCTAGAAAATCCAGGAGACTGGTGTGCAAAACAGAGCTCGCAGCTTGAAGGTTTGAAGGCGAGAGAGATTTTTATAATTAAAAAAAAAAAAAAACACTAAGTGTAATAGGAGAAGCGGTTACTGTTAGCGCTCAGTAATAATCTAGAATAGTATATAAGTATGCGATTTAAGACAGTTTGTTTAGCGGTATTATATAGCATCGTTATTGTGAAAAAAACTACATTTAAAGGTGGCTTGTCTGAATGTGACTCCCCGCACCATTTCAAAACATTAGCACACAAACTCTGTACTCAATATTAATATTAATTTGTACAATTATTTTAAAAACTAATTATTATTCATATGTATATAATTTGTATTTTCATTAATAATTTATTATATTATATTAATTGTATTATAATATAATATAATATAATATAATTTGTATTATTAATTATTAAAAAATTTAATGAAACAAAAGAGGAGATTGTGAGGAGCCTCCTAGTTTGGTAACCCCTGAGTTAAGGGTTGATGTAGTGAAACAGAACTTATGGACTGTGCTATAGCAGGAATAAAGAACTTTGGGATATGCTGTTAGAGGAAAAGAATCAAGCTCAGGTTGGTAATGGTAACTTGTGGATTATTTTCCTATAACTGCACATCCTGAAGTGTTTTATTCTTTACATAATAATAATCATTTGACCATGCATCCTTGGATATTCTGTCCTGTTTATTCCCGTATTCTAAACCCGGTTCTTTGAGGGTTCTTTGGATAGAAGGGTTTCTTCTCTGGAAGGAAAACCTACTGGTGTGTTCCATTAGAACAATGAACCAACGAAACATACGGAGTTCCAGTTAAACCTTTTTTCTTTCAACATTCAGGTTCCTGTGAACCCCTTCTCTGGTTCGGAAGCGTTCTCCGGATTTTTTGGAACTATTGACATTGACCAGCAGGGGGCAAAAGAGAAAGGGAGAAATAGAGAGAGAGAGACAGAGAGAGAGAGAGAGAGAGAGAGAGAGAGAGAGAGGATGGAGGGGTTGAGGGTGGATGTAGTGTAACAGATCTGATGGACTGAGAGTGAGATAATGAACTTCACTCCATCCTGTCATCCTGTATTTATGTCCAAGAAAAAAACTGCAACCTTACATGAGTAATTTATTTAAACAGATGAAATAAAAGCCTCTCTCTCTCTCTCTCTCTCTCTCTCTCTCTCTGTGCGCACTCTGGAAAGCTTTTTTGGAAAAAAGCGCGTCTCAAGCGGTGTTTTAATCGATTTGGGGTTTTTAACAGAGCTACATATTTTTTTTTTCCTTTAATCAAAAAGACTGACTACAGCTATAATTATAATCATCTGCCACACTTTTTCCTCTCTGGCCCTGAAACTCTCCATCCATTTTGCGGTTAATCGCCTGCGGCATCCAAACTAATCATGGCGATTAAAATCGGCTTTGCTGCGGGAGAGGAGGAGGAGGAGAAGGAAGAAGAAGAAGAAGAAGAAGAAGAGGAGGAGGAGGAGGGCAAATACGGGCAAGTCGTAGGCAGACAGGCACGCAGGGGAAAAACCAGCAGTGTCTTTAAGCCATTTAGCGCTCAAATATACAAAAGGAGGGGAAAAGGTCTGTTCTGCGTCCAGCCTGCGCTGATCGTCGCCAGGAGGTTTTTTTTTATCCTCTGGAATTTTTTCAGGCCGGACTGAGAGACATGAGCTAATAGTATCCTGCACTTTTTTTCCTTTTTTTTTTTTTTTTTTTTTTTTTTTTGCCTGGAGGGGTGTCGGAGCCTCGGAGCGACTCTCCCTCCGTATTAGTGCTCCGCGTTTCTCCGCCACGCTGCTGCATTTCTCACCGGCGCGGCGCGGGCAGCGGAGGCACCAGCGCGCAGGGCCGACCACGAGCACAAACAGAGGAAAGAAACGGGTGCAAAAAGAAAAACTTTTTCTCCCCATGTTTCAGGTAAGGGGGGTATTTGTTTGCTTTCGCTTGGACGCGATGGAAGCTTGAAGGCGCGGTCGCTTTTACGCATGTGCCGCGCACGGTACTTCTAACGCGACAAAAAAAAAAAGAAAAAAAGAAAAAAAACATTTAACCACTTCCTGCTTCTCTGAACCGGATCTTTGCTTGCGATTTTTTTTTTTTTTTTTTTTTTAAAAAAAAGACTGGGAAATGAAAACGGTTAAAAATTCACGCTCGCACCCCGGGCACACGGGGTTCCCGTCGCGTCGTTTCCTAGGCTTCTTCAGACGCTGCGTTTATTTGTTTAACAGCGCGGCTGCGTCCCAAACCACTTAGTCCCGTGCTAAGTAGTACACAAACGGAACAGCGTAGGTTCCTGTAATCACCATAGGTGGCGTAGGGAATTTACTGTGTAGCTTCTCGTGTTTGGAGTCACTTTGGACCATGTGCCAGTCCGGAACCCGGCTTCGGTTCTCTCCGGACGCGCTGCGTAAAAGGCGCCATTGTGGAGCTCTTGGGCCCGGGGGCGCGCTCTTATTTTCCGCCGCTGTTCATCCACTCAATCGCTGCTTTTGTGCTTGGAGAAACGGTGCTTTCTGTCTTCCTGAGCTTAAATTGATCCGTGTACACACTTACAATACAGTAAATGATCAATCCTGACTGTGTGTGTGTGTGTGTGTGTGTGTGTGTGTGTGTGTGTGTGTGAGAGAGAGAGAGAGTTTGTGGTTTCCTAGATGAGCATGAGGAATGGAAATAAACAAAAATGAGTAGTTATGGAAACTTTGACTATGAGAGAACTTTTACCGGTTCGTACAGAATGTTCTTCCTGATTTCTTGCTTTCCTGTACACTCTAAAATCAAAGGTTCCTGTATAATCTTTCTCAGTCTTGTCTCAGTCTCAGTCTCCAATGTGCCCCCAGGGAACCTTATTGAAATACATATGGTTCACATAATGTCTCAAATCTTCATTAGAACTAGTATTTCTAGTGAATGTCAGTACTGGTTCTGCTAGGGTTCTTACTGGTAAGTTAATATCCTTTTAAGACCCTGTTATGCTTCAGCAGAGATCCTGGAAAATTTCTGTAGGTGTTCTCCAGATTTCTAGTTTTCCTATACACTCTAAAACCAAGGGTTCCTGGAAGATCTTTAATGGGCTGGCAGATTGTCTCCCTGGCAGAACCCTTAATATTGCCCCCAGGAACCTTAGTGAAACATAAATAGTTGTTAAAAAGACACTAATTTTCAACAGAACCCCAGTAGAATCGAGATTTCCTCATTTCCAGCCCACACGCTGAACGTCACTACTGGTTCTACTGGGATTCTTATTGGAAAATTAGTGTCCTTTTTAGAACCAGTTATGTTTCAGCAAGGTTCCTGGAAGATCATTAATGGGTTTTCCAGATTGTCTCACTGGTGGAACCCTTAAAACGTCCTCCAAGAACCTGACTGAGAAATAAATAGTTCTTAAAAGGACACTGAATGTTCCTGGGAGATCTTTTAGGTGTTCTCCAGATTTTTTCATTTATATTTCAGTGATGTTCCTGGAAGATCTTTTAGGGGTTCTCCAGATTGTCTTACTGGTGAAACCACTAAAAGTGTCTCCAGGAATGTTACTGAAACATAAACGTTGTTTAAAAGGACGTTACTTTTCGTTAAAAGCCCAGCAGAACCGGCATATCTCTCATTTCCAGCACATATATTGCCACTACTGGTTCTACTGGGGTTCTTATTGAAATGTTAGTGTCTTTTTAAGACCCATTTATGCTTCAGCAAAGATCCTAGGAGATTTTTTTGTAGGCGTTCTCCAGATCAAAGGTTCCCGGAAGACATTTAATGGGTTTTCCAGATTGTCTCCCTGGCAGAACCCATAAAAGTGCCACCAGAAACCTTATTGAAATGTAAATATTTCTTAAAAGAATTCAAATTCTCTCACCAGAATTTCCCTCATTTCCAGCACATGTTGGATGTCAGCACTGGTTCTGTTGGGGCTGTGTTGAAAATTACTGCCTCCCGGAACCTTAATGAGACATAAACACTTTTTTTTATTTTTATTTTCTTTAAATGACTCTAATTTTCAATAAGAGCCTCAAAAGGTTTTTAGTAGAAACCGTATTCGCTGTGTGTGCTGGAAACGAGGGAAGTAATTTGACCTTATAGGTTCCCATTCCCTTCATTCGAGTTATTATACTTTAAGGTCAAAGTCTATACATTAGCATTTTGTAAAGTAAACCCTATTTACTGTTTCTGATCATTGCCTCACAGGCTTTAATGTTATTAAATTCTGTAATATGACTCACAGCCCGTAATGTTATTTAATTCCACTTTCCCCCCAGGCCGCTGAGTCAGTCATAACCTACAGACATACAGTCTTATGAGTGATTATTTCTGGGTGCTGCAGACTCGGAGCAGATTCACTGCAGACGTGCTGAGTGTAGATTTGGTGTCCTGTAGGTGCGATTTGCATTGCACATAACATGATTACAGAGCCTATAGTGTTCGTGTCCCTGTGGTAGGCGATGCACTAGAGGGAGCTGTTGTCACCAGAGCGTTATACACTGATCCCAGTCCTTCCCCTGAAGCAGCACATTTTAGGCTCCTCCTGCTCTAACACAGAGTAATGCTAAAATATTAAGTGAAGAGAATTGGCAAGTCTATTCCATAAAAAAAAAAAAGAGTATATCTAGAACCCTGTATGGTTCTTTGGTTTGTAGAACCATGTAGATCTTCTCCTGTCCAAACAATATCATCCATCCATCCATCCATCCATCCATTCTCTGTACCACTTATCCTACACATGGTCACAGGGTAACCTGGAGCTTATCCCAGGGGACTTGGGGCACAAGGTGGGGGACACCCTGGATGGGGTGCCAACCCGTGGCAGGGCACAATCGCACACACAATCGGCTAATCAGCCTACAAGGCATGTCTTTGGACTGGGGGAGGAAACTGGAGTACCCAGAGGTAACCCCTAAAGCATGGGGAGAACATGCAAACTCCATGCACACAGGTTGGGGAATCGATCCCCCAACCCCGGAGGTGTGGGGCAACAGGGCTAACCACTAAGCCACCATACTTATTATTATTATTATTATTATTATTATTATTATTATTATTATTATTTTACTACTACTAATTATTATTATTATTATTATTAGTAGTAGTAGTAGTAGTAATAATAATAATAATAATAATAATATGTAAGGACTAAAACACTTAGCAACATGCTGTTATAGGAAAATAATCAACAGCACAGTGGTGTGATGCAGTTACTGTTACCCAACCAAAGGTGATTATTTTCCAATAACCTTCCAATAAGTGTTTCACTCGTCTTGTGCCTTGTACAGCAATTTGCTGTATTAAAGAATGACACGTTGTAGTTTTTATCCATTTATAGTCACATTAATGTTGGGGAATGTCTGTGAAACACGTTATCATTCTTATAGCCATCCCCTTTCCAGCCTGTCTTTGTCCTCTCTTGAAACTAATGACAAAAAAAAACAAAAACACACACACTCCTCCATCCTGAGGACATTCCCATGGCGGAAAACATGCACTGACACTGGAGACTCCTTCCATAAAAGGTTTCACAGAAATCTTCATGATATTTCGAAAATGACATGTTTCTCTTTGTTCAAAAACATCTTTGGCTTAGATTTTGTGGACTATCCATTGTTCAAGTCCCTATGAATGAGTTATGTTGTTAATTCAATTCAATTTTATTTGCATAGCACTTTTTAACGATGGACATTTGTCACAAAGCAGCTTTACGGAAATCCGGATATAAAATGCAAATTTAGATTTATTAGAATAAACCTGTGATTTGCGGTTGGAGCTATTGTCAGAGCCGCTGTAACGGAAAGTGAATCAACGCCTTCTGACCAATCAGGATTGAGAACAGTGCTTCAACAGTGCTGTGGCATAACGGAAGTGAATCCAGCTGATGTTCATATTTCTGAGTGTTCCGAGTGCTATGCACTAGACTTAATACATTTTTTAAACTCTATTGCCCTGATTTAGAGGAGAAGAAATCCCCTGCGTGTGTAGTGTGCGTACTAAACAATCAGGTGCTCAGTTAAATTTCTGTTGATAACACTTCCATCGACTTTTTCTTGTTATTTTCCCTTGGGTGGATCTCTGTTGGAGCTCCTTTAATGCTTTATCAGCCTGAGCGAAGTTTGTTAGATGAGAATCTTAGAGCTACATCACTAGAACCCAGAAGGAACTGAAATCTGATATGTTTTATTTGCTGTTTATGTTTGGGTGGTGTGTATTTATTTTATTTTGTATTTTTTTTTTATTTATTTGCAGCCACTTACTGTATCTGAGGTAACCTTATTATTTCTTTTTGCTGTGATTTTGTAGTTAAGTCTAGCCAAGTGGATTTTTATTGCCGTCCCATTTATATACAGAAACCCGGGGGGGGGGATCCACTCCTTCTCTATGTTCTTCTCTTTTCGCTTCAAGTGGTCACTCGTGTGATGTAAGCGACGCACACTTTTAAGTGAAGTCAACAAGGGCGCACTGAAGATGACAATAAAACAGGGACAGGGTTTACTGGCACGCAGCCAAAGTACCCTCAGTACATCAGCGCAGGGTGATATGACCTAACTTAACATCGATATTGTGACGAGCGATGTCAGAAGTCACTTTTGTGAGACATCAGTAGGGCTGGCTGATCTGATACGATGACATAATATGGATATTGTGATTAAATTAGGTCACGGTATGCTTTTCTGAGATACTGTGGATAATGTGACCTCTTTTAATGTTTTTAAATGTAATTTTTTTAAAAAAAATAATTACAGATTGACTGGAAGCAGCTGATAACGTACTTCCTGTTTAAAATCGTGAAAATAAATTTCAGTGTTAAATATTTATTTATTTTTATATTTATATATTATGTATAAATATATTATATATATCATAAAAAATATAAATACATTTATTATAAATTTGTTTATTGACTATACTGTTTTAATATATTTAAAAATATATTTTATATTTTAACTTTGTCTTATTTTATTTATATATATATATATATATATATATATATATATATATATATATATATATATATATATATATATATATATATATATATCTATATCATTTTTGATTATATATCATGTTTTATATAGTTATAATAAACAGCTGTACTGCTGCCAGTTTGTAAACAAACCTATACTGCATATCGTAATATATATGGTGTATCAAAGAAATGCCTTCAAAAATCGTGATATAATATTTTTGATCAGCTCCCCGACCCCTAGATATCGGTGTACTAAGCGATTATAGTTCCTCACAGTGGCAAGTAGCTTCTTAGACACGGAAACGGAGAAGAAAACAACAAACCTGGAACATTTTCCAAGCTTCAGTACAAAATTTTAATGATTTTTTTTTTGTGTTGCTCTTTGTTTGTCTGGCTGTTTTATGTGTACTTCTTGCCTGTCTAATTTTATTCGGTGTACAGCATTTCGGTCGATGTGATTCGTCTTAAATGCACATTATAAGTAAATCTTACTTGCTTACATCTAATCAGGTGCTTACCATGAAAGTATGTAACTGTTGGTAACTTTGTAAAAGCGTCTCGTGTCAGTTTATCACAATGCTGATATTATATGGTCATATTGCGCTGCTCTAGTATTTAGATGAAGATCTTCAGCTCAGACGTGCGTACTTCAGCCGGGTCCTGGAGATGAACAGAGGCAGCTAAAAGCACCAGGCTGCACTTGTTGTTTAATTTCTCTGATTCTGATCTCTCTGTGTGTTCTACTACATGGTACTTTTGTTCAGCGCTGCTGGGTCATCTTTATACAGTGTCAGTTGTCGGACAGCATGTATTTCCTGCAGTTTGATTGGATCGTATACAATACCCATCTCTGCGTCAGCATTTCTCTGAGCCCTTTTACTCATTTTGAAAAAGAAACGACTCCTCTAAAACTGAGAATATTCTTGGACGCACTTTGATTTCATTTCATCTTCATTTTGCTCAGCGTGTATTTACTCAAACGCCGCATAAGTGGTTTTCTGAAAATGTAGATGATTTAAGGGTGTAAAACAATCTGCGGAATACGCCAGTGTATGTGAAATGGACAGCAATAAATTCACGTTTCTTACACAGGGACTCGTACGACAGATGCCCCGCACGTGTTGGTTCCTGTTACTGAAACTGGACAGCGCAATATGTTATCCTCGGTCCTGATTGATTTATTTATTTATTTTCCCCCCATATCAGACACTTAGTCTTTGAAAACGCTGACACTGGAGACTCCTTCCATAAAATATTAAATAAATGTTTCTTTACAGAAAACACCATTTCAGTAATTTATACATTTTTCTTTTAGATTATGTGGAGCGCCTGTTGTACGAGACCCTGTGTCAGTCGTTATTGTAGAAATATGCGAATATATTGCTGTGCATTTGACATATACTGGCATCAATGCACAACCATAAGCAAATACATTATTTATACTAGGGATATTAATATGGATTGGATTATTTCAGTCGATGCTCAATTTAAAAGCCAATTATTGAAATGAATCGAATTATTTTTGACTATTTTTGACTGATTATAAATTGATTATTATTGAAAAGCTGGTGTGTAGAAAAAAATATATAGTTTGTAAAGGATGTGTAAATAGGCTAGCAAGGTGATTTGCCTGTAACTCTGGTATTAAATTCTCTACACCTCATCCGCGTTCAAAAATGAACAAACCTACTAAACTGAGGCTTTAAACTGAATCGTAGCGAGTCGTAGCAGATTCAGCGCTATCATCAAATATCGAATGGCTCCCTTATGAATCAGTATTGTACTGTGTGGAAGTCTGAGGTTTACACCTCAGTTTAATTCTTAAATATTGGTCAAAATGGTAAAAAAAGGCAAATTTCAAATATTTGAATATATGTTTTTGGGTTTTTTTTTCATATGGTATCTTCTGGTAATGATGGCTGTTATAGTATTGACCATGGCATTATCCTACTTTTACTGTGCTACCTATGGTGTATTAACTGTTCCTATTATAGCTATCCTATGTTACAGACTGTTCTGTCTGGATTGTGTGACTGTGGTCTCCAAAAAGACCCGAGCCTTGCTTACGCGACTTTAAAAAGTAGGCATTACACATCATACCGTTCGTGCACAATAACGCCCCATCACACATTTCCACAAATCCATTCATATTTTCCTCAGTTTCATTTGTGTGTGCTATGTTAAGTTCAGATTCATCGAATTCCCTGGCGCAGTGGGTAGTGTTGCTGTGTCCTCACGGGGACCTCCAGAGTCTCCAGATCAATCCTGCGCCCGCATCACTGTCTGTACGGCGTTTCGCATGTCCTCTTGTGTCCGTGTGGGGTCTCCTCTGGGTTCTCCAGTTTCCTTCCACTGTATAAAAAAATGCCCACCGATAGATTGGCTACTCTGAATTGCCCCTAGGTGTGGATGAGTCTGAAAGTGTGTATACATCATGCCTTGTGATGGACTGGCATCCCATCCAAGGTGTATTCCCGGCTCACGCAAAGTCTTCCCAGGACACACCACAGCCTTAACTAGGCTAAAAAAAATTAGTGAAGATGAATAAATGAATCAAACTTCCTAGTTTTTTTTTTTTTTTTTTTAATAAACGCATGGAAATTTGATCGTGTAGGAAGTAAGACTCTGCAGTCCTGATGTGTGGAAACTTTTCTTCTCTCATTTTTACATGTACAGATACAGCGAAGTTCCCTGTTGTTCCACACTCACTAACCTGAAGTGACAGGGTTCCCTACCCCTCTCTCTCTCTCTCTCTCTCTCTCTCTCTCTCACACACACACACACACTCACACACTCACAAGCACACAGTAGGAGTGCAGGATGTAAGTGAAATAGTGAAGAAACACATTATCCACGTTGTGAGTGTGATCCCATTCCTTGTTCCTGCAGCTTAACTCAGGTCTGTGTTTTGAAGAGCAGCAGTGTGTCCCCCCTAAGGCGTCCCTGGCAAACTCTCCTGATCTCTCTCTCTCTCTCTCTCTCTCTCTCTCTCTCTCTCTCTCTCTCTCTCTCTCTCACTCTCTCTCTCACTCTCGCACACACACACACTGCATTTCATAAGCAACGAATGGCTTCTGATGGAGCTCTCTCTTATCAGCAGCAGCACAAATGCAATGCAAATGGAGCCGTGCTCGCCGAAAGGCCTTCACTCTGAGGCAGGCTTAATTGGTAAAGAGGGAGGAACGAAGGTGTGAAAACTACACCAACCACGCGATCAAAATACGGATGGTTTCAAAAAAAAGCTCTGATTTTTTTTTTTTTTCCCTTTCTTTTTGTAATAATTATAATGAGAGCAGCTGCACTATAATTTTCCATTTCATTGGTGAAGAGAGGGCGTTTGTGACCTGCAAAGTGTTTTTATTCATGGTGTCGCTAATGTAGCCGCGTATTTAAGAAGTGGGTCAGGGACACCTCACACACGGAGGTCTTTCTCAGCATCTGCTCTAATTAACATTACAGAACTCATGGTAAGAGTTTTTGTTTCTTCAGTTTTACACAGGATAATGTGCACAACAAGTAATAGGACTCTGTTACATGTCACATAATAACAACATAAACACGGACTGGTATGGTGGATGCGCTACATAATTTAAGACGTATAGTAACCAGATTTTAAAAATGAGTTGTTAAACAACGTTGTTGATAGGGTGACGTTTTCTGTAAGGAGATATTGATATAACATTTATGGAAGGAGTCTCCAGTGCTTTTTAACAGTAAGCTTTCTGCTATGAGAAAGTCTTCAAGATAGAGGTTTCTTTTTTTTTTTTTTTTTTTTTTTTTTTTTTTTTTTTTTT
>CM040978.1:5474275-5486060 GCA_022985145.1 Pangasius djambal
TCTTTTATTAACTCAAACTTGGTTAAAAATGCATTTTGGTTAATTGTACAAAGCTTTTAAAACAATTGTGAAAGTTTCAGAGAGTTTAGTCAAGGTTAGTAATGTATTTTTGTACTTTTCCATGTAGTCCTGTTTCTAACGTCCGCCCTGTTCACTATTTAGTGATAAGTAGTCAAGCAACATTTAAGTAAGGTAACTCACTCAAGTCCTTTGTAACATAAAGTAATTTTATACTGTTTTGAGAACGGAGAGTCCAAATTCTAGTGTAAGACAGCTACCATTTGTATTTTTCTTGTAGTTTATAGTTTATAGCCGAGTCAGTTTTCCCGCCATACGCAGGCGCATTTTCTTTGATGTGGCCGACCCGCTTGTGTGTGTATGTGAGAGAGAGAGACATAGGAGAGATACGGAGAAGGAGTTAGTAAGAAAGAGTGTGACTGATGCACTGTAGTGAGGTGATTGTAATGATGTGTAAATGTATGTTTATTGTTTTGTGTGTAACTACATGTATTTATTTGCACTTTATGGATTATTTTATTGTTTATTTATCATTTGTTGTTTTATTATTTATATGGTTTTTGAGAGAATGAGCAATTGAATTGAATGTAAAGTGAATAATTGAATGATTGGCAGAATTAAACGAGCTGTGGCCAGATTAACATTGTCTCCTCTATGTCTATCCACAGCACCACACACCTTTAGGCTACACAGCCTACCTTGCTGTGTGCCACTTGATACCGCCCAGCTTTCCCCTAGGGCTGGCGCCGGTAACACTAGCAAGGTTAATGATTTTAATTCATTATGTGAATTAATCTTGTTGGAGGAATTTAAAAATTGCTTGCCAGAACGTGTGGTGGTTTACGTAAACGAACAGAAGGAAACGTCTCTCTCTCAAGCCGCAGTATTGGCGGACGAGTTTGTGCTAACGCACAAAAATATTTTCTCTTCAGCACGTACTGAAAAGAACTCAGCTGCCCGGTCTCAGTCCCCAACCTTAAAATCTGCCTCCCAGCGTCCTAGAGAGGTAAGAGAATGCTTTTACTGCCATAAGCAGGGACATATAATTGCTGACTGTGTTGCGCTAAAACGCAAACAGCAACAACAGCCTAAAAGTGTTGGGTTGGTTAGTACTCTTGTTGATCCTGTTAAAGCATTACCTGTATGTGAGATCCTAGCTATAGCCCATTTTTGCTGAAGGGGTTAATCTCGTTAACTGGCAAACCTAAGGATCAGAAGGAAATACAAATGCTCCGAGAAACAGGTGCTGCGCAGTCGTTTATCGTGGCTAATGTGTTGCCTCTGTCCGATGAGACATTCTGTGGCTCCAGTGTGCTGGTGCAGGGATTGGAGATGTGCTTAATAAATGTACCATTGCACCATGTGCATATTGAGTGAGAGCTGGTTACCGGTTTCGTAAGAGTTGGAGTTCGGCAGTCACTTCCCGTTAATGGCGTTACCTTTATCCTGGGGAATGACCTGGCAGGGGGTAAGGTAATGCCTGTGTTAGAGGTTTTGGATAAACCTGAGATGTCTTGTGAGGCTGATGAACTGTCTGAAACCTACCCTAGTGCTTTCCCGGCGTGCGTGGTTACGCGTGCACAGTCTCGCAAAATGGGGGATGCAGTCACCTTGGCTGATTCGTTTATTGCCCTGGTTCTGACACGTGATGCGCCTCTAGAAACTGTTTGCCCTAAGAAGCAGGGTGGTAAAAGTTAGTGTGCGCGGATTCAGTTATGGAAGCACTGAACTGGCCTGTGACCCGAGAACAAATTATCGCTTCACAGAAAGAGGATCAAACTCTTACGAAGTGCTTCGCCACTGTTGATAACTCTAAAGAGACAAATGTTACTTATGTTGTTGATAATGGTTTATTGTTCCATAAATGGATCCCTAATACTGCTACGGACAAAGAGTGGGATGTGTGAGTTTTTTGGAGCTCAAAGTGAGTAATAATAAGTATGCTTTATCTCCCAGTGTGAATTCCTGTAGCCAAGTACAGTACCCCATAATGCAGTGGAAATTGTTGAGTTTGGGCCTGATACAAATTTTCTTGTGTTAGTAGGCCCAAGGTGTGGAGTTTTTTTTTAGTGGTTTAAGGTCTCTCCTCCCAATTATACCTAAAAACATCTAAGACACCACAGGGCTTGTGCCCCTACAGTAATTTGAATGGTGAAAATCTTGTGGATGCTTGTGGGACCTCTCATGCTACAAACAACAAGGGCTCAAGCCACTTCTCCCAGTTACATGAATCATTGTGAACAGATTTACAAATCATGTTTTTTAACACCTGGTTAAAAACCATTTGACCAGTCAAGCTGTTTGACAAAAGTAAATGCTGGTTCAAATCTATTTAACACCTAATAATTCATATACTGTAGCTCACATAGTGTCCATTATAAAATGAACCTAGTGCCTCAGTCAGTCAGAACCTCTTTCAGGATTTCAGCTTGGGAGATTACTCTAAAGAGTCTAAAGCCTCCACAACACTGCTGAGATACTGCACAGAGGCACTGCTTCTAGATATCACATTACATAATCCACCAGAACTTCCACCAGAACCTGTGAGCTCCTCTCTAATGGCTCAACTATGTCCATAACAATTCTTTCAAAAGGAACCTCAATTAAAGGTAAAGGATGCAATAGTGCTTTTGGGGTGGCTGGAGGGTTCAACAGCTGACATTCACGGCATGTCACACACCACTTTTGTACATTGCCACAAATGCCCAGCCACTAAAAATGGGCCATTAGACACTGAAAGAATTAAGTGGTTTCTTCTTTTGTGTGAGTGTTCTGCATCACTTTGTATAATTAATCCTTAATTAGTGAACTGTAAGCATAGGTAAGTGTGAGTTCTAGTTGGATTATTTGACCATGAATGTACTTCACTTGATCAAAGGTGTATTTGGGTTTCTTTAATTTTTGCTTTTTTATGTAGCACCAATCACTGGTTACCTGCAAGTTCTGCCCACCAACTTTCTCCATCCACAGCATGTCTTCCTTGTATTTTGAGGGATGGTAGGTCATGTCAAGCTGAGCTAGAATTTTGAAGGCGATGTGGTGCAGAGAAGTGTTTGATAAGACTTGAGGCCAGATGTTTTGGACACTCGCTTAAAGAGAGGGGCAGAGGTGTCAACTGATCACTGTTTGGTAGTGAGTTGGATTTGCCACTTGGACCAGGTCCATGCCCTGAATCATAAAAGCAGCTCCAAGAGGTATGAGTGGCAGAAAGAATACACCAAAAGCTGGCAAAAGAAAAAGCTCAGATATGGGAAGAGTTTGGAGAAGCCATGGAAAAAGACTTTTGGGTGGCTTCAAAGATATTCTGAGCAAAGCCTCAGAGGGGGGAGAAAAGACAGTGAAAATGGAGAAAAGTATGGGGCAGTGTTGCCCACTAAAGGGAACATTGTTAAGCGATGGAAGAAGCACTTTGAGGAACTCCTAAACAAAATAAATATGCCCTCCTTTCAAGAGGCAGTGCCAGACATTTCTCGTGTTTTGGAGTCCATCACACTGGCTGAGGTTACTATGTTGGAAAATGTTAAAGGCACAGGATAACATTGTAGTTGTGTGATTAACATGCCTCTTCAATAGGCATGTTAATCCTGACTGGCAAACTGGGATGGTGGTCCTTTATTTTGAAAAAGGAGACCGTAGGGTGTGTTCCCATAGGGGAATCACACTCCCAGGTCTCCCAATAAAAGTCTTTGCCGGGTTTCTGTAGAGACAATTCCTTCAAACAGTTGAACCGAGGATTCAGGTGGAACAATGCTGGTTCCACCCAGGCTTTGGAACAATAAATCATCTCCGCATTCTTGAACCGCTTTGTGAGGATCAACGAAGTATGCTATTCCAGTCTACATGTATTTTGAGGATTTGAAGAAGGACTATGATCATGTTTACTTTTCTATGGGAGGTACTGCAGGAGTATCACATATCTGGGTTGCTACTTTTTGCAATCCGGTCTCTTCATTGCTTCATTGCATTGCTTACGTGGGGAAGAGATGGCACCAGGATGCTGTAGGAACTCAGAGATCATCAAACTGAAGAAACTGATTGTCTGTCCAACCACCCAAAGACAAAGACATTCCTTTACCCCAACGGACCTAAGATGGCTCCAGCCTGTCTAGGCTAAACGACAGGTCGTTAAACATTAAGGGATGCTAACGGTCATCGGAATGCAGAAAACCCCCCAAAAAAGGGTGTAAATTACCCCTTGGTGGAGCTGACCTCGAATTGACCACCCTTAACAGAGACCTTTTGTTTGGATTAGGGAACTCGCTCAGATTTACCACACTACATCCTGCTGAGGTTGGAATGACCTTTTGTACCTCACTGAATCAGCCTAAGACTTCTACACTTTTAAGAATGTGCTTTTCTTTCTTAGTATCTGCCTCATCGTATTTCAATGAGTCACTGGGTTTCGTATTAAATCTGTATGTGGAACATGCCTTCACACATACTGTACCAAACCAGAGGGCAAGAGTCTTTAACCAAGAAATTAACCTACAATTCAGCTACAGCGACTTCTCACATGGTGGGAAGTCCGGTGCTACCTCCAAAATCATGTATTCAAACCAGCATTATATTTCAACCCCACTATTAATGGAATTATATAATATTAAACCTGTGGCATTCTGTAAACCCGCCATTATACCCAGTAGCTAATGGTCACACATATGTATGTTGTGTTTGGTATCTGTATGTTTGTCTTCATGTGTTGAAACTGTTGATGATTTGCAATTCTCAGTATCTTATACTGTACAGTAATTATAAGTATTAAAGGTAAATAAGACCACATTACAATGGACACTGAGAAGGAGGCGACCCGGAAGGGGCCACTTGCAAATTAGCTGGAGGGCCAGCCAAGTTGCTCCCCAATCATCTCCAAGCCGACCTGCAGTTGGTTGTAGACCCTAGGAGGCCGCCTCATCCAAACTAGTATAAGAACCTCATGCCCAACCAAGTAAAACACCACAAAACACAAAAACCACCTATAACAAAGAACCGAGCCGGAGCTGGAGCTGAAACTGTAACGGAGCTGAGACCAGAACAGAGCTGGAAAAGGAAGAGAACCTGCACCAGAAGATTCCAAGACCTGCATCACCGAACATCACTTGACTCGACCCTTCGCCCAGCCGTCCAGACTCCAGCCTCCCTCTCCGGCAACAATCAATAACTTTTCTAACACCCTCCAACTCCGGTCCGACTAGAACCTGCTGACCAACACCAACTACTTCCATTCACCACCTAGGCAAAGCAAGTATTGATACCTCCCAACTTTATTAAGCTGGTGCAGTAAACCTAAAACTCTTTTCATCGATTAATGCTGATATTTTGATGGTTCACTCAGGTCAAGGTCTAGTGATTTTTCATGCTTATGTCTAAGAACCCAACCTTCTAATTATTCTCACTGGTTCTTCTCATTCCATATTCCCACATGTATGAATGTGTATGTTTATGTGTGTGTTTGTGTTAGATTAGTTTCTGTGTTTTAGAATAGTAAAGTCTCGTCTGATTTTTAAAGGCCAGTGTCTTGGGTCTCTGTGTTTCAAATTTATTGCCTTAAACTGACGATCTTGTTACTGTGCTCTTAATATAGTGTTTTGCTATTTGTAAGATGTTATTGCCGGTGGCCACGGAGGTAATATCCCATACAAAATTAATAAATACACTCGTTTCAACTTATCGCTGGATGAATAGTTGATTAGCTATTAAAATATCAAGTTTAAAAATTTCCCTTTCTGAGCTGATCTGCTAATCTCCTACATATATTGGTGGAGAATACATAAAATTAACCTAAACAGCTAAATTCCTTACAATGCACTATGAGAAGAAAGCAAAATGGAGGAGGCAGTGTGATGCTTGGGTCCTAGCATTCATGTGGATGTTCCTTTGACATGTACCACCTACCTAAAAATTGTTGCAGACCAAGTACACCCCATCATGGCAACAGTATTCCCTAATGAGAGTGGCCTCTTTCAGCAGGAGAATGCGTCCTGCTACACTGCAGAAATTGTTCAGGAATTGTTCAGGAAAGGAAAATGACAAAGAGATCAAGGTTTTGACTTGGTCTACAAATTCCCCAGATCTCAAGCCGATCAAGCATCTGTGGGATGTGCTGGGCAAACAAGTCTGTAACAAACTTCATGGATAGGCAAGGAGGAGCTGGGAACCGAGTGTACTCCAACGTAAAGTTTAATCACAGAAATCAAACATAACAGAAAACACAAACAAAGTGCAAACATAAAACATGTGTTTTTCTCTCTCTCTCTCAGGCATTTCCAGCTGCTCCTTTTTTACTCTCTCCCACTGATTAGACAACTCGGTGCCAGATGTGTATCCTCACAGCCTGGCCCCTCCCTCCTCCTTGTCACATTCCTCCACAGCCAGATTCAGTCCTCCAGACTGATGTACACTCACTTCTCCCCTTTCCAGAGGAGAGGCACTGCCCTCTCGGCTACGTCCTCCTCTCACGTCCCGAAAGGAGAGATGAGAGGAGGAAGAGGGGAGAGAGAAGGGGCAAGCAGTAGAGACAGAGCAAGAGGGAGAAAGAGGAGAAAGGGAAAAAACTGGTTCCCCGGTCCCCAGACACACTGTCATATGGTCCTTGGCCAGCCGGGAAGCAATCCCCTGCGACGCCAGGCACTGGCACTGGACCTCCTGACAGATGGTTACAGCTCCTCCCCTTTTCAGGCAGATGGCAGCTGCACCTCCGCCTCCCATTGGATGACAGCAGGTTGGCAACAGCTCCTCTGTCCTCAGGCAACTGCTCCAGCACCACACTTCTTCAGCACCGCGTTTCTCCTGCAACGGCAAGGGCTCTCTGACAGCACGTTCCTCCTCCCTCCAGGGGTTTCAGCACCAATGTAACAAACTTCACACCTGGGCAAGGAGGAGACAGGAACCGAGTGAACTTCAACGTAAAGTTTAATCACAAACAGAACTCAAACATAACAGAAACCACAAACGTAACACAAACATAAAACACTCGTGTTTCTGTCTCTCTCCCTCAGGCATATCTAGCTGCTCCTATATTACTCTCTCCCACTGATTAGACAACTCAGTGTCAGCCATGCATCCTCACAGCCTGACCCCTCCCTCCTTCCCATCATAACTTCCAATCCATGGAGGCCCAACTTTGTAACTTACAGGACTTAAAGGATCTGGTGCTGATGTCTTGGTGCCAAATAACACAGCTCACCTTCAGAGGTCTTGTGGAGTCCATGCCTTGATGAGTCAGAGCTGTTTTGGTGGCAAAAAGGGGACCTACACAATATTAGGCAGGTGATTTTAATATTATGGCTGATCCGTGTATAGCCTCATGTTGTCTGTGTTATGAAGTTTCCTTCTGTGTATGTGTGTGTCTCAAAGCATTCTTCACATTTCCTTTTTTTTCCCCCAGTTGTTGCACTGAGGTTGTCACTCTGCAGCCAGGCATTGCCGAGATCATCGCTCCACATCCCGACTTCACTGATGATGACACTCACAGGTTCTGCCAAGGACGGCACTCAGGAGTCATTGGGAGCTCATGATTTCACATCCCAACAATACCACAACCTTTCTTGGCTGGAGACAGAGAAAAAATCTGAAAATTGGCCATGCCTTCAGGGTGAGAGGGATGGCATTACTATCTCTTTTGTATGATGGTGGAAAGCTTGCTTGTGACTGAGAATCGGCATGACCAAATTGGAGAGAAAATGGAGCAAAAATCCAAAAAAAAGGGAACACCAGACGGGAGCAGAACAAGTGGTCAGAACAGAGCAAGCATACTTTGTCAACAATTCTCTGTGGGAGCTGTCTGCTTAACTCCCCTGATTTCTCTTTCTTTTACATCACTGAGAAAAAACTGGCATGATTGTGACATTGTAGCAGTGGAGATATGGCGGAGCATCAGCTGTGGACAGAAAGAAGTCGGGCTGAACCGGCAAGTAACACATGATGATTTTCACCTGTGTCTTATTACTGCCAGGCTACTTATTTGTGTCTCTTTGTGATTTCACTGACTCCTGTAACCAGCAAGAGAAAGAGGGGCAACAGAGTGGCATAATGACTTTTTTTGGATGTGGGGGATTTCCAAAATGACATGTCACAGTATTTGCAATAAATACTGCTGGCCTACAAGCTCTCCCTTTCTTCATTTCACCACATATATATCAGTGCAGTTGTACACCATATGGACCTATCTGCGTAGCAGCTGTTGACTATGGTCAGGTAACCTGTTGGCCAAAGTTTTCATTGTGGTCTGCTACAGAATTCTGTGAGGCACGCTACCTTGAGTACTACATAATTACTTTTATTACTGTCTAAAAAAAGAGCCAATTTTTTTAATTAAAGACATTAGCAAAAGGGTCTGTGTTATCAGATTCTGAAACTGAAGCATGTACTGATATAGGGCACTTTGCTCTATTTGTAATAAAGAAGTATACTTATGTGGTAGTGGTAGCAACTTTTTATGTGTTATTGGAGCACAATACTTATGTTATTTTTGTAAGATTTCAAATTATTGTTTGACATCATCATCTTAATCCATTTTTGGTATATGGGTCACTACCCATTAAAGTAGAAATGAGCCAGGTGTTGTAAGATTAAAAATAGCTGTAAGGGGGCATTCTGAAGATGGCCATCATGTGGCAAGACTTTACTTGAAGGAATTTGCCACTGTCTGGCCCACTAGTGGGCCTGTGACCATATGCTGTAAGCATGGATTAATGGTTTTCCCTTGCCATGTTATGTACCAGAATTTTGCCACAGTATTTTCCTCACTGTGATTGGGTTCCTGGAGGACTAGTGGTTAGTTGTTCAACATTACTCTTCAAATGTTCAACATTAGAGCTGTCTTACAAGAGTGTGCATAAGTATAGTATAAGTTCTTTATACTAACATAACATACATAGCCACTAAAAATAAGTGTACCCAGTTGATTCCACTAATTATTATTTACAGACCCCCAGGGTCATATTAAGAATTCCTATGTGAATTTGCAGATTTCATCTCTAACCTGCTTTTTTCTTAGATAAAGCATTAATTGTTGGAGACATTAATATTCATTTTGATAACCCTGATGACTCTCTAAGAACAGCGGTTGTGTCCATTCTTGATTCAGTAGGGGTTAATCAGAAGGTAATAGGACCCACTCATAGTGGTAGTCACACTCTTGATTGAATACTAACATTCGGATTAAATATAGAAAATACAGTCTGAAGCTATCCCAGATCATTAGCTCATCTCATTTAAAATGTGTCTTAATCATAAAATATGCACCGTGCCATGTCATCACATCAAACGTACTTTCACGTCAACAACTGCACAGAGTTTTATTTATCTATTAATCTCCCAGATTTATCAACCATGATTGGATCACCATCTGATCCCTAAGAAATTGACCAGGCAACTGAATGCCTAGAATCAACGTTCTTCTACTATCTGCTATCTGCTCCGCTAGATAAGGTAGCTCCACTTAAAAGACAAATAATTAGGGAGAAAAAGCTAGCACCCTGGTATAGCAATCACACACGAACTTTAAAACAGACCACTCAAAAACTAGAACGTAAATGAAAAACTCTAAATGCTGCTAGATCAATGCATCTCTCCACCCTAATTGAAGATAACAAAAATAATCTTATATTCTTATTTAATTCTGTAGCAAAATCAACTAGGAATAAGACCACAATAGAAACATGCACACAATCATTATATACCAGTGATGACTTCATGAATTTTTTCAATGGTAACATTGAAAATATCAGGCAAAAACCAGACAGATTTATAACTAATCCTGTAGATAATAATGTAATAATATCAGATCAACAATTACAATGTTTTACTCTCCTTCGAGAGACCAAACTATTTTCATCGTCAAAATCATCAACCTATATACTAGATCCTTTACCTATATGTTTCTTCAAACAGATAATTCCTGAAATAATCAAACCTCTTTTAAAGGTAATCAATTCCTCCCCTAGAATTGGCTATGTACCTAAATCTTTTAAACTAGCAGTTATCAAGCCCTTGATTAAAAAACCTAGAAAAAGTTGTAGCACAGCAGCTATGCTCATACTTACATAGGAATAACATTCATGAAATGTATCAGTCAGGATTTAGGCCTAGCACAGAGACAGCACTGGTTAAAGTGGTAAATGACTTACTACTGGCCTCTGATCAGGGTTGTGTCTCTTTGCTTGCACTGCTTGACCTTAGTGCAGTTTTTGATACCATTGATCATGGTATTCTCCTCGACAGACTAGAAAATGTAATAGGCATTAAGGGAACGTCCCTTTCCTGGCTCAGGTCTTATTTGACTGATTGTTAATCAGTTGAGGAATATGTAAAAGACATTAGAAACTGGATGCTTATTAACTTTCTCTTACTTATTTCTGACAAGACAGAAGTACTTGTACTAGGACCATATGCAGCTAGAAGTAAGCTTTCTGATTACATAATAACTCTGGATGGCCTTTCTGTTTCATCATGTGCATCAGTAAAAGACCTTGTTGTCATTATCAACTCAAGTCTTTCATTTGTAGCTCATGTGAGCTCGTGTGAGCGCAGCGCTAGAACTGTTGGCCGACCAGATCACACATACAGAGCAGCGTTACCCGGATTCTTTCATTATCATTCTCAGTGATTTTAATAAAGCTAATCTCACCCGCGAACTGCCTAAATACAGACAGCACATCACATGCCCCACCAGGGACAGAAATATACTGGACCATTGCTACACTGTTTTAAAGAATGCATACCACACTGTCCCCCGAGCAGCCCTGGGACTCTCTGATCACTGTTTGGTTCATCTTCTGCCGGCTTACAAGCAGAAACTTAAATCTGCTAAGCCTGTGGTAAAAACTGTAAAGAGATGGACTACTGAAGCAGAGTGGGACCTACAAGCCTGCTTTCGACTGCACTGATTGGAGTGTTTTCAAGGCTGCAGCTACTGATCTGGATGAGCTCACTGACACTGTGACGTCCTACATCAGTTTCTGTGAGGACTTGTGTGTTCCCACCAGAACTTATTTAACATTTAACAATGACAAACCTTGGTTCAGTGCAAAACTCAAACAGCTTCGCCAGGCCAAAGAGGACGCATACAGAAGTGGGGACAAAGCCTTGTACAAACGGGCCAAATACACCCTAAATAGGGAGATAAGAGTTGCAAAGTAAAACTACTCTGAAAAGCTGAAAAAACAGCTTTCAAGTAACAACTCTACATCAGTGTGGAAAGGCCTGAAAGCCATCACCAGCTACAAGACCCCATTCCCCAGCACTGAGGCCAATCGACACCTGGCTGAAGACCTGAATGAGTTCTACTGTAGGTTTGAAAAGCCTGGTCTGACACCCCGCACCCGCTCTGACCATCTCACAACACAGCCATTATCACCCTCCCCGTCGCTCCCCCCTATTGTTTCTCAGCCTGTACTAAAGATCTGTGAAGATGATGTACGCAAAGTCTTCAGGAAACAGAAGATAAGGAAAGCCAAAGGCCCAGATGGTGTCTCTCCAGCCTGCCTCAAAGCCTGTGCTGTCCAGCTATCATCCATCTCCACATTGATCTTCACTGGAGCTGTGTGAAGTCCCCTCCTGCTTCAAACGCTCCACCATCATCCCTGTACCCAAGAAACCTAAAATCACAGGACTAAACGACTACAGACCTGTTGCTTTAACGTCTGTGGTCATGAAGTCATTTGAGAGGCTGGTGCTGGCCTACTTGAAGGACATTACTGGACCCTTGCTGGACCCCCTGCAGTTTGCTTACCGAGCGAACAGGTCTGTAGATGATGCAGTCAATATG
>CM040978.1:5492929-5512663 GCA_022985145.1 Pangasius djambal
TTAAAAAAAAAAAAAAAAAAAAAAAAAAAGATTCTGTTGTGCCATTACTTTCTCATAGTATTAGGTTCACTAGTTTTGCAGTAGTCTAGTCTATGCAGATCTCAAAATGTACTAAAGTGTTGCAGTTACTGTTACCACTACAACGTTGATTAGTTTAAGTTTTTTTTTTTTTTTAATACTGCCTTCATCTGTATCCAAGGGAGTGAGATGTGAAATTAACAGTAGCAGCACATAACGACATGCATGCACACACACGCGCACACACAAATGCTGGTAGGTAGTCCTCAGGCACAGCCCGTAATCCTGTTTGGTTATTAAAGTGAGCCCGCAGTGGATGCTGTATCTGGGCCTAATGGAGCCAGGATGTGTGTGTGTGTGTGTGTGTGTGTCTGGAGGGTGATGCAGAGGAGCGAGACCTTTGTAGTTTTGGCAGGGGGGTTGCAAGGCAGCCTGGAACGACTGGAGGTTTGGGGGGTTGGAGGTTCAGGCTCTGAGATTTTGTGCTTCCATGCTGCACAGGCTCTACTCCCTGAGGCCTTTTGATGGAATGTGATGATTGTGGACCCACAAGGACATACACGACACATAAAGACACACACTCACACACTCGTACAAAAGCACATGCTCAGCCTGTTTTAATACATTCTTTCTTTTCTTTTTTTAATGATTTGAAGGGATCATGTAGATTTGCTCCGATTTTCATTAAATTATTCATTAAATATCATTAGCCAATCATCATAGCCTAACCTAGCCCTGTATCTGATGTCTGTATGTCATTCTCAATGTTTACACTTTACATTAAAGGGGCTGTTTGCAAGTTTAGAGCCTTCTGCTGCATACAAGGAAAAGTGCAGCGATGCCTTTAACACACCCCAGCTCTGTTCAACCCGCATATGCTTTGCGCGTTTTCTTTAAAGGGAAAGCAGCGGAGCTGTGCAGCTATGTTCCGGATGGGGGTGGAGCTAATCTCCAAGCAGGAAAAATGCAACAGATGCTTGAAATTAAGAAACTTGAAAAAGACGCATTGCATTGCAATACCTTTCTTAGTAGACACGTTTAGTCTACTAAAAGATATTAGTCTAGTATCTTAACTATGTACTGTATATGATTTATCTAAAGGTGATTGGATGTGTTGGATGTATCAGAGTTCTTCTGCAGGTCTTCTGGCTCACACCATGTGGTATCCTAACAGATGAATCATTGGAAAAAGTAGTCTGCGTACAAAGTGTATTTTAAGTATATATTCTAAAAAATATGTTCCGAATGCCTCACTCTTTTGAAAAGTCCAATATATTTGATCTTCATCAAGTTTTAGAAATATGTTAATATGATAGTGTGTCAGTGTCCACGTAAAGGTGTGTGTCTTTCTCCCTGTCTCACTCTTTTGTGTTATTGCATCTGGTTGCAGGTCCTGGAGCGACTACAGCAGCGTGGCTTCGAGATCGTGGGCTCTTGCGGCGGCGGCGTCGACTCGTCTCAGTTCAGCGAGTACGTCCTGCGGCGAGAGCTCCGGAGAACTCAGCGAGGACTCCAGACTAACAGGATAAAACAGGAGCAGCTGGACTAGAACCTAACCCTAGAACTGCCTCACAGACTTCCAAAAAAAAAAGAAAGAAAGAAAGAAAGAAAGGCCACACACGGGCCATGAAGAGAGCAGACATTTCAGCAGTTGCCGAGCTCTTTGGGACACTTGAAATGATTTTTTTTAAGGGAACTTGAGGAAGAAAGGATTTTTTGGTGAAGATTTGACATATATGATCTGTGATGACCTTTTGGAAGATCAGGACTGTCCAGATGAGGACCTTGTTGAAAACGTTGTCCCTTTCCATACATTAAATTTCAACGCAAACATTAAGACATCATGTTCTGTTTGCAGTGCTATATACAGTATATATATAAATATGCATATATTTTGCTATTTCATATAATTGACCCATGGATGTTGTTTCCTAATAATGTCATGAATAGGTTTATTACAGATCTCAACACATTGGGATGTGTTTTTTTGTTTGTTTGTTTGTTTCATATTATAATGTACAAGCAAAGATTGTGTACTTTTGTTCATCTAAACTTCCTGATCATTTTCTGAAGTTGGTCATTGAAGATTGTCTTGTGATACATTTTACATATGTATTTACTTTTACTCAATATGATTATAAGATTAACATGAAATGTATCAAAAATTCCAATTTTAAATGAGATAAAATGCCACTTATTTACTCTTAATTTATGATCGGATATGATGTTTATCTGCTATTTTCATTTGTAAGTATGTTTTGTTTTTCTCTCTTTGGCCTCAAACTTCTTTTTGACTGAATTTGTAATTACATTAAATACAGGTTCCTTCTGAAAGCTGTCAAAACTGAGCAAGTCATTTTGGCGTCACGCCACCTCCGAATTCCCGAATCACAAAGAATGTAGCAAGCAATTTAAAATAAATCGTCCAAAATCGTACTCGCGCATCAGTCTTGCACTTCTTGTACTATGTACAGGGAAAGTAATCGTAATATTTGGTAAATGTTAAAGCTGTAATGGAGGCAGTTGTGGCCTAATGGTTAGAGTCTCGGACTTATAACCTGAAGGTCACAGGTTTGAGTCTCAGGTCCGGCAGGGATTGTAGGTGGGGGGAGTGAATGACCAGCGCTCTCTGCCACCCTCAATACCATAACTGAGGTGAGACCCTTGAGCAAGGCACCGAACCCCCAACTGCTCCTTGGGTGCCACAGCAAAAAAGGCTGCCCACTGCTCCGGGTGTGTGTTCACTACTGTGTGTGTGTGCGCACTTGGATGGATTAAATGGGTATTCTGAGTATGGGTCGCCACACTTCACCTCACCGTAAAAGCAGACAGTTAGTTGTTATTGTTGATGGTAAACTCTTGAGAGTGTCTTTCGATGTTTTTTGAATGGTTCCTGATTCATAGTTTCTTATACTTAACAGCAGCATTTTCATTTGATTGACACATTGTTGTCCACAAGCTCTGTCTATTTATCAACATCCTTCATTCATCTTCAGTAACTGCTTTATAGCTCCCGAGTCTCTGGTTTGAGCCTGAGCTCGGGTTGCTGTGTGGAGTTTCACAAGTTATCCTCATGTCCCTTTTGGGAAGTGGTAGCTCAGTGGTTAAGATAGTAGACTACTGATCAGAAGATACTGAGTCAAATTCCAGCACTGCCAAGCTGTCAGTGCTGAGTCCTTGTGCAAGGGCCCTTAACCCTCAACCACTCACTTGTCTAAATGAGGCATATGTAAGCAGTTCTGGATAAGGGCATCTGCCAAATGTGTAAATGTAATGCTTCGTATGAGTTCTCTAATTTCTTCCTACAACCCAAAGTAGGTGGATTGCCTAGGTGTGAATATATGTGCATGATGTACAACAACATACTGGTGTCCCATCCAGGGTGTATTCTTGCCTCACAGCCAGTGTTCACCCAAAGATAGAATCCAACATGACCCTCACCAGGATAATGCGCTTACTGAAAATGAATAAAAATGTTTAGTTTGCATAATATCATTTGATAAAGGCGCATTACTTCTTGATAAAACATTAAATACAATCAGTTACAAACTGTTCATTGACCTTCGGACATTTTTTGTTACATCCCCTCTACCAGCGTCTCCTGGTGTGCCGGTGACGTATTAAGCTCTATTTCAAAGTGCCCTTGCCCCGAGCACTGATTCCTCACAGCAGCCACCATTTCTGCACAAGCTTCAGGCTCAGCCGATGGAGTCTCACCGGTCCATTAGCAGAACTTTTATTTCTGGAGCTGGTCTGTAGAGAGAGGTCTGACAACGGTGTCCCACCAGGATGTAGGACACGTGGGGTAAGAGATTATTCTGGTTCATTTCACGTAAACAACAAGATATTATTTACTAGGTGGTGGTAAAAAAAAAAAAAAAAAAAGGTATAGTGTTCCAGAAAAGGGCTTTGTAAAACCCTTATAATACTGCAGAACAGTAATGTGGTCTAATCGACTTCCCCTCCGACATTTTCCCTCAGGGGAATACCTGTCTTCATCTCAGAAGCCATTTCAATAGTTTATTAGCTCAAGTGAAATTTCTTATCCTTTGGAAGTCTGGGGGATCAAGTCGATATGACTGTAGACTGTAGCAGAACTTTACCCAGAAGGCACTGAGATTTGATCCTGATCCTTTTAAAAAACAAGGTCAGATATAACAGGAAATGTCAGTAGTAGCAGTACAATATGAACTCTACACTTTTGTAATATCCAAACTGGGTTTGATGTAGCTTAATCTGGCTACCTTGTTAGCAAGCAAGTTATTGGTAACGTTACTGTATACTTTGGCAGAACTTACCCAGGAGCCATTGTGGTGAACCAGGGGCCTCATTTATAAAACATTCATATGCACAAATTTGATCCTTCTCACAGTACACTGGCATACAGTGGAATGGATATCAACTTAACTGACATTCCCAATCAGTATAAATGAATTATTTTATCGCTGCAAGTCTGTTCTAAGATTAGTCAGGACACTGTTGGGTTTCTGTGTGTAGAGTATCGTGACTCTATATTTAGCTGCTGGTGAGCAAGGCGTTGGGAAATCGCAGGGGTGTGAGCACCCTGCCGGGCAAACAAGTCACACCTCTCCACAATAACATTGGTACAGCAATAAAACGGACAGTACAACTAAAGCTTTTTTTGATAGTAAAGCACCGTATACAACTGTCACAATAAAATTGTCAAATAAAGTATAAAGTTATTAAACCTAGTAGACTAGGTAAAAAAAAAAAAAAAGAATAACTTATGAAAAACTGCAAAGTTAAAATGGTCCTATGTAAAAATTCATGTCTAAGTAATGATTTATAAAAATTTGACATGAAAATTTCTCTACATTATTATTATTATTATTATTTTGCTATTGACAGCAATTTCAGACTCACTGAAATTTCTTTCTTTGTTGCCATTTGAGCCATTTTTATCTGCGTGCGAGTCGTCGGAAATAGTGATATGTTAGGTATTTAATGGGCAGAGCAGAGGATGGTTCATATGTGGTCAATTCCAGGAAAATGTTTGATTTATAAAGTTGCATGCACACAGTATATTCAACCATGCAGCCATTTTTATACGTTATTTGTAAGCAAATGCTGAAAACTTTTCTTAAGAACAAATTTTGAAAATATGTTTTATAAATTAGGCCCTAGATCCTTTTACTAGTTAGCAAGTAAGCTAGTTTGCACACTGGCTAGTTTGCTAAGCTAACATAAGTCTATAAAGAGTTTAAATCCCAAAGGAAACAACTTAAAATTAATTGTTGTAGCAGCCTAGTTTCCAGAAAACTTGACTAGCCTATTGAACCTACTCGTCCACCAGGTAATTAATCCATTGGTTCCATTAGTAAAAGATAATGCAGTCAATATAATTTAAGAACATTATTCTGTAATAACGTATAAAACAGAGGCATTATCTGGCTGTAGATTTTTAATGAATGGACGCTCTTCATGTGTTTAACAAATGTTAGCCTACACTAGCTGTCATTGTTGACGCTGGATAGTAAAGTTTTTTCAGTTCATTCTGCTCGTATGTAATAGACTGATTGAAGAACACATCGTTCCTGTACACAGAGACGAATTAGGAGGACTGATACACGCAAGCCCTGTCAGATGCTTTCACATTAACTCCAGCATGGTGATCCAAATCAAACAGAGCCTGGAGGCTTCACGTCTGCAGAATCGCCTCCGTCTCACACCTACTTGACATTAGTTCCAATTTGTCTGTGTTTCAGCTCGTATCTTGACTTCACTGAGAGGCAAACAGGAGCCGCTGCAGATGGATGGAGCTGGGACTCAATTCACGCAGCTTTTTTTCCGGTGATTTTTGACTACATTCAAACAAAGCAGAATCTGATGTTCATATTCAGCATTGTATGTATTAAGTTTTATTTCATTTATACAAGGGCTTTCAACTTGAGCTACTTTCATTGAAGCATATATACCAGATTCTCTGGACTAGAAGGCTATAGTGTATTGACATTATATTTTACATGCAAATTTAACTCGTTTTTCCTCAATTTTATCAGTTTAACTCAAGTTAGTTTAGCAAGTATTTGTGTGTATTTCTTTTTTTTTTTCAGAATGTCTAAGCTTTTTGTCTAAGTCACATCACAGGTGATAACTGCACATCAGCGAATATAATACAGGGCCTAGATTTAATATCCATAACACAAACAAACTCTGTCTGAGAACCACTGTTAGGCCCTTAAACAAGACTGCTCTTTTCCTCTGGATGGTGTGGCACAGCCTGGGTCAAATTACCCATAATCGCCCACATTGTCATCAGGTTTTTTTGTTGTTTTTTTAAACAAACTAAATAACATTCAGAGCCGTTTCATAAGCCAACCAGCTCATGAAAACTTTAGTCTTGACTGTCCTTCTCTTGATTTTCTGCCTATAAAGCCTGACTCCAGTCTCCAGAAAAATATTGTGCATCTAATTTTTATTATTAGTAGTAGTAATAAATGTAAACTAGGTAGCTAGCTAAGATAGCTAGTTTGCTGGTACAGTAGAAAATAGATTCTTCTGATTTTGTGTCCAAAGAACAGCTTTTTTGAACACAGCCTTGGACGTTTTTTTTGTTTTTCGCACCATTCTGTGACTGTCATGTGTGAAAATCCCAGGAGATTCTGAAAAACTCAAAAGCTCATCTGGCACCAACAACGAGAGCATGGTCAAAGTGGCTGAGATCAGTGAGATTTTCCCCCTCATTCTGATGCTTGATATGAACATTACCCACAGCTCTTGACCTGTAGCTGCATGATGTTCCGCACTGCGCTGCTGCCATGTGATTGGCAGGAGTACAGGTGTTCCTATTAAAGTGACCAGTGAGTATATATCGATTTTTTTTCTCTAAGTCGACAGAATTTTGAATGCTAATGCACTCATATTGTAGTTGTCCAAGAAATATGTACTAAAACAATATAATTGTTATATTCTGTATCAATTAAACCTTTGAAAGGGGTTTTTATGACAGCCAAAGGTTTTCTCACCCAATCAATCGTTAAAATTTACCAGTCTGTGTTGGTGATACACACTGTGTGCAGCTCACTCACTGATTGCTTATTAAAAACAAGTTCTTGCATAGCCAGTGAAATTTCTTTATATGTGTGTGTGTGTGTGTGTGTGTGTGTGAACTGGTAGAACATGGCTAATTGGACATTTTTGCTAAGCACTGTCATTTGGTAAAATGTGAAACCCCCAGGAGGTGGCCTATGCCAACAGATAATTAGCAAACAACTTTCCCTAATTCCCCTCTAATATCTGTTCCATTATGTTCCAATCATCACACCATGATTTCAGGATAATTTTCCTCACACATCTTCAAACTGTATCTATACAGAGTTTTTTTTTATTTATTTATTTATTGTTTTGTTTCTGGAAAATCAGCTGACTTAGTTCTTTTTTTCCCCCTCTTTTCTGTTTCCTTCACAGAAAGTGATTGTGCCTCACTTAGAGGAAGTAGGAAGTGAAGTTTCATAAATACCTTTTTCACCACAGTGCCATTGAATTCTCAGTTCTGATTGGTCAGAAAGTGTTCGTTTTCTATAACAGCTGCTCTGACGGTAGTGACGGCAAGGTAATAAACAACCAGTAAAAATGCAGAATTGTTAACATTTATGGAAGGAGTCTCTAGTCTCAGCTCTAGGAAACAGTCAGAAGTAAAAGCTGTAACTTTACTTTTAACTTTTCCACCACAGGAAAGTCTTCAGGACGGAGGAGTTTGTGCTTTGCAGTTCATTGGTAACATGACAAGTTTTTTTTTTTTGCCTTATTAACTTCAAGAAAGAACTAAAACAAAGAACTAAAGTGTCATTTTTAACTAGAAATAAAACGTAACTGGGAAATTGCTGTGGTATAAGAGGAGTAAACCACTCTGGAATGTGCTGTCCTGAATACTTATCACTGTTTTATTCCTCTCTTATGAAAATTTACCAGCCATGTATCCACTCATTAGTGGTGCGCATCAGGGGCAAGGGCGTCCCGTTCATTTGTTTGATGAATACATCACCGGATCATCAAATGCCCTCGAGCTCTGCGAGTCAGACAATGATTTGTTGGACTATTTAACCAAATCCGGCTGTTATCAGGACAATAACTCATTTTTAACCCTGCAAATTAGATTAACGGATCATGTCTCATACATTAATTGCCGTGATGATGAATATAGTCCTGGACAGCATTGGAAAGTCCCAGCTGATGCATTAAGATCCTGCTGTTTTTCCTTTAGATGAGTGCAAAGTCAGAATCAATCCTGCTGGATTGGCAGTCATGTGTCTATTTCTTAAACTTCTTGAGGGGACACTAAAAGACAAGATGTCCTTCTAAAATCTGGATTCTTTTAGTAATACTGAGCATGTGGGTCGTGATGTGAGATCTACAAATACCGAGTATGGTTATTTGGTAAAATCAGAATCATTTTATTCACCATATACATTTACATGTATTAGGAATTTTTCCTATGAATGTGAAACATTACAAGGGTATTTTTTATTCCTAAAAGATAATCAGCAAATAACCTTTCCTAATGACCACATACACAATGATTGCACCATGATTTCAGGATCATTTTAATTAACGATTAATTTCTTGACCACCAATGATGTGAAATCTACAAATAAATCAATACTATGAGGAATCAAAAGTAAATTGCCATACAACTCAGTAGTTACAAGGTTCATGTAGACAAATCGAGACATTGGAATTATTATTCTGGATGATCCAGTGGATTTTAGAATCCAGCAACCCTGTGGGTTTCCTCCAGGTACTCTGGTTTCTTTCCATGTCCCAAAAACATGCTGATAGGTAGATTTGCTATGCTAAATTTCCCCCTAGATGTAAATGAATGTGTGTGGGTGTTTTTTCTCAACCTTGCAAACAGTGTTCCTGAGATAATTTATGAATCCTATGAATCCACCATGACTTTGACTAGGATAAACCTGTCACTGAAAATGAATGAATGAATTCATTACAAATACAAAAATGTACACAGATACGCATAAAGGGTGCACTAACTAGTTCAAAAAGACTTGAATCTAGCCTAAAATACATGAAAGTAGCCCAAAGATACTTGAAACTAGACCATAAAGACTTAAATTTAGCCCAAAATACTTTAAACTACTCCAAAAAGGCTAATTTAGCCTGAAAAAACTTGAAACTAGCCCAAAAAGAATTAAAATGAGCCCAAAAGACTTGAAACTAATCCAAAAATTACTTTCAACTATTGAAATTAGCCCACAAAAACTTGAAACCAGTCAAAAAGTACTTGAAACTAGCCCACGAAGATTTGAAACTAGTCCAAAATTACTTGCAACTAGCCCACAAAGATTTGAAGCTAGTCCAAAATTACTTGAAACTAGCCCACAAAGACATGAAGCTAGTCCAAATTTCTTGAAACTAGCCCACATAGACTTGAAACTAGTCCATAATTACTTGAAACCAGCCCACAAAGACTTGAAGCTAGTCCACAAAGACTTGAAACTAGTCCAAAATTACTTGAAAAAAGCCCACAAAGACTTGAAGCTAGTCCAAAATTACTTGTAACTAGTCCAGAATTACTTGAAACTAGCCCACAAAGACTTGAAACTAGTCCAAATTTACTTGAAATTAGCCCAAAATTACTTGAACCTAGTCCAAAATAACTTAAAACTAGCCCACAAAGACCTAAAACTAGCCCACAAAGACTTGAATTTAGCCCAAAATTACTTGAAACTAGTTCAAAATTACTAGAACCTAGTCCAAAATTACTTGAAACTAGTCTACAAAGACATGAAGCTAGTCCAAAATTACTTGAAACTAGCCCACAAAGACTTCAAACTAGTCCAAAATTACTTGAAACTTGTCCAAAAGTACTTGAAACTAGTCCAAAATTACTTGAAACTTGTCCAAAAGTACTTGAAACTAGTCCACAAAGACTTGAAATTAGCCCAAAATTACTTGAAACTAGTTCAAAATTACTTGAACCTAGTCCACAAAGACATGAAGCTAGTCCAAAATTACTTGAAACTAGTCCACAAAGACTTGAAGCTAGTCCAAAATTACTTGAAACTAGCCCACAAAGACTTGAAACTAGTCCAAATTTTTTAAAACTAGCCCACAAAGACTTGAAATTAGCCCAAAATTACTTGAAACCAGCCCACAGACTTGAAGCTAGTCCAAAATTACTTGAAACTAGCCCACAAAGACTTGAAACTAGTCCAAATTTTTTAAAACTAGCCCACAAAGACTTGAAACTAGCCCAAAAATACTTGAAACTAGTCCAAAATTACTTGAACCTAGTCCACAATAACTTAAAACTAGCCCACAAAGACTTGAAACTAGCCCACAAAGACTTAAAACTAGCCCACAAAGACTTGAAACTAGTCCATAAAGACTTGAAACTCGTCCAAAATTACTTGAAACTAGCCCAAAAGTTTGAGTGTTGGAAAAGATGCCTTGCTTACTTAGTCAGATTTGATAGACGATAGGAAGCTTGCCTGAAAGTTCCAAAGGGTGTCTGGCTCAGGAGTAGAATAAAGTTATGTTCTGCAAATGAATTATGAAAACTGACTTCTTTTTGCACTAGTGTTGTCCAGTGTTTCCATGGGGCCACCCCATCTCAGGTATAGACCACAACTACGTCTCTTTTAAATCTGAATATGAATACAAACATTTGTAGCACTAAACAAATACAGATACAGATATTGCCATTGTGTAACAACCCCATTTGTTATTTGACCATACCGAGGGTCGAAACATTATGGCTTAATTTCTTAAAATCACAGAAATGTCATGTTAATATTTGAAGGAGTGTTGAGACACACTTTGGTCACACAGAAAACTAGACTAGGATCTGTTTCTACACAAGCAGATTTCTCCAATCTTGGGGCCAATAGTTACCCAGGAGCACAAACAACATGTGAAGGTTTGCGCCAATTGAGCTTGTGAGGCTCAGAAACTCAGGACTTGCTGTACACCATTTGGTTGTGGCATGACAGGACCCGGGGCGAAGCCACCCCTGAGGTGACCCGTAACTCTAACATACATGGCTATGTTCCAAATGGAAGGTGGGGGTAGAGATGGAGAAAAGGCTGACTTTGCAGGGGTTTTGCATTGTTTATGTATCAGCGTTGCCTCGGGTTACGTTGCCATCTCACTGAGCCGTTTTTTGCGGCTGGAGTGTGTTGGCTGCGGGCTCTTTGGCATGCACTTTTTTCCACAGAATCATTTATATTCCACTCTTGAGGTTAGAGAGGAACATGAGATTGTGGAGACAGTCGAAGCTGCACTTCGAGGCGGCCGCGGGCGCTTCAGAGTCGGTATGTTATAGAGAATTTTAAAATAGTTATTTATTACAGATTCCAAAGCCTGGCACATCCTCATACCAGGAAGAGCAAGTCTCATCGCAACGAGAAAATCAGAGTGGAGCTCGCTCTCCAAAACAGTTACTCATTCACTTGGATGTGCGTTTTTACGGGATCTTACCTGGTTTGCATTGTAGCTTGCGGCAAAGTCTTGCAAGAACACCAGAACACACCCATATGCACATATACACACATTTAACTGCACACACACACACACACACACACACACACACACACACACACACACACACATACATACACAGACACACACATATACTCTTTGTGCTGTAAACGCACCTCCATCTTCATTCGTCCCAGGTTTAAAAGTGGAAGTGGGCTGGATCACCTGGTCAGATCCCACCCAAATCTGCGTGTGTTATTTCAGATGTGCTTGGATGATTCTTTCGCTTGGACGTGGGAGGGACGAGCCATCCATCATGTTACAGCTCTGGCCCCAAGGCTTTCCTCCAACACAGAGGACAGACATGGTCCGCGGCTATGTGGGACACAATGGAGGTCTTTCAACACACCTATAAATACATGATCTGTCAGCGCGGAGCAGCCACAGGCCGCGCTCAGCTCGCGTTCACACCTCAGGCCACCCATCACTTATGTTAAGATATTCACACGCTCGGGGCCACGGCTAAGGCTGAGTTCATTTCAAACTCTCATCGAACTGCAGCTAGGTCTCTCTCTCTCTCTCTCTCTTTCTCTCTCTCTTTTTCCTCACCCTGTCATGTGAATAACTAAAAATTACTAGGAAAAAAAAAGAACACACACAGAGAGAGAGAGAGACAGACAGAGAAAGGAGAAGGTTATTCATTATGATTGAAAGCAAAACCATAAGCAAGCAACCCAATTACAGGCGAACGCCGTTGACCGACAGAATGCCCCGTGGGAATGCAGCAGTGTGGTGATGATGACACGATGAGGAGAATTTCATAAATAATCTCTGACAGCCATGAAACAATAAGTGCATTACATCAATCTGGATTATTACAGAATCACCCAGAAAGCTGAAGTGGCTCAGAAATGTGAATAAATGAGAGTTAAATATGATCCATAATCACAATCTAGATTTGTTATTCCTTATCACCATGATGATTTTTTTCTGCATTTTTGACTAGAATGCTATTTTTCCCCCCAAAGCCTACTGAAGCTAGAATGTGAGAAATAATCCTTTTGTAAATGAATCCGTCTCCAAACCACATATGACAACCCAAATCTCTCCCAACACGAAGCAAGATTAAGCAGTAGCTTAGCATGCAGAGGCGATCGTATTCATCAAACAACTAAAAAACGAAGAACGTCAGAAGTTGGTATTTGAATGTAACAAGCTGATTTGCATATTAACAGTAATAGAGCTAATGGTAACGCAGTCATGTGGTTAAAATCTCGTCGGGATACAATCCAGATGCAAGAAATATAAGAAAAATAGAAAAGATAAAAAAAAAAAAAAGAAATATAAGAGAGTAAAAATAAAACACACACAGTACTGTGCAAAAGTCTTAGGCACATGCAAAGAAATGCTGTAGAGCAAAGATGCCTTCATAAATAATGAAATTAAATGTTGTACATTAAAAAAAAAATACCGTAAAGAGCAGTAAACAGTAATAAATGAAACGAAGTCAATATTTGGTGTAACGATCCTTCGCTTAAAAAAAAAACCAAACAGTATCTCAGGTGCAGTGTGTGCAGTTTTATAAGGAAATGAGCTGTAAGTGTTACTGAGCATCTTGCAGAAGCAGACACAGTTCTTCTGGAGACTTTGACTGTCGCACTCGCTTCTTATCTTTGCAGCAAAACCCAGCAGCCTTCATTCCGTTTTTTGTCTGAAAAGTGTCTCTTATGTAATCTGCTGCTTTCACAAACATTTTTCTCTAACATTTAATTTTGTGCTGGAAAACTAATGTTTGGAAATCTAAAAAGTTTCTGCACTGAATCAATAATGTAGAAGTCATAAAATAAAAAATCTATAACAAAGTTTGTACTAAAAAAAAAAAAATAAGGTGCCTAAGACTTTTGCACAGTACTGTAAATCTTTAATCAAACTAATTGGATTTTTCCATGATGGCAACTAAATAAACAAGCAAATATATAAATGATTAGACCCCTGTTGTTTGAGTTAATGAAATGTACCAAAACACTGAGAAGTTTGGTAGGACGGCAAATAAATAAAACACCTCTTACAGCGTCCTCTATTGTCACTGTCAAGTAGGCAGCACGTATTTGTGAAAATTGGAAGTATATCACGCCACTATTTTATAACAATGTCCCAAAATAATTGGATTTTTTAGTAACTCTGGTTTAAGTAAGGAATAAAATACCTGAGGGCATGCTCTTATAGGAAAATAGTGAATGACAGTGTGATCGGTGAAGTGTTTTATTCCTCTTGTACCACAGCAATTTGCCAATGATTACAATTTTCTATTTATTAAAGAACCATGAGACAAGTTCAGGTTATCACTTATGTTATAACAGCTATTTTTTCAGTTTTTCCCTCACTGGCATCTTTTTCTCTCTCTCTCTCTCTCTCTTGAAGATAATAAGACAAAAATAAATACAGCTTTTCCTATTACCAAGAAACCAGAAGGAAACTTTCCCTTGTCGGAAAATTTACAGACTGTTACAAAGTGCTGATGCTGGAGACTCCTTTCGAAAAAGCTAAATAAGCATCTTCTCAGGGAAAACGTCAGCATACCAGCAACGACACACATTTTTTACTCATTCCGCCGTACAAGTCCCTGTGTTAGCTGTCACTAATCAAGAGCTGATGACTGAAATGGTGAGCTGATGATCCACAGACAACGTTGGCAGTTGCCTCATTTGCGGCTTTGGTGAAAGAAATTAAGGCTGTGTAAAAGGCTCAGAAAATTGTGACATAAACATTCTGACATTAGCATTTTCCCTGGAGAATCGTAGTATACATGGTTACATCCATTTTGTGTGAAGGCAGTAATAGCATATCACGTTGAATGGGTCAAAGGGGTGGAGTTATGATGGCAGGAGGATAGAGGGGCTTGTCCGTTTTCATACGATGCATATTCGTAGATTCTTGTATTCTTTATGAGGATAATTGTTCCCAGACCACTCTAAGTACTTTATTAGGCATTAAAAACACACTAACACAAGAAAATCGTCTTTTCCTTGTTGGTATGAGCGATTAGCAAATCAAACGGAGCTCATGTTAAATATTCGATATTGGTTTAATGTAATTCTTTTCTAATTCTTGGTTTATTCAATTTCAGCTCCTCAAGGCTGCTGAATATGGTAATAAGACCTTCATGCTGTTTTTTTTCCCTCTTCCTTGTGTAAATTGCAGCGATCACCTGGAGCCTTTTGAGCAAGATTACCCAGATGGCCTAGCGTTATGTGCCTCAAGTTTTATTTTCCTGTCTTCTCTACTCTCCCTCCTTCCTTTCCCGCTCTTCTTTTCCTGCATGGCTGGAAGGGAGTGAGCAGTGGCAAGGCCTCCTGAAGGTTCAGGGCGAGACTGCGAGGAGACAGCTGTGCTGAACACGAGATCTGGACAGAAAAAGAGAGAGTGGTATTTAGGTTTAAACCTGAAGGTGTTCTAAGCTGCCTCTTGAAGACATACACACACACACACACACACACAAACAAAATCTTTCTCTAGCACCAAAGGGACTGTGTTGATCATCCAATGTGTCTATCATGTGTGTTGAGGTAGATGGAATTTACACTTTTTTTAAACCAGCAACGACTTTATGATAAGATGGCCCTGTATTTACACAAATTGATATCACATCACTGTTGAATTCTCGATTCTGATTGGTCAGAAGGTGTCGATTAATTATTAGCGCTGAAACCAGTTTCAGCTGTGATTCAAATCACACGTTTATATTAATGCATTCAATCTAATACGATATTGTTTCTATAGTAACAGCTTACACAGGGACTTGTATAGAAGAAGAAGCCTTTACTTGTCACATGTACATTACAGCACAGTGAAATTCTTTTTTTTTTTCGCATAGCCCAGCTTGTTAGGAAGCTGGGGTCAGGGTGCCAGGTCAGCCATGATACAGCACCCCTGGAACAGAGAGGATTAAGGACCTTGCTCAAGGGCCCAACAGTAGCAGCTTAGCAGTGCTGGGGCTTGAACCCCCAGCCTTCTAATCAGTAACCCAGAGCCGTAACCATTTGGCCACTACTGCCCCAGACACTATATGGCACTTCACAGCAATGGATGAAAAATGCTTCAGTGTTAGCGCTTTGCAACAGTCTGAGGTAAAGCTATAACTTGAGACATGAACTAACAAGGAACTAACTTGTTTCACTCACATTCCTTAATATTAAATAAACAGACAAAAGGAATGACATGTCATTCTTTAATAACTAATAAAAATTGTAAGTGTTGGCAAACTGCTGTGGTATAAGAGGAATGAAACACTTCAGGACACGCCGTTACTAACATTCAGGCTTCACCTGCAGTAATTAATGTGCAATACATTACAATGTGATATGTAAAGAAAGATTTGTCTCTGCAAATATATATATATATATATATATATATATATATATACATTTATTTCTAACCCTAACCCTAACCCTACACCATAAGGCAGGGTAACTAATAATCTTTAATGGTATATTTTGTTTATTTAAGCTGAATATTTATTTGGACTGAAGCTTTGCATCACTAATGCATTATAAGATCATTTCTGACATGAAGCGAACATGGACACATAAACACTTAATGTTCCAATTATGCAGCAGCCTGAGGGGAGGAGTGAGCGCTTCCTGCTGAGCCCCTGCAGTCATGTTTAGTGTGTGTTTGCGTGTGTGTGTGTGTGTGTGTGTGTGTGATTGAGTCCTAAATCTTTTTTCACATGAGCATGTGTGCCATGTTTGTTACATGTGAATATGTTGGGGCATTGGTGCGTGCGTGTGTGTGTATAAATCATGGGCAGGAAAGTGTATCAGCGAAGTGTATCATATAATTATATTTATTGCTTCAACTAACATTTATTATTTTGTAATGTATGTCCATGACAGGAAACAAAAAACGTTTCATGAATTCTGTTTCATCATGGTTCTCCTTGTTGTTTCCAAAAAGTCTATTAAAACTTAAAAAAAAAAAATCAGCTGTCTATTCTGTCATGCTTTTAAAGGTGCAGCTTGTAATTTTTGGCACCCCCCGCCAAAAAACGTGAGGTGAATTATAATTGTCAAGCCTTTTTCCACCAAATGACTCCACCCCCTTCTGTAGAAATTACTTAAGATGGCTGGCATACGTATCCTGCGGTTGTTTGGAGTGTCACTTATGCTGATTCTCGGAAATTTTGTTAATGTGTGCTGTAATAAAAACGAAATAGTAGGGGAAGTATAGCACCATGTGACACATTGTTCTCAACTGACTAAACAAACAAGCATTGTGCATCGAATCGCAAACTTATATAATGTTCTAGACAGTTTGTTATGTTTCTTTTTATGATGTTTATTATATTTAGGGTTTGAATTTTAAAAACCTCTCATGTACCCTTGAAATCCACTGAAAACCCCGTTTTGCATACCAGTCTTCTGGGTTTTCTAGATTAGTAAACACTTTGCTCATGACAACAATCACGATGACAGCAGAAAGACAAACAGAGCTGGTCACTGTGTTTGACATCGCTGTGCATGAAATTAATTGAACATTTTACAGTTCGACTTTTGGGCTCTGATGTGCCATCTAGTGGATGTCACTTTTAATCTACTAGATGTACATAAAGTAAGCAGGCGAGTGTGTGTTTACAATATCGCTCGATTTGCTGGTGCTTCTGCATGCACACGTAAAGTCATGCATCAAGTAGAAACTGGTCTGTATGCTTTGAAAATTGGCTTTTGTGGAAAAAGGGGTGGAGCTGAGCTCTGTTCCAGATACTGTTTAATCTCCATTGGTGATTGAGTAAGAAATAATTAAGCAAACATGACATCAAAAACTTAAAGCACTTTTTTGGCGAAGCAATTACTGTAAGTTTGTGTTACAGTTACAATTGTTGTGTTACAATTTTTTAAACACTGTTTAACACTGTTTAAAAAATTGGTTCAAAACCTGCTTTTTTCACCTTTTCTGACTGTTTGCCAGAATTCAGCGACAGCAACATTGGATTGGTTTTCCCAGACCACTGCACATGTGATTTAGAAAATTTCAAACGTAATTCTAAATGTAAATTTCCTTAGTAGCAACATTGTTACCTTGTTGAACACTCTGAAGCCAAATTAAATTGAATTGTTTTAATAAAGGCTTTAAATTGACGCAAAAATCAAAGGTTCAAATTTTTCTGCCTTGAGATGTCTCGAGACGTGAGATGTTTGTGTAGGAGTGTCTTATCATGTTGCTGCTGTGTTTGATGTGTGTGTTCATGCACACTTGTGTGTGGGGGATGCTGTCGCTAGGTTGTCTTACACGCCTCAGGACTTTCCTCCATCAAGGCACGTGAGCTACAATGTGTCCTGACAGAACTGATGTGAAGGCGCTCGCAGGTCAGACTCTGCTGCCCGCTGTCTTTTCTCCTGTGGTTAACACTTACACACACACAAACACACACACTCACACAAACACACACACGTGTCTGCAAACATGCATAGAAACATGTTTGCACATTGTCACTGTGCACCACAAATGCACAAAATCAGAAAAACTATATTTAATGCCGAATCTATGCATCTTTTCCGGCCTTTAAGATGCTGATAGACATAAATGTAGAGATCATGACTAAAGCCAGATGTCCGAATCCCTTTCATACACGTAAAACGTAGCCACCAATCAGAATCCAGAACGATCGCGGGGCCATTATGAATGTTAGCCACGAGTCGTTGCTTGATGTGTTCATTAAGATTTATCGATTTTAATTTCATATTTCAAACCACCTCGGGCGCAAGACACCTTAAGCAAACACCCATGTATGTGAGATTAATGGCTGCTTCACATAATCAACCACAGAGAGTAGATCACTCCGTTACCGTACCTCAAGGCAACTAAAAATAAACCATTTAGAGACTATTTATAACGGGGGCCGAGCCAGGAAACGTGGCCTTCGTCATGAATAAATCATTCAGAAATGTTTACCCATGTTGATAATGCATGATGGAAGGGTTTTTATGGATGGAGCGATGATGAAATGCAAGGCTGATAATGGACTGCGGCCATTTTAAATATATGTTTAGTTGCTGCTTTGTTTAATATTCTGGAGAATTCTTTAAAACAAAGAAATATTATAAAGCTGTAACTACAACTGCTGTGCATCAATATATCCGTTTAAATCTCAGAGTTCAAATTTTCGTAATTTAAATGCATGTGCTTTCTTTCTCTGTCTCTCTCACTCTGTCTCTCTCTCTCTCTCACACACACACACACACACTCTATATATCTCTGTGTGCTTTATGTCTAGTCTGCTGGCAAAGGACAGAAAATTAGGTCAGACCTATAGGAAGTTCTGGGAAAAAAGATCCCTAAATAAGAGTGTAAGCCCTTAGGGGGATTAGTCACTGATATCCATGGCAACCCACATTTTTCCCCTTAGCAAATAAGTCTCGGCTGGTCATTTGGGAGCAGGTCATTAGCATGTGTGGAAATGGATAAGTAATGACTAAACCTGAGCAGGGAGTAGAATTATGGCCTTAAGGATGGGGCAGGGGTCAGTTAGGGATCAATACAGGAAGTGCTGTTGTAGAATACAGTAGTTTGGATTAGTGCATGATATCATAGTGGGATTATTATGAATTATTGCAGTATGCATGTGTAGAAGAGAAATAACAAACCATACTAAGTGTGTTGAAAGGATATTAAATATCAATATGTATGTGGGGAAAGTTATGCATATTCAGAGTCGGGTTACACACAAGCTTAAGATGGTTTTCTGGCTGCACCTTTCTTATTATGTGAATCACCTGAATGTACTTAACCTCTGTTTTATTTTTTTAATAGTAGCATCTGAGACAGGATTTTCCAGTAGTGTTTAGATCACCATGAACAAGCAAACACAAGCCTGAAAAAGTTGAGGGATAGAAAATGAGGACTAAAGAAGCAGATCTTTTTTTTTCCTTTGCTGTCAAATGTAATGCAGTGTGACATAAAAGAGCCAATTTGTAAATGAAAAATATTTTTAAAAAAGACTAACACAATGATATATGAATTAGAAAATGGCAAGCATTAAAATAAACATTTTTAGGGGTAATATATTGCCAGTGTATTGCTGCATTATTGCTAATTATCATATTAATGACTGCAAATTTAGTTTAATTTAACAAATGAAACAAATCTTCCATCCTCATTATTTGGAAGCTTATAAAATAGAGTTTACATATATATATATATATATATATATATATATATATATATATATATATATATATATATATGGACAAAGTGACATAC
>CM040978.1:5512763-5648419 GCA_022985145.1 Pangasius djambal
ATTCTGAGTTTCCTCCCTGGAGATGCTTTGCCAGGCGTCACTGCAGCCACCTTCAGTTGCTGCTTGTTTGTGGGTCTTTCTGCCTTCAGTCTTGTCTTCAGTAAGTGAAAAGCAGCTCTATTGGGTTGAGATCAGGCGACTGACTTGGCCATTGAAGAATATTCCATTTCTTTGCCTTCAAAAAGTCTTGAGTTGCTTTGGCAGTATGTTTAGGGTCATTATCCACCTGCACTGTGAAGCGATGTCCTATCAGTTTTGTAGCATTTGGCTGAATGTGAGCAGAGAGTATAGCCCTATACACCTCAGAATTCATCTTGCTACTTCTGTCAGCAGTCACATCATCAATAAACACCAGTGAGCCCGTTCCATTGGCAGCCATACATGCCCATGCCATAACACTGCCTCCACCATGTTTAACACATGATGAGGTATACTTTGGATCATGAGCTGTTCCTTTCTTTTGCCATACTTTTCTCTTCTCATCATTCTGGTACAAGTTAATCTTGGTTTCATCAGTCCAAAGAATCTCATTCCAGAGCATGGGAGGCTTTTTTAGATGTTTTCTGGCAAAGTCTAATCTGGCTTTCCTGTTCTTGAATGTTACCAGTGGTTTGCACCTTGTTGTAAACCCTCTGTATTTACATTCATGAAGGCGTCTCTTGATTGTAGATTTTGACAATGATACGCCTACCTTCTCCAGAGTCTTGATGTTGTGAAGGGGTTTTTCTTCACCAAGGAAAGGATTCTGCGATCCACCACTTTAGTTGTCTTCCGTGGTCTTCCAGGTCTTTCAGTGTTGTTGAGCTCACCAGTGCTTTCTTTCTTTTTAAGAATGTACCCAACTGTTGATTTGGTCACACCTAAGGTTTTTGCTATCTCTCTTATAGATTTATGTTGTTTTTTCAGCCTAATGATGGCCTCCTTCACTTACATTGAGATCTCCATGGACTTCATTTTTGTAGCTCCAGTTGAACAGCTGCCAAATACCAACTCAATACCTGATATCAACTCCAGACCTTTTATCTGCTTCATTTGTCTTGGGGAATGAGGGAATGGACTGCACCTGGTCAATTAACTTCTTGTCAGTCAATTGTCCAAATACCTTTGAGCCCCTGAAAATGGAAGTAATTTGCTTTAAAATGGCTGTAATTCCTAAATGGTAAATGCCATATTTTTGTATATCTTTGATAGTGCCCCATAAAAGTCCTGAGATGAGAACAGGACAGTCTTTATTTCAGCAGCAGTTGTAAAGTACAAATCTACGGTAATTAGGTGAGATTATCCACTGAAGCAAGATTTGGGATTTGGGCATAAACTGTTGTAACTGAAGTGTAAATCTTTAGGGTATCCATGTGGAACCATCCACAGCAGCAGAAGATGAGTCACAAGTACACAAAGCTCCAAGCAGAAAGCTCCAAATATGTTACGTTTTTAGTGTGGTGTTAGCTAAAGTCGATTTTGGTAGATACAGGGATGTCACAGTAAGGGGATTCATGGAATGGAATAAATCATGCCTTGTTTATGTGCATAATTTGTTTACTTTAAATATTTTTCATTATCTATATTGTAACATATTTAGAACTCAACCAGAATAACAATAGTAACAAACCTTCACAAATAGTGCCAATTTGTCTTTTGAAACTCCATTTTCCTCTTGAGTTTTACACTTAAAGCAAAATGAAGAACTTTGATTTGGCTGGGGGCAGAGCTAATTTCAGGGCCAAAAAAATGCAAATAGAAGGCTGAAGTGAAAAATCTAGCAAGATCCATGACATCACGTTTTTTTTTTTCAGAAAATGGTATGATTATTACATTTACTTAAACATTCTAAACTACACCTTCAAATAGACACCAAAATCATAACCAAAATGTAAATATCATAAATCATCATAAAGTACAGTTAAAGGTAGGACGCGAAAGTGCAAACTCAGCATCATGTTCATTTAGGGCAATCCAAGAATCATCATCATAGTCCTATTGACATATTGCAACCTGGAATAAATACACAAACTAATTGGGTTGAACACAGAACAGGTGAACACAATAGGGTAATCAATCAATGACAGGAGAAGGGCAGAGACAGGGACAAAACCAAAACAAAGGAACATGTCAAAACATAAATAAGAGCTCATGAAGAACTAAGTTGCTAAGTCGCTATGTTGGGAACTAAGACTTGTACTGAGAGCAGAAATTACTGACAATAGGTTGTTGCCTAAAACCCAATGAAATTTACATTACACTGTTTTATTTATTTCATCTTCTATTAATACATGACAAGATTTTGTAGTATACAAACAACACTGGGTTTGCAGTATGTTTTACCTGCTTTATAGTCATTGGGTTCAGTGTCTGGTTGCATAATCATTTGATAATTCAAAATTAGAAATGTGTCAAGGGTTAAACTTTGAGAGGTGTGAGAGAAAAGAAGTAGATGACCACAGGACTACTGCTGATTTATGATATTATTTATGTGATGCAAGACAAGGCTAGATATTAACCTAAATAAAAACATTTCTATGTAGTTTTATCTTCTTAAATTCTAGGTGTCAAAGTATATTATAGGGCAAAAAATCAGAATTCAGCCACATTGGCATACGATGGGTTTTCCCAGACCACCACACATTTTCTATTCTTGATGCTGTAAAGGAAAATACTGAATTCATATTGTTTTAATTCCAGTTCAGTAATGCAGTAATCATCAGGTCCTGCAGGCCTCAATCCCAATGTGTGTGTGTGTGTGTGTGTGTGTTTGTGTGTGTGTGTGTGTCTGTGTGTGAGTGTGTGTGCGCATTTACAATTGGATTTGTTTATCTATGTTTGCATTCTTAGTCAAAGTCTGGAATTCAGTACTCAGGTCTCTGGGTGGTCTCACTGTTTATTGCCTGGGAGGCTGGTCCTGCTCTTAACTATAGTTCTTGTGTGTGTGTCCATTAGTTTAGTCAGTATCTATGTTTCTACCTTCTTAGCCGACTCTGTATGATAAGACTTGTTGAGCAATAGTGTTTATGCGTTTGTGGTTTCTATCAGCTTTCTAATATCTGAAGTGATCCATCATCCATCCTGTCATGAAGCACAGGACAGAACAGCTACACGCCTGCACCTTGTTTAAATCTTTATTCAATCAGATTCAATAATAAAAAAACACAACTAGTATAAAAGGCTGGGTTTTAGAAAAGAGACTAGATGGGTGGAAGTGGGAGATGAAGACAGATGGAGAGCTCATTGAGTGGATGGAATAAGCAGATAAAGATAAATGAAACAGGTACACACGCCTTCCTCATCACCCCTGCAGAGAAAGCAATCTCAGAACGGAGCTCTTCTCTTCATTAAAGTGCAGAGAGATGCACTACTCCTTCAGTTTTACGACCTTGGCTGCAGGGCCGAAAACACTCATTCGTACTGTGTCCTCAGGCAAGCCGGCACTGCCACGTTCCCATGCCTTTGTTTGTTTCACAGCCGTTCGAACATTACCATCTGTTTGCCATTCGATTTTATTTCTCTTTCTCTCTCATTCTCTCTTTTTTTGTCCCTCGCTTTGCGATGCAAAAAGAAACATATCACATTTTGGAACCCATCTGTTTCTGACTTGCCTCTCGGCCTGTTAATGTTTTGCAGGTTGCGGTTTCTGTGTACTTGGGGCGATGCCTAGTGCCTCGGGCGAGAGATTAGGAGAAGTTTAGCAATGCAGCACTGAAAGAGGGGTTGATGTGGTACTCAGTGTGATATTAACCACTCATAAAGTTTACTTGCTTTATAGCAATCTAAGGAATGGAGTTGGTGAAATGTGAAGATCTGTGAACACGCCTGAGGACTGTTGGTCTACTTTCTGGTTTTTTTTTTTTTTTTCTCCGGAGAACTGATCTGAATTGCTGCTGAGAGGCCATGAGGCTCTTGTACCAACATGATCTCATAAACCGCTTTATCCTGGTCAGGGTCGCGGTGGATCCGGCACCTATCCCAGGAACGCTAAAAGGCAGGAATACACTCTTTAGGCAAGAGAACTCCATTTGCAAGCTAACTATTCAGCAAACCTTCGATATATACACTGTACTGTGAGCATGTCAGCGTACAAGTGTTGTTATGGTTACAACTTAGAGGGCACTTTTTTTTGCCCTGTTCATTTATTTATTCATCTTCAGTAACCGCTATGTCCTGGGAACACTGGCAATACACCTTAGATGGGACGGCAAGGGTACAATGCACATGCACACACATTCACACACTCATGTATTTCATACAAATTCTGCATATAAATATAAATGATATACGCCGATATGCAGGAAAAGGTGCAAACCCCTAACCCTGCCTCTACCTGTAACCTTAATCTTCATAACCAGTGTAAGCTGAACATTTTCATGATCATCAATTACCTTTTTTCCGTGATGAAAACGAAATGATATTTAAGTAATAATTCACCTTTCTACTTATAGAGCAAAGATGCAATTTTCATTTCCCTCAATAAACAAAGAAAATGTCAATGCCATTAGAATCGACAGCGATTTAACACAGGAATGAATTCAAACGCGTGTCACTTGGTCATCCGAGGCACTGCTGTGGTCACGTGTGCTGGTGTCTTCTCTGATCTGTGTATGTATGCTAACACTTCGAAGTTGGAGAAAGATGTTGTCATACTGCTTACTTGCTTAGTTGCATTAGTCACCTTTCTGGCTATATGAGATGAGATTTTGTGATGAAATGTTTTCTTCCCTTGGAAAACAGCTTTTTGTAGGGTTTGTCTTGTTACGCTAATATAATACTAGCTTGCTAGAACTAGTATAAAACTTTGATGAAGCTAGTATATATATTTTTTGACAAAGGCTAAGGCTAAGATTAATCCAAAAGTAGCTGTTAAAATGGACATTTATTCTAACTTATTGCTGTAGGCAGCGATGCTCCTGTAAGCAATAACTAGCTAGAAAAGCTAGCTATATAACATTGGCTGCATCTCAAATGGCATATCTTGAATCTTAGTGTGCATAGTGTGTTGTGGGAAACTCCCTGCACTATTAATACCCTGATAATGTATTAAAGACACACAAAATATTAACATTGGACAATTGGACGCAGCTTGATTTACATAATGCAAGGAGCGGAGCCACCAGAAGGCACTCGGGTTAATATTTCCCTGAGAAAGAACACCGCTACATCGGATATTTTGGGTTTAAAAACAACTCTTTTCGCTCCTCTGGTGGCTTCTCTGGTGTGGTAACATTGTTTCAGTTTATTGTTTGATTTAGATACTACTATTCTACAAAAATTAGTTACTTCTTACTAAAGAACATAGTGTATATTTGCAATTTGAGACAGTTATAAACTTTCAATTGTACAGTCAATGGACTAATAACACACCGTGGATAAACCAGAATTACACATTTTGAGCAAGAACAAATGAAAATGATATTTACTGTTATTGGAAAACTTCATTTGACTCTCAATTGCACTATTCATTTACTGCATTTGACTCTAAATTCAAAGAATATGGACAGAGAGAAAGAGAGAGAGAGAGAGAAAACTAAGCTCCCGCTTACATGCCAACTTTTTTGCAATACTTAAGTTTGCTTCTACTCAATCTCTCGCCTCGGGGCTTGACTCTGTCTCACTCCAGTATTAGACTCCAATTAGAACAGGCTCCAATTAGAGGTCTCTCATTCCCCTGGGCAAGGAGAGAGCGAGAAATAGAGAAGGAGAGAGCGAGAGATGGAGAGAGGGAGGGGAACGAAGGGAAACGTAGGACTGCGAGACAGAGAAGTTGACGACATCGACATACTGGCACGGCCAACTCAAACAATCTTATTTTGTTGATCTCGCCGGTTGCTATGCAAGCTTCCCCCGGGAGTCCGCCGGCCAACTCGGCTAAGCCATGAGATAAAACAAAATAACACAGCGCGGCTCGCCCGGGGCTGAAACATGAACTCTGAGAACACGAGGGCTCCGACACCACCAAGTAAACGACGGGGCCCTGAAAATGAAAAGGCCCTCTGGCCCTTTCCATTTAGCCGAGCAAAAAGCCAGCCCACTCCTCAGGACTGGGGCGAGGATCAAGCTTGCAGATTCAGCCTTAGAGAGAGAGAGAGAGAGAGAGAGAGAGAGAGAGAGGAGTCCAGAAGTCTGCAGCATATCCTTAGGCACATCTACACCACGGAACAATACTAAATGCTGTGGGTTCATTCAAGGGTGGAAATGAAACATACCGAAAGCATTATATTTCATGCATCGATTTCAAATATTTCATAACTGGATGATATTCTGAGAGATATGAGAATCTGTATTTTTTGTCCAGTATATATTTGTGTGAAGCCTCACTGTGATTAGTGTATAAATATATATATATATATATATATATATATATAAAAACAAAAATTCATTTTCTACACAAATCATGTCAACCAAATTCTGTCACTTCTCCATCCATGTGATCAGCCATAACAAGTCAGAGGTTTGGAATAAGATAAGAATAAAACACTTCAGGGTGTGGCGTTATGGGAAAATAACACCTTCAGGGTGGTGTTATGACAGGCTGGTGTAATGTGGCCCAACGCAAAACAGAGTTATTCTTACTATGCCAGTCTTAATTATTTTTCAATTACAGCACATGTAGAAGTGGTTTCTTCCTCTTATAACACAGCAATTTGTAAACAATTACAATTATTTATTAATTATAGGATGACACATCATACTTTTTATATCGTTTAGCACTAACACTGGAGACTCCTTCCACAAATGCCAAATAAACGTCTCCATATTTCCCCAAACTTCACTCTAGCAGGTCTGCCATACAAATCCCTGCTGTAAAAACAAGATGTTACTATAAAAACAATAACATATTATATACAGTAACATAGCAAATACTAGGAACTAATATTAACCTTCTGACCAATCAGAATTGAGCATTCAACAGCACACGATTTTACTAATCATAATCTTTAATCACAGAATAGAGGAAGCACCGAGTCCCGTCATGCTAACTAATCTCCACATTTAATCTTGTCTTCCATTCTGCTCAAGTAGCAGGATAAGACAATGGTGGCCATTTTGTGTGTGTGTGTGTGTGTGTGTGTGTGTGTGTGTTGTTTGGACTTGCCCTTGCCTCCAGCACTCATGGCACTCCCTTGGGCTCTGAGAGCGGGGATTGGTGTGTGAGTGCAGGCAAACCTTGACGCGTTCTGCCTGAGGGGTTCGCTCACTGATCAAAACATGCACACACACACACACGCACACACACACACACACACAGACACTGCAGAGATGTAGCGAGGACAGGAGGAGGTGTGGCGTCTTTGTTTGCGCCAACGCTTGAGTCAACTGGAGTCAAATAAAACCGGGTGTGGAGGAATGTTAAAGAATCAATAACTCAATCATCATCGTGTTACTCAGTGCCTGCTGTCTGATATTGAAACTAGATCTTTTTCTTCAGTCTACTACAGCATTTAATTTAGGTTTGACTAAAATTCTGCATCATAACCATGTCGTAAACGTGTCATCAACGTGTCACGGGGCATAAGCTGCCATAACAGGTTGACATAAACATCACATTATCATTAGCAGTACAATAGCTCTAATAATGTTGTATGACATGCCTCATGTTTTGTGTCACATGCTAATTACTGCTAATTGTTCTCTAGTAAGATAAAAATAAATAAATAAATAAATAAAATGATGATGGATGTTCAATCATATCTTACAGAAAAAAAAATACTCATTTCTGATTGTTATCTTCTTACAGATTTGATGATGGAGGAATGTTCATGATGGAGTGTAGCCATGACGACGAGCATAAATTATGGTTTAGCCACAGCAAAATTTAAAAAATAATAATAATAAAACAAAAACAAGAAAATGACTTGAGTTTATGCAGAAATAAATAATTGACAGGCTACACTGTGCGCAAAAGTTTTACTTGAACGAAGCAAATGGACGCCCTGTAGATGTAACCATAACAACAGTCGTATATTCATATGAAGTGCATTTAAAAAAGTTTTCTTTAAGGGTTTGTTGGAAAAGGGTTTTTAGCTTGGAACCTGGAACACCTAATAATAATAATAATAATAATTGGAAAACACTCTGTTGTAGATACACAAACCTTTAAGGGTTCTCCAAGAGGGACAACCGAAGAACCCTTTCTATAAATGTAGGGTAGGATAAAGAACTAGCCAAATACAAATACAGCAAGTTGGGAGGAATCAAAACTGAAAAGAAAAAAAAAACAGAAAAAAAGCTGTTTTTCAAACTTTCCTTAGTAGCCATGGTAAGTAATACACAGTGTTTAGTACATAAGGTCACTCGAGGGTTCATCAGATAATTCGAACCCTCTATAAAAGAGAAACCCTCTCATTTAGGATTATAAACAGTGTAATTAGTAGGAAACAACCTGAAGACTTTGTAATGGTTCTGATTTTGCCTACTTTTAGGACTGTATAAGAAGAAAAACATATTGTGAAGTGTCTCGCTATCGGAAAATAACTTGGCACTTCTTCACCTCTGCCTCATTTCTTTGTATTTTTATGAATTTTTGATAAGCATTATCTTTTACGTATCAGTGAGAGTGCTCCAGTTATCATACATGTAATGATATAGGTCATGATAAGCCCTTTATAATGCAACCATTACACTAGTAATGGTAGTAACATGTCATGATAGAGGTCAAAGTGGCATAACACGCATCTCATTAAACACTGACACCATGTGCTTGTGTCATAACATCTGTCATAAATGTGTAATAAAACATTAAGCTAAAATGAGTAGCCTTTGTAAAAATTTGCTGTCATGTCTACATTATATGACATGTTTATAACATGTTTATGCTAAACTGAGCGCATTTAGCAAGAAATAAAGTGTCACAACATCATGACGCTCTTATATACTTGGACATAAACTGTAATGACAACATTCTATGACATGTTTATAACATGTTTAAGCTAAACTGAGCACATTTAGCCAGAATTAACATATGACATAGGTCATAACAAGGCCTTTACATTGCACAAGTAATAGTAGTAACACGTCATGATAGAGGTCAAAGTGGCATAACACGTATCTTATTAAACATTATGACACCATGTACTTGTGTCATAACATCTGTCATAAATGTGTAATAAAACATTAAGCTACACTGAACAGCCTTTGTAAAAATTGGAGTGCTATGACATCAAGACACTCAAACTGTCATGTCAATATTATATGGCATGTTTATAACATGTTTAAGCAAAACTGAGCACAATTAGCAGGAAATAATGTGTCACAACAACATGACACTCTTATATACCTGGACATAAGCTGTCATGACATCATGTCATGACTAAACTGAGCAACATTTGTAAAACTTCATGTGTCATGACATAATCATGCTGTTGTATCACTGGACATAAGCTGTCATGTCAACATTCTATGACATGTTTATAACATGCTTAAGCTAAATACATTTAGCGAGAATTAGAGTGTCACAACATAATGACGCTGTTGTATCACTGGACATAAACTGTCATGACAACAATCCATGACATGTTTATAACATGCTTAAGCTAAACTGAAAACAGAATTAACGTGTCATGACATAATGATGCTGTTGTATCACTGGACGTACATTGTCGTGATAACATTCCTTGACATATATAACATGCTTCTTCTAAACTGAACACATTTAGCAAGAATTAGAGTGTCATGACATCATGACACTCTTATATACCTGGGCATAAACTGTCATAACAACATGGCATGATACTTTTATAACAGGCTAATCTGAGCAACATTTATAAAAATTAACGTGTCATGACATAATGATGCTGTTGTATCACTGGACATAAGCTGTCATATCAACATTCTATGAGATGTTTATAACACGTTTAAGTTAAACATATTTAGCAAGAATTAGAGTGTCATTACATCGTGTCACACTTATATACCTGGACATAATCTGTCATGACAACATGTGACATAATGACACTGTTGTATCTCTGTCATGATGCTGTATATGACATCTTGATGTTTATAACATGGTTATGTCAGTCTTATGACACTGGGCTCAAGAAAAAGGAGAATGCTGTCCATATACTCTTAGAGAAAAATGGCTCTACAAGGGTTCTTTGGATAGTTAGGAGTTCATAGCTTCCTCCACGGGTTCTACTTTGTTGTAGGATTTCCTCAGAGGAACAAAACCTTTCGTTAGGGTTCTAGATTTAACCATTTCTTCTAAAAATGTGCAGATTACATGTTTTTACATGTTTAAAGATGGTTTATTTATGGTTTAACCATATGACATTATTATTTATTAGACATTTGGGTTAAGTGTTTTCCACCTTGCGATTGTGTGAGTGTGTTGTTGTGTTTAGAGGGGCAGCTGTTTGTACCATGTGCATAAAATTCCACAGCTGTGTCCTGATTCCCGCAGGCTGGCGGTTTTCTCACACTTCCACACAACTGCGCTGTTAAGCATACAGAGGTGCAGCTCCAGGACACACACTGACTTTTCACAGACTTTAAAGGAATAGTGTGGGCATAATTCTAACAGAGCTGACACCAAAATGGAATATAGCAGGGAATTTATCAAGAAAGTTAGCATTACATGCTAAAATGACCTTTAAATGAAACATGAGGACTTTAAAATAAAGTTCATAAAGGCTACATAAGCAATTCATGACAACTGACATAAACTGACACAAACATTTATAAAGCTTTCTTTCAATAGCAGTTGGAACTGCTTTCATCAATTTTAATGTCAAGTTGTCATAAGAGCTGCATCTAATAGATTTTGGTTGCTATAAGGCTGTGTTATGACACTTTCCTGGCTGACCTGTGTCATGATGATGTACCATACTTATAGCAATGCCATAGCACAGTAATAACACAGTTATGTATATTTCCTAGGACCTTAAAATAGAGAGAGTTTACATATTATGTTTGATATGTCATCAACCATTCAACCATTCCAAAGGCTTCTGTAGCTGTTATGTCAACTTGACATTACAGCTAATGAAAGAGTGTTATGACAATGTCGGTATATAGTTTATGTCAGGTAGTGTCAGTTGTCATAAAGTGGTTATGTAGGGGTTGTGGGGTCCATCCTTTTTTTTTTTAAGTTTAAAACGTTTTCCTCAATAAAGATGAAATCAGTGTTCATGAATCTATTCATAACAGCTACACACACTTTTATATAGCCTTCATAAATGTTTGTGTAGATGGTATGTCAAACTAATGAAAAACAGTAAAACTAATGAAAGCAGGGTTGATGACAAGAAATGCCTGTTAACAGCCTTTATAAATGTTAGGTAAGTCAGTTATGTCAGTTGTCATGAAGTGCTTATGTAGGTGTTATGAACCCCAACCTATTTTAAGTTGACATGTTTTCATGCTATGTCACCATGACATAAATTAGTGCTTATGAATCAAATCATAAGCTTATGAAGACTTCACATAAGTTTGATTAGCTGTTATGTTTATTATTATATGATATGATTAGCTGAACAAATCTAATGAAACCAGTGCTTATGACAACCAACTCCTGTTAAAGTAAAGATCTATGAATGTTTGGCAAGCTACAGTATGTCAGTTGCCATAAAGTGCTTATGTAGGCATTATGAGCCTTTTTTAAGTTTAAAGCTTTTCTTGTTGTCATCTTGTACATGACTTAAAATGGATGAAGTTATTGCTGATGAATGAAATCATAACCTTATGAAACCTTCAAAAAGGTTTATGTAGCTGTTATGTCAACTTGACTTTAAAACTGATGAAAGCACTGTTTATGACAGCCAACTCCTGTTGAAAGAAGTCTCTATAAATGTTTATGAAACTATGTCAGTTGTCATGAAGTGCTTATGTAGGGGTTATAAACTCCACATTTTTACGATTAAAAATCTTCATGTTATGTCAACATGACATAATAAATGATTAAATCAGTGCTTATGAAAAAAAAAACCCTTAATGTTATAAAAGTTTCACAAAAACCTGAGGAAAGCAGTGTTTATGACAGCCAACTCCTGTTGAAAGCCTTTATAAATATTTATGTATGTTTATGTACGTTTATGTAGGTGTTATGAACCCCAACCTTTTATAAATTGAAATGTTTTCATGCTACGTCGACATGCCATAAAAATAGATGAAATCAGTGTTTATGAATCGTATTCATAATCTTATGAAGCTTTATGTCAGTAGCTGTTATGTCATCTTGACAAAAACTGATAAAAGCATGTTTATGACAGCTGATGCCTGTTGAAAGAAGCCTTTATAAACCGTGTATACTATGTACAGTATATTTATATCATAAACAGATCCATTTATGTCAGTTGTCATGAAGTGCTTATACTGTATTTGTAAAAATTTAATGTACATACTGAAATAAAGATCGAACTCTGCATTTGTTTACGTTTACTTGGACTTATAAAATGTGAACCATGACATTCCTGCTTGCTCCTGATGCTTTTCTGACAAACTGCGCATCTCCTTCCAGCAAGTTTACCTCCCAAGTTAAAGCTTTTCAATGAACTTGTGTGTTCCACATTAGGATTTGGACTTGACTGCACGTTGGAATTGCCGAGATGTTTCAACTTTTAATAGCCCCCCTGTTTTTAATCAGGATTTTTTGCCTATGACTGTGCTTCTTTTCTTTTGCCTAATTTGGATTAGGAAGCTCTCGGCCTAAAGTGCAGGCTTTTGTAGCTCTCTTTTTCCTTTCTGCTTTTCTTCAAATCCCATCATCTTTGAGTGAAGAAACAGAATCGGGTGGGGGGGGTCGGTTGGGGTGGGGAGGAATAGCTCTCGTCTGAGGCTGTAATGCCCTGCAGCTGCTTAGCATCACTTTTATTTTGATCATCGCAGCACAATGGATTCATGCCATTCTGGCAGCACTTTTCCTTTTTTTTTTTTCCTTTTTTCTTTTTTTGCCCACGATCAGCCCGAAACATAAAGATAACACGCTTACTTGTGCAGACTTCCGACGCAATTGCATACACTGCCGTTTTCTCTGCTTATGAGTACAGAAAGAGTAATGTGAGTCTAAAGCAGTCTTCATGTGCCATCAACGGCTGTGGAAGTGTGTGTGTGTGTGTGTGTGTGTGTGTGTGTGTGTGTGTGTGTGTGTGTGTGTGTGTTTGGTGATAAGGTGATATGCAGCTCAAGATGCCCAAAGGCCGTTAATAACCTTTAGGCGCTAAAGAAACTGTGATTCCTTGTTTACACCTGGTATTAAAAAAGGTGAACTGAGGCTGCGTTCAGGATTTCCATACCAAACAGCGCATAACACTGCTATCACACCTGGCTGGATATGTGTGTGTGTGTGTGTGTGTGTGAGTGTTGATCAGATTTTCTCACTTTATGCAGAGGATCAGCAGTCATGTCAGGTCTTAGATAAGTTAGCCGGCCAGCACACTTCATTTATTAAAGATAAACTCTTAGAAAAAAAAAAAGTCTATCTAGAACGTTCTTGATTTTATTTCTGTTCAAAACCGTATAATATCCGGGTGTTTCCCTTTGAGAGCACATTTCAGGCTGAACCATTGAAGAACCCCTAAATTAGCCAAAAAAATGCTGCTTTTTTTTTTTTTTTTTTTTTTTTTTAAATGGACACACTGGAGATTATCTCTCATTTTCCTATGTTATGGCTTCAGAAATATGATACACTCAGAAAATGTACATTCCTTAAGATTCTTTATGGCACGGGCACCTAATATTTGTGGAAAAAAAAAAAAAAAGAAAGGTCTGAGGGAGGTCTAAAGGAACCTCTGAGGTCTAAGGGAATTTTTCTTTTTACTACTATTTTCATTTCATTTTAGCCAAACAGCAAAGCGAAGCTGCTGCTTTGGGTACATAACCCACGTTTCGTTCTTTTTAAAATGAAGTAGAACTACATTACGCATTGTGGATCTCCTTCATGAAATAAAATGTAATATCATAAACGTAAATAAAAAATACTCAATGCCTTCATATTGTATGATCTTTAGACTACATGAGTTGCAGAACCATGTGATTTAACACGCATGACAAATGAGTAATGACATCACTGCACTCCTACTCAAGTAGACACTGTACAGTGTTTATGACAGCCAACTCCTACTGAAAGAAGCCTTTATAAATGTTCAGCTCAAGCTATGTCAGTTGTCATGAAGTGCTTAGGCAGGCATTATGAAATGTCAACATCAAAGCTGATGTCGTTAGTGCTTATGAATCAGATCACATGATATGACGCTTTCACAAAGGTTTGTGTAGCTGTTATATCAACGTAAAAAAAAAAAAAAACAATTGGGGAAAGCAATGTGTAGGACAGCCAGCACCTGTACAAAAAAAGCCTTAATAAATATTTATGTCTGTTTATGTCATTTGTCATGAAGTGCTTATGTAGGGGTTAATGAACACCATATTTCTGAGCTTAAAAGTCTTGACATAAAAATTTTGAGGAAATCAGTGTTTATAAATCACAAACGTTTGTGCAGCTGTTAAGTTCATTCGTTTGAGTCAGTTGTCATGAAGTGCTGTATACTCGCTGTATAGGTTTAATGTAGCCTTATGGACATTATATGAAACATGAATGAATCCAAAATTTGTATGTTTAATAAAAGTGGAAGTACAGGCACTCCGTGTCCTCCTGAGCTGTCTATGCCTTGTGGTACGTAATAGGACTTGTACACGCTGTTGCTGATTGGTTGGGGGATAAGCACTTTGACATCACTCACCGTGCTCCTAAAAAGTCGATTTTTATCTTTTGGAAGTGCTTCTCTCTGATGAAAACAATTGCAAATGGAGTTTTAAAAGTAAAAGGGCTCTCTTAATCTTAGGATTAATCATACGCTGGCAGTTGAGGAAAATCGCCTAGTGAGAAAGCAGCTCAAACTGACCATGCACTCATTCCAATTCATTTTAATGAGACATAGTTGATTAATTATATCCAAAAAGGTTCTGTCCTTGAGATGAGCATTGCTGCTGATTTCCTTTTCGTGGCATCTCCAGGTACAACACCGCAGCTCTGACAACAGTTCCAGCTGCAAGACTATTTAATGCACTTGTTCTAATATGTAAAAAATTGTAATTGTTGACAAACTGATGTGGTGTAAGAGGAATAAAACACTTCGGGACATGCTGTTATTTGGAAAATAATCAACTTCGGCTGGTAGCTGTAACTCTGCTTCACGTCGGGCCACATCGCACCACCCTGATGTTGATTATTTTCCTACAATAATATATCCCTTTGTGTTTTATTCCTTATATATTTTTAATATTGCTCTCAAATGGTATTCCACGGTGTTTTGAGTGTATTTACAGCCCAAAACTGCAGGAGCCCTGAACCTCAAGGTGTGAACCCTATTTTTTCACATGCTATGTTAATTCCATATATTATCTCTTTATTTTGATGTAATAAGTTGTTATTTTGACTTAGTATCTCATTATTTTGACTTACTATCTCATTATTTTATCCTAGTATCTAATTATTTTGACTATCTTGTTATCTCGACCTTCTATACGTTATTTTGACTTAGTATCTCATTGTTTTGACTTACTATTGACTTAGTATTTTATTATTTATTAATCGTTATAATTTCATCTTCATTATTATTATTATTATTATTATTATTATTATTATTATTATTATTTTGGCTTAGTATCTAGTTATGTTGATTAATAACTCATATCAACTACTATTGCTAGACAATATTTTGAAATAACAAATTAGTAAATCAAAATAATTAGTTCCAACATTTAAATAACAAGTTAGTAATTAGTTAGTAAAAGTAAGTCAAAATAACAAGATATTAAGTCACAATAAAGACTTAGTAAGTCATAATAACAAGATACTAAGTCAAAATGAGATAATATCTTGAAATAATGAGAGCACTTGAAAAAAAAATTCACACCTTGCAGTTCAGGGCTTTCACACAAAATAGCCAAAACATTCAAAGTCAGATGTGACTATGATACGTGCATAAGTGTTACACCGAATTTAAAGTTACATAAAATGAGATAAACTTTTATTAATCCCTCATGGGGAAATGAAAGTATTCAGTATTAACTCCTCTCTGTGTGCACAGCCCAACTCTGAATATGCCAAAGTGTGTGTAGCACCTTCTCCAACTCTCCAACCCTGATTTCTGATCACTTGGTGGATTCTTCTTGACTTCTTCGTCTTGTAGCCATTGCGTGACTGTCAGCTCCTTTAACAGCGCAGTGAGTGGATTGCAGTCTTGCCAAATAAACATATGTAGCAATTACTAGGAATGAATCGTGAATTCCCTCTTAATATGCACCTGCCGAACCTGCCTGAGCTGACACGATCACTCTGAGAAGTAAACAGAGGCAGGGTTATATGATATGTTACTGGAGGGGTTGAGGAGTAAGATATCTGAGATACACCTCTGGATGAGGTAGGCCTGTGGGTTCCCTGGTGTTTCCTTCATTTTCCTGGTTCCTTGTCCACTTCTCCACATTACACAGGGTGGAGTTGCAGAGAATGGCAGACGTACGAGGAAGAAGCAGCGGCCCGTAGGATAATTCGCTCAGCCGGAGGCAGCGCTTTCCCACGATTCCTCTCTTTCCACCCACTCTCTTCTATTGTGCTTGCTTGCTATTATTGAAGGGTTTCGATGGTGGGTGTGCTCCGAGGCACGCACATGGGCAGGAACGTAGGCTTGGAATAAGATCACATCCTTTGTCACCATGCAGCTAGATGTATACTTTAACTTCATGCCACTCATTAGCTTTTGATACGTAAGACACACACAGATCAGACTCACCCAGAAAATGGAAGACACTCGAGCGGACATGTGACGGGTTGCGAAGGGACGCTGTCGTCCGAGTGTGCGGCCCTTGGTGACTCGACGCACCCTGACAGCTTGCTCAATGCTCCAGGGACAGTGTCACACTTTTCCCCCTCCTTTATGCCTCACACATTCTCTCTCTGTCTTTCTTTTCCATGACAATCAAGAACAATTGAGCTCATGAGATGGATTCAGTGGTTCTAATGCGAGGCCCCGGGGGCAAAATGTTCAAACAGATTGAAAGAAAAACATGTCGAGGCTCAGGGTTTACTGCTTTAAGTTTTTTCCACAATCTCTATCATTCTTTTAGGGCAGCAGGATGAAAGAAGAGAGAGTGAGCGAGAGATAGGAATGCACTGACAGTGCCTGGGTCAATACTGCCATCTGCTAGTGGTTTCTGGTAATAACTGAGTTCAGACCACTGACATATAACCATTTTTACATTTTTCACATTTCTCACAAACTTTTCCCAATATATACACTGTATATATTTTACGGACAGACTATGCACTATATTGTATTATATCGCTGCACATTGATTGTCTCTGTAGCTCAATCCACTCACCATCCACTTTATTGTTATATTGAAGATTGAAAAATGACCAGATGATGGTTTTCCAGTCTTCAGTTTGGGTGATCCTGTGCCCACTGTAGTCTCCGATTCCTTTTTGGCTAACAGGAGTGAAACCTGATGTGATCTGCTGTTGTAGCGACACGTTGTGAGTCCTGAGATGCTTTTCTGCTCACCACTGTTGTCAAGAGTGTTACTTTCAGCTCAAACCAGTCTGGCCATTCTCCTCTGACATCTCATCAACATGGCATTTCTGCCCGTGGAATTGCTGCGGATACGTTAGATGTTTTTTTTTTTGTTTTTCACACCATTCCGTTTAAACTCTACAGACTGCTTTGTGTGAAAATCCCAGGAGATCATTAGCAGTTTCTGAAATACTCAAACCAGCCCGTCTGATCGTTGCCAACAACCATGCCAGGGTCACATCACAGGATGTGAACTGAAGCTCTTGACCTGATTTTATGAATTGCGACGTTGCCGCATAATTGGCCGATTAGATAATTGCATGAATGTGCAGGGGTACAGGTGTTCCTATTAGAATGACCAGTGAATATGTTGCCAATGTTTCAACCCAGAGCTTGGGGTTACTGTCTGTGCAGAGTTTCACATTCTCCTCATATCCACATGGGCCCCTTCTGATTTCTTCCCAACTCCCAAACACATGACACTAGCTGAACCGGCTGCTCATCCGTCCAGCACAGTTCCAGAGAATCTGTCCCACTGTGGACGCAAGCTGTTCTGGTGACTTGTGGTAGCTCTCACTAACACACTTTATGTTGTTTTCTCCTTGTCTTTAGCCTGCGTATGTTAACCCAAATGTAGGTTTATATGTGTTTGTTTCTATACTGTGTCTGCGCTGAGAGGTTTTTGCTTGACCACTGCATCTCCCCAGTTACTGACCCTACCTCCTGCATTAATGATGACGCCTCACTGCAACAGGAGATCAGCCTTGTGTCTTGCGGCATATCAGTACCAATTATGAGCGATGGCGAAGTCTGCCCATTGGCACGCGAAAGAAAACCCCAGCAGGCTTCTCAGATCATAAAATTCTCTCCATCTATTGATGAGATCGAGGCTGAGCTCTGTTTCTAAAGGATTAGGCTACTCGCTGTGAAATCCAAAGTTGCTCTGATGCCTTGTCTTTGTTTATTTCAGTCTGACTTTGGGATTAAACTGGTTAAAGGATGAAAATGTATGCCATACTCTAGCTAGGACATGAATAATGGTCTGAAAAACAACATGCCTCGAACAGTAGTTCCAGTTTCAAGTTCATTCTAATATGCTATCATTTCTCCACTATTTCATGAGCAAGAGTGCAGTTATAATGAATGTCAGCGCTGCTGTGATTTGACCGTATCTAATCCCAGCCGTGCAGATATTCAGTATAACCTCAAGTACAATGATTGCTTTTATACAGCAGTTCTATAAACAAGAAATTATTATCAAGTAAGTGACATCTCGGACACTATATGGCCAAATGTTCTGTTTATTTTTGCTCCGCTAGCGGAAATAGATCCTGAAGAAGCTACACTCACTTTATAGCACATGATTGTACGTTCCCGTTAAAGGTGCTTCCGGTAAAATTGCCGTCTCTTCTTCCTTTTCATCGTCATCTGACAAGCTTTCATATTTAATGCCAAAATTTATATTCCTGGAACGTCCGCTGATTATGTCACTAACACTACTCTAGGAACTGTTTCGAACTAGGAAGTGGAATTTTACATGGCGAACGGGGAAAAGCGGAGTGATACACACTGTGAAACATCCCAGTGTGGTTAGAGGAAATATAGGCACTCTTGTAATGCCGCTCGAACCAATCAGATTAGTGGAACTAACTGTTGTGTAAAACTAAAATTCCCTGAAATCGCCCTGTGTGCAAGTAGCCTATACAGCACCAACCAACAATTTCAATATAAATGCATTTAATGTGCTTTAACATGGTTATCATTTTGTTTAAAGATCTTATTTTTTTTTCATTTAGTACTGCTCTTCAGAAGCTACTTAAGACATTTACACGTTTCCCAGAAGACAAAATAATAATCCTGTTCAAAAGTTTACATCCCCCGGATCTTAATGTGTCGTGTTGCCTTCTTGAGCATCAGTGAATGTTTGCACCTTTTGTAATAGTTGTGTACGAGTCCCTCAGTTGTCCTCAGTGTGAAAAGACGGATCTCAACATCATATAGCCGCTGCTGCAAAAGGGTCAAATATAAAAGTAAAGAATGTGCAGGACCTGGAGGATTTTTCTGAAGAACAATTGGCAGTTTAACTGCTCAGGACAAACAAGGGACTCATGAACAACTATCACAAAGCATAAAAACAGTCGGTGATAATCCAGGTAACAACACACAGTATTAAGAATCAAGCGTATGTAAACTTTTGAACTGGTTCATTTGTGTAAATTCAGTTATTATTGTGTCTTGTGAACTATATGTAAATGTGTTATGTGAAATAGTTTATTCAGGGCAGTACTAAATAAAAAACAAAATGCAATTTTTATGATCCCTCATTATGATACATATATATATTTTTTTTTAAATTATTAACATTTTGCAGATTCTGCAAGGTGTATGACCTCAACTCTATATTATATTTAATATTTTCCTTACAAAAAGAAAAAAAAAATGAAAAGTGTATTTGTACAAATGTATATGTACTTTCTGAGAAAAAATTAAGAACACTCATGTTGTTATTCACAAATATTGGCTAATTAAATTCAATTTCTTTCTTTGTTTTCAAATATTATATACAAATTACACAACATTAATTTATGATTTAAACAAAAAGTAAACCTGAAAGTTTAAGAAAATGTATTTGGAAAGGGTCTGTGAGGAAAAGTTAAGAACACTCGTATTGTTATTGATGAATATTGGCTAATTAAATTTGATTTCTTTCCTTGTTTCAAATATAAAACAAATTAAACAATATTAATTTATGCTAAAAAAAAAAACAAAAAAAAAAACTGAAAGATAAGAAAATTTATGTGGAAAGGGTCTGTGAGGAAAAGTTAAGATGATTTGACTTCTTTCCTTGTTTCAATTATTATATACAAATACATACATATATATACAAATTACACAATATTAATTTATGATTTAAACAAACAAAAAAAAAAACCTGAAAGTTAAGAAAATGTATGTGGGAAGGGTCTGTGAGGAAAAGTTAAGAAGAATATTGGCTAATTAGATTTGATTTCTTTCCTTGTTTCAAATATAACATACAAATTAAACACTATTAATTTATAATTAAAAAAAAACAAAAAAATGAAAGTTAAGAAAATGTATTGACAAATATTGGCTTTTTTGGCTATTAAACACTATTAGTTTATGATTTAAAAAAAAAACAATTTATTAAGCCTTGTGTAAAGCAGACTGCCCACACACACACACACTCACACACACACACACACACACACACACACACACACACACATTGCTGTGTTCTTAACTAGCAGCAGTTCTCCACATTCAGACCACATGATTAAATTCCCGCCATCTTCAAAACGCCATTCACACTGAACACATCTAATCCAGCGGGGGCATGACTTCATCACCATTACAGCCAAACTGGAGCTATACTGCGTTCCCTGTCACCCAACACCGACCCCCACCCTCTCCTGCGTTGTCTAACATCTCACAGACATGTCCATGAACAAGGGCATAAGCCATATTTGAGGTTTAAAATGTAAAAATCATGTTGAATTGTGTGTGCGTGTTTGTGTGCCACTCTGTGAAATGCCTTGCGGCCTGCCCAAGATTGACTTAGAGGAATAAACCATTTGCTCACAGGGGAGACGTGACATAGCAATCCAGAAGGACTTGTACTTTAAATACAAAATATGTTTTCTTCTAAAGAAATATAATCATCCCAGATTATGTATACCCATTTCAATCGTGGTAGTGACTAAAAATTGTCATTTTGGAACGATTACAGATAAAACACCTCGACGTTCCCCCCTAAACAGCGCGCTAGAGGAACAGTCCACCCCAGTCTGCGCTGTATGTGCAGATTTCCTTAACGCGAGCTGTATGTGATTGTATGCTGTAGCTAGTGTTTTATTTTTTTTAACCGCCGCTTTATAGATTTTGTTCAAAACTTCAGCATGTCGGTGGCTTTCGCGCCTCACAGACAACGTGGGAAGGGTGATATTACACCCGCGGGGATACAGAAGGTAACTGTGTTTTGGAAAGCGCAGCAATAATAAAAACGATGCTAGTCTGTTAGCAAGTTTAGCTAATTAGCTTGGAAGCATTGCTACACTTTTAGCTCCGTGGCATAATTTTAGCCATGAAAAGAAGCTTTAAATCTTTAATAAGCATATCTAATAACCGAGCTTGTATGTGCAACATTTTATTTTTTAACTATTTTGAATGAACAGCACTCGAAACGGTTTTTTCCTCATCGCCATGTTTAACTAGCTCAGTTGAAGGCCTAGGGTGAATTCCAAATGGCACACTAATGACTTCGTAGTGCACTACGTAGGGCGTGGAAACCGTTATCTTGCACTCTAGGTAGTGCAGTGGTGTGGAGAACAGAACGCGGTTTGGGATACAGCCTGTCTTTTCCGTAGCTACGTAACTGACTGCAATTAACGTTAGCTGTTGCCTTTGTTAGCTAGCTGGTGAGGTTAATGGCTCATAAATAGCTGGGAATCTGTTGGATTTTTTTTTAATCTTATTAAATCAGTTGATTTAACTGATTTTGTTTAAGTTAAACGTGATGTTTGTATTCATCCCTTATTTAAAAAATAAATAAATACAATACGAAAGGAAGCCATTATAGAGTAAGGAGCTAGTGATGGTTAGTCTACTTTTTGCCCTGTATCTCCACATCAATGCTGGTCTGGGCCACAAAAATTGTAATTTAGCTTCATTAACATCTTGGTTTGTTATTTGTTCTTCCTCAGCTCCTTCAGATTGTTGTCAAATCCATTAAATCACAGTAGGCTTAACTCCATTTCAGTCCTACATCCTGTGCTGTGATTAGGAGTAAGTTTACTCCTGAGACTATATACTTTTTAGTAGGAAATATATTTTTACTATATATAATAGCTGGTGGAGAAAATTCCACCCTGAAGAAGAGCAGAGAGAGTCCAGAAGCTCAGTTGAAAAAGTGTTTTATTATTATTATTATTATTATTATTATGTCTCAGTGAATCTGATACAAGAGCAAGTCAAGTAAAGCACACATCATATACTGAAAAGCTCTAGCACATGGTTGGCTTTGGCGAGAAGTAGATCCACGTCTTACTGGTAAATGATCACCTCAATCTAACGCAAAGTTCCTAGACCACAAAGGTTCACGATGAACCTGCCTCGAACTGGTTTCTTCTTCTTCTTCTTCTTCTTCTCCTCAGACTGGCACCAAGAAATCAGAAACTAAAACCTTGAGGATGTGATAAAAGGAAAACTTCGCTTCACGTACAGAGTCGCTGCAACCTCAAAAAAAAAATCTACAACAGACTAAATCATGAGCTGCATGCGTTTGCAGATGATCGACAAGTACAAACATGTCGTCAGGGCAGAAATCTAAATCTAAAAACATAATACAGATACACAATAATGCTGTTAATAAGAGGGGGAGTAAAAAAAAAAAAATTCAACTTCATCAATACTTCACCAATTCACCAACACTGTACAGTAACTGATAGTATATAAGTATCAGGATTATATCTGTAAAAGGATTATACACGTACAGATGACTTCAAGGCGCAGCTAAAAACAATCATCGTGAAGTCTGAACCTGCGTTCACGCTAGAAAGCGACAAAACAGCAGGCGTCCATTGGTTTTCTGTTTACCTGCACAAAACGGAGGCACGATTTCAGCGCCGAGCGACAGTTCAATTTAGATTCCCTAACAGCACGTCCTGGCGTTTTATACCACACACTTTTTTCATTCGTTAAACGACACGTCATACATTTTACCCATTTAGAGTAGGGCCGCACCATATATTCAAATTACCGAAATATCAGAAATGTAAATATCGCGATATCTGTATGGCAAGGGCTTGCGATAACCAAACGATTTTAATACTTCAGAAAGTTACGCAAAGTGAAAGTTTTAGGGCGACGCGAATAGCCGAGAATGCCTTCTTTTCCTCAGAAGAACATGAAACCTGTATGTTGATTGTCATTTTCAGTCTTTAAATATATAACATATATATATATATACATATAATTTAAGTTGATTATACACACTCACAGCATTATCGTACTGCAAATCGCGTTATTTAACAAGTTATCGCATATCGTGTTTTTCCTCACTGTCACACAGCCCTAATTTAGAGTTACTAAATGTTTAATGATGTCGGACATCCGCAAAGCAGGATATTTCCAGTTTTCATTTCACTTCAGATTGATCCGGCTCTACGTCCACGCTAGCAAGCGAGACGAGCGCCTTCTCTCTTGCTGGTGCGAGCGTAGAGCGCAGTTAGCTGGCACACAAGTCATCGCCTCAGACTTCTTTTAACAAGCCCAGACTCCTCCCAGGACACGTTAGCTCACGTTAGTTTATGATCTGATGATTAGCCTTTAAAGAAGGCTCGTTATTTACAGGAAACCGCCCCGCCCAAAAGGTGGTCAGTGTTATGAGCTGATTTGTCTATTATGTAAGGAATAAAACACAATATTATTCTAGGAAATGAATCAACGCCAGGGTGTTGTGATGCACCTCAACACAAAGCTGATTGTTTCCGTGTAACAGCACGTCCCCAAAGTGTTTTATTCCTCTTATATCACAGCAGTTTGCCAAAAATTAGTTTTTTTTATTTATTAATGAATGTCATGCCTTATTTTTAACCATTTATAGTTATGTTTAATATTGTGAAATGTCCACAAAACAAGTTCCTGTTATCACTTGTGCTACAGCAGCTATTAACAGTCGTTCCCTCACCAGCTTCTCTCTCTCTCTTTCTTTTTTTCCTCTTAAAGTTAATAGCGCAGAAAATGCCATTTGTCTTGTTACTGAGAAACAAGAAATGTCGAAAAACGGTTACGATTGTTACTGTGCTGACACTGGAGACTCTTTCCCAAAAATGTTAAATGAACATCATCTCAGAGAACACTTCACCATATCAATGATTTCATCCTTTTTTTTCTTCTTTTTTTTTTTATTAATCTGTTTATCTGGAGTGTTCGACATACAAGTCCCTGAGATAAAGTTGTTACTATAGAAACAATAAGAATGAGAGCATTAATCTAAACCTGTGATTTGCCTTACAGGCAGAACTGCTGTTACAGAAAGTTAATCACCGTCTGACCAATCAGATTTGAGAATTCAGCAGCACTGTGGTATAGAAACGGATTAAAGGTTTAGCGTGGAAGAGAATAATATTCATTTGTGTCTGTGTGTATGTGTGTGTGTGTGTGTCCTCTCTTATCAGTTACTGGATGAAAACAATCAGCTGATTCAGTGCATCATGGACTTCCAGAGCAAAGGGAAAACAGCAGAATGTTCACAGTAAGTTTCTTCACAAACCTCGGACAGGTGCTCGTATAGCGCGTCTGGCTTTGGATCTGATTGGGGCCGTTTCGATTCACTCTGTGTGTGAACACTTCATACTGAAACAACCTGCACAAGACGATTTTTAGACATTCAGGCTTCCCCAACAGGACACGTCTCCTCAGTCCAATGGTGTGTGTGTGTGTGTCCATGTTTATTAACAGGACACCACGCTTCTGTCATCATGTTGTGCTTTTATGCGTCAGCTTTTAAATATTTGATGCCGGGAAACTCCATGCAAATGTCAGATTCAACCTGGGAAAAGTTTTGCCTGGTTTGTATTCAGTTTTATTCTTAGTTCCTAGTTTAGCTGTTGATTTAGCAGTTAGTCTTCAGACACGGCACATTCATAATGCGAAAAAAAAAAACCCCTAAAAAACACCCTCTATGAGAGGTCACATGCCGATTTCTGTATTATGTGTAACGAGTAACACGCTCAGTGCCGAGCTGTTATAGGAAATTAATTAACAACGTGAAGCTACTGTGATATTACTGTTGGAAGATATGATTATTTTCCAATAACGGCACCTTTTGTTTTATTCCTCTTACACGACAGCAGTTAGTAAGGTGGCCCTAAAGTGCAAAACACTTTAACAAACCAAAAACACGACAGCGAAACCAACGGCACGACAGCAGCATCAAAAACACGAAACCAAAAACACGACAACGAAACCGAAGGCACGACAGCAGCATCAAAAACACGACAATGAAAGCAAAAACACAACAGCATTAAATCAAAAGGGAAAGGTTAGGTCCTTATTGAACATCACATGCTCGCTTCTGATTGGACACAGGGTATGACTATCAGAGTAAAAAGGAACTACGCCTTTTCAGTCTGCTGATGTCTTAGACTAGCGAAAACGGTTGGATGATTTAAGGGTTAATGATTTTTATCTTCTGTTTCACAGTTTGAATCGTTTTGCCCTTACTGTGGCAAACGCTTTGAAGCTATTCCAGACTTCGCTGCGGTTACGCCAGCCGCTCTTCCTGAAACCACGGTTAATCTAGCTGCACGTAAAATTTTACAGCCGTGGGTTTTAGACATTTAGCGGTAATAGCGGCGATTTCAGCAAGTGCACGTCCGCGAGCTCCTACACAACCAAAACAACGTAACTTTCTACAAAACAACCATTTTAAATAAATCGGTAACAAAACACACACACAACAATTCACAGTATCTATGAGTGTACAGGCTAAAAGTTTACATTTAAAAATGTGTTGTGTTTTACACTTTAGGGCCAACAATATATTTTTTTTCTTTTATTAAAGAAAGACTGTACTTTTTATCCGTTCGTAGTTACACGTAAGCAGTTATAAACACTCGTTTCCTCACCAGAAAAGCGCAAACTCCTCTGTCCCGTGGTGGAAAACTTCCTACAAAGCGCTGACACTGGAGACTCCTTCCCAAAAAATGTTAAATCTGATCCCGTTTCAACAATCATGTTTTTCTTTGTTAAATAACAGACCATCAATCCGTTTATTTAGATGTTTATTCACACACCTCTGTGAAAAGGTCGTTACTATAGAAACGACAGAGTATTCGAATGAGAGCATTAATATAAACCTGTGATTTCTATCGCAGCCAGAAACAGGAATTTTGTTTACACTTGCACACACTTTGCGTTTACGTCTCTATATCTGGATTTGTCCTGCACTATTTAATAACAATGCACCCACCCTGTGCTGTTTGTTTTATAGTTACCAGCAGATGCTTCACAGAAATTTGGTCTACTTGGCCACAATAGCAGACTCCAATCAGAACATGCAGTCTCTCCTCCCGGCTGTGAGTATCGTCTGTGTTTCACCAGTTTGCATCTCGTACATCGTCTGTGTGATCTTCTGTAACCCACTTCTTCCCAGTGCTAGTCTTTACAAAGCCCTTTCTGTACTTTCCTGTTTGTTTTTCTCGCAATCAGCTATAGCTAAAACACAAAACTGTGCAGAGCTGATTTTAGAAATGCCGTGTTTCTGTTGAGAACTATCGCACAAGATCCTCTGCTGTAAACGCTGAGATAATAGACAAGATGGATTGTCCTTGACATCTACCAGATATGTCGAGATGGTAATTCTGTCTGAACTACATTATATGGCCAAAAGTTTGTGGACACCTGACCATCACACCCATGTGTTGTTGGACATCCCTTTCCAGATTGATTAACCCTTAGCTGTTATAATGACCTCCACTCCTCTGGGAAGGCTTTCCACTAGATTTTGGAGCATGGCTGTGGGGATTTGTGATCATTCAGCTACAAGAGCATTAGTGAGATCAGACAGTGATGTTGGTGAGGAGGTCTGGGGTGCAGTCGGTGTTCCAGTTCATCGTAAAGATGTTCAGTGGGGTTGAGGTCAGGGCTCTGTGCAGGACACTCGAGTTCTTCCACTCCAACCTTCACACACCATGTCTTCTTGGAGCTCGATTTGTGCACAGGGGCATCGTCATGCTGGATCAGGTTTGAGCCTCTTAGTTCCAGTGAAGGGAAATTGTAATACTACAGCATACAAAGACATCCTATACAACTGTGTGCTTCCAACTACGTGGCAACAGTCTGAGGACGAACCACATATGGGTGTGATGGTCAGGTGTCCACATACTTTTGCCCATAGAGTGTATTAAGCAAATGCAGGTTAATAGAAACCAGTGGTGATGTGGAGATATAGATTTAATAACTGCATTGCTGCTCACAGTAATGAGAAACTGATTATATAACTGCGAGCTCTGTGTTTAATGTTTGCTAACTGCTACTGTAGTGAGAAACAGGACTCATGCGTTCTACGGAGCGTTGACTGGATGCAGATTTAATGAGTACCGAATGAATTTTGCAAACAAAATTTGTAACCATTTTCCTATAAATTACATAATATATATATATATATCTGTTGGTTTATTTGTCTTCACATTTTTACTGTCTTCCAGTAGAAAAAGATGTCTGTTTAACACCTGGATTATTCTTGTCTTTATCACATGCTAAAAATTGAGTTTTTGCTATTGAATATGCATTATATACCAGCAAATAACTATTCTTTATTTCTGATTTTGTGTAGTTGTTGGTTTAAACAGAGCAAAAACCCAATATGAGTTTAGGTTTAACACAACGCCGCTATTCACAGCCCCCCACACAGAACATGGGCATGTCAGGGGGCATGAATCAGAGTGGTGCGCCCCCACAGCCCCCCCATGGCCACAGCATGCCCTCAGACGGCCCGCCCACTGGCCCACACATGCAGAACCAGATGAACGGCCAGATCCCCGGTAAGACAGCGCCATTTAACAATATGGACAAAAATCGCGATAATTGTGGTATATCACGCTGACAATATGTGATGTGATGTGATAGATCAAGGCTTTTAATCAGTAATTACTCAACAGCAGCGAGTTAACAAGGTGTGGTTTCTCTCCAGGACCAAACCACCTGCCCATGCAGGGCCCAGGGCCCAACCAGCCTCCCAACATGCCGAGCGGGTCCTTGAACATGCCTCCCAGCAGCCACGGCTCCATGGGCGCCTACAACCATGCCGTTCCCGCCTCCCAGGGCATGAGCAGCCAGGGCCAGATGAACATGAGCCAGGGCCAGCCAATGGGCAGCTACGGTCCCAGACCCAGCATGAACATGCAGCCCAACCAAGGTACCGCTCTGCTGCTGCCACTGATGACTGGAGCGGCATGAAACAGACTGTGTAACTAATCATTTAATGATTATAGTAACACATACCAGGGGTGGACAAATCATCAATTCATTAGTTAGCACATCAGGCAGCAGTGTGCTGCCCAGTTGCGTGCTTGCCTGGAAGCCCAGCCCGAAACGAACAGGCTGCAACTAACGTGATTTAGCGCTTGATTATTCAGCGTCATTATTAACGAACTTTTGGAGCGACTTTCCATCGCCAAAGTCTTGATCTTCTCCTGATAATGTCTCTGGTGTTAAATAGTTTACAAATAACCAGGAAGTCTTTGGCTAAGATTTCAGCTATGAGCTGTGATGCTCGCTCGTCACACGTAAATTTGAGTCTGGCTACAGTCATCGTTCTCATTTTAGCTCAGTGAAGTGTTTCTAACAGTTTTTATACCACAGTGCAGTTGAACCGTTGAGTTCTTGAATCTGATCTGTCAGAAGATGTGCATTATTTCTGTATAACGTTTGGGAACGGCTAGGAAAGTAGTTCCAGCAGTAACATGAACGACATTTAATATTGTTAATATTAATGCGCTCGTTCTAATACGTTATTTAAAAAAAAAATTTTTTTATAGTAACAGCTCATACACAGGACTTTAATAATAAACTAATAATAGTAATAAAAAACTCCTGTAAAAACATTTTTAACAAAGTAATGTATAATCGTTGATGTGGTGTTTTTTTTTTAAAAAAAAAGACGGTTATCTAGCACTTTATGGAAGGAGTCTCAGTTGTACGCACTCCTGGTCTCGGTTATGCTCTGTTTTCTCGGTAAAATGACAAGCTGCACTTTTTTGACAGACTGAGAGAGAGAGAGAGAGAGAGAGAGAGGGTGGTGGGGGAATGACTGTTTATCGCAGCGTTATCGTAGGTGAGAGCAGGAACTAACTTGTCTCTCGGACGTTCCACAGCGTTAAATCTAAGTAATAAACCGTTAAAATGAGCAGCGTTTCGTTAATTAATACAGTAAATCTTGTAACCGCTGGCAGATCGCTGCACAGACTGTGCTGCGACTGGGCATATGTTGTTATTATTATTATTATTATTATTATTATTATTATTTATTTTTTTATATTTAAGCGTTTAAGCAAACATTTTAAGTATAGAATTTTCTTTGTGGAAGCTCTGAGTATTATAGAGATTTTTTACTTTCCCTAGTTCTTGGATGAGTGAATAGAAAAACACCCTGGTGAGCGTTAAGTCAGCTGCTCCTGCTCCTGTTGATTAAAAAAAAACTGATAGTCTGGATGTATAATATGGCTGTCCTGGGCTCCCAGGCTAATCTCCTTATTAAGGAGGATTATAGATTATAATAACTTGCACACATGATATATTGTTTTATATCCAATTGTTAAACTCTATTTTAGTAAGAAAGAACAGAAAATATTCCTGCACTCATATCTGTGTGCAATTTTAAAAACCTGAATATATAAGAATTATTATGAATATATATTTATATTTGGTTTTTTTTGTTGTTTTTTGGGGGGGGTTTCTGATTTGTCTGTAATTGAGAAAGGGAATTGCTCATGTATTTTAATAGCCTAGACGTCGTTACTGAATTGATAGTGGAACTCTGATGGGTTTTATTCATTTACTCGGTGATTTGTGGCACTTTGTTTGACATCCCATGTGCAAATGGTGTTTCTTTTTATGTCTGTGAGCTCCGAATAGATTTTTTTTTTAAAAATGATGGAATTATTTTTATGGAGCTTTCGTGTTACTTAGCTTAAAAGTGCCTGAACATTACGTTTGTCTTTAGGTCCCATGATGCACCAGCAGCCTCCCTCGCAGCAGTACAACATGCCCCCTGGTGGTGGCGGGCAGCATTACCAGGGACAGCAGAACCCCATGGGCATGATGGGCCAGGGCAACCATGTGATGGGACAGAGGCCCATGCCTCCTTACAGACCACCTCAGCAAGGTTCAGCTTCTTTACTCACTTACTATTTAGGCCACTCTTAATAATAATAATAGTAATAATAATAGTAATTAGAATCAGCACTTTTCATACGTTAACACTAGAGATGGCACTGAGCTGATACCAGCGAAAAATGGTGGATCGGGTATTGGCGAAAACATATCAGATGATCAGATCCTGTAAGAAATGCCAAAGATTGAGAGAGAATTTGTAAAAAAAAAATATATATATATATATATATTTCTGAAACTGGAAATGTTTACCTATAAAGAGACTTTTTTTTCCATTACCGTATTTATATATATATATATATATATATATATATAAACATTTTAAAGCTTAGTTATTTTTAAATTAACAATATCTGATGGGTGTTGGTATCAGCTGATACTCGAGGTGTTCGTATCGGTATCAGAAAAGATAAAGTCGCATCATGCCATTTCTCATTAACACTGTTACGCATTACAGCCTGAACTACTAAGTTTTGTTTTTTCTTTCCTTTTAGCTTTTGAGCTGCTCTAAAAACTATTGCTTTCTAAAAACGTGTATAAATCATTTACTTGGTAACAGCCCAGGGCCCTGATTTAAATCTCATTACAGTATGAGGAATGTGAAAAGATTGGAGGAAAAGGAAAAAAAAAAAGCACTTTGTTTACTATTAGGGCTGCACAATATTGAAGAAAAATGCGATAACTTTAAATAATGTGATATGCAGTACGATAATGCTGTACGTGTGTATATAAAATTAAAATTTTATATATATATAATTAGTGTTTTATGTCCCTTTTGAGGAAACGAAAGCTTTCTATATTTGTGTCGCCCTAAAACATATGTCAGTATTTACATTTGCGATATTCAGCAAATTTTGATCTATTGTGCAGCCCTATTTACTGTGTTACCTGGCTGCACGTTTTTTCCCCATGTCCGCATGTAAGCGCCTAAGATAAAAATGTGTGTGCATTTTGTTTTCAGGACCGCCGCAGCAGTACCCGGGCCAGGAGGACTACTACGGAGAACAGTACAGCCATGGAGGCCAGGGGGCACCTGAGGGTGAGGACCGCTCACTGTCTTTTCTGTCTTACTAGCGCAGTTAGTAGCGCACTTCCTGGAGCGCCTCATAACTGACAGTCTGAAATGGATCTCATAAATACCTCCTGAACTTGTGTTTTTTTTTTTTTTTTTTTTAATTTATTTTATTTTATTTTTTTTTTAGTGTAACGTTTTTGCGTGTGAATGTTCTACCATAGATCAGGGTTCTCCTTGCACTGCAGTGAAATTTTTATTTTTTATTTTTTATTTTTATTTTTTTTGAGATTGATTCGCTTTGTGCCTCACTGGACTTACAGAGCTGCGTTAAGGATAAACTCTCAACCTGAAACCTTTATGGTTAATTAATGTAGCCAGTTACACCAGATCTGCTGCTCAACACAGTGGCTTGTGGAATTGCTATTATGTAAACACAACTGTAGGCTGAGGAATGAAATGAATAATGACGTGGGAGTGCCATCTGGTGGCCATCCAGCTAACAGCCATAAGAGATGTTTAGAAGAATCTGAAATTATTTGTGTGTGTGTGTGTGTGTTTGAGTGAGAGAGAGAGAGAGAAGGGGGGGGGGGGCATTCCTGACAGAGCACACACACACACACTTTATGCTGTGCTGTGAGTCTTTATGCTGTGATCATTTGAATATGCATTTTTTTTTTTATTATTATTAGTTTGAGAGTGGAGAAATCACATTGAGGACAAGTTCCTAATGAAAAAAAAAAACAAACTTACGAATAGGAGTAATTAATTAGAATGAGAATTAACAGTGACGTTTTGATAGTTTCCCTTATATTACATGGTTTCATTACATATTTTATGGTATTGAGTATAGCAGTCTATTGTGGATATTTTTTTCTTTTTTTTTTTTCCCCCTGAAGATACATGGGTTTTGCTTACATTTTTGAAGCCACTTATTTTTGTGTTAAAGGTTATTTGTTAATTAAGGCATAAATTATTATTATTTTTTTTTGTATATGCTTTGCTCAAATTATCATCCTCCCTCTCTCTCTCTCTCTCTCTCTCTCTCTAGGAAACACACAGTATGGTCAGCAGCAGGAAGCCTATCAGCAAGGTCCCCCTCAGCCGCAGGGCTACCCAGCACAGCAGCAGTACCCAGCACAGCAGGGCTACCCGGGCCAGCAGCAAGGATACGGTGAGTTCCACTGCACCGTCTCTCACCAAAAATGTCAGAAGAACACCGCAAGGTGGACGTGGTTACCTGATTTGTTCTGCCGTGCACCATGAGAACTCGGCAGGGGCTTGAGTAGAAAGCCGTGCAGAGAATAATCCTAAAAGCGATTAATAAAAGGCTCATCACTCGTCGTGGGTTACGGCTAGTCTAATTGACTAAATTGTTTACATACATTCTAGCATCAGTTTTAGGTTTTACAAATCATTTTGAGGCCCCAGATTCACGCATTTATGGTTTAGCAGTAGCATTTTCGATAACTGACCCCTTTCTACAACAATACAGGAGACACCTAAAAAAAGTAAAAACCTAAGCTTTCCTGCTTTTTCACCTAGAGCAGCAATCAGATTAAACAGAAAAGCCAATTCACTGAAGGGGAAAGGACACGGGATGTGAAACGGACACATCTGCTTCTGGTAGTGGTTAATTTGAGATTGCGCTGACTTTTTCTAGGTGAAGTTTGATTTGTAAGCCGGTAAAAAAAAAAAAAATGTGGGCGGGGATGTGGTCTCTTTAAAACAAATGGAGCTGTTGCTTATTATTGAGCAGTGATAACACCAGACTCTGAGCACACATCTGAAAATAGCCGTCTCATCCGCTGATATTCGCTGGGGGGTTGTGGTAAGTTTCTGTATTATATATATATATATATATATATATATATATATAAATTTTTTTTTTTCCCTCTGCTTCCTAGGCTTTTTTTGTTAGAAATGTTGGCACCTATGGATATAACCGTATTAATAGTTTATGTGCAACTTCATGTGTTTACTGTGTGTAGACAAGAGAGAAAGGTGGTCAGGTTATGGCTCAAAACGAGTGTGACTGGGAACGCTTCATCCTCCCCCAGCCCTTTTTTCCTCCTCGCATCCTGTCAGCTCATCTCTCCTGCTCGCTCTGGCTGGGCTGGAGGCTTCTCACATCTTAATAATGAGCTGGTGGAGGAACACACACGGACACAGACAGACACACACACACACACACACACACACATGCACGCACTGCAAAGCCGCGGGCACCATCTGGAAGACGCTCTTCCAAGCGCCCACAAGGTTAAGATGGGCCAGTGCACCTAATGATCCTGCGTGGGCTCGTTTCGAACGAGCAGAGTCGGAGCGAGCCCAGCACGCTGCGTAATGGCCAAGCGCTCGGCCGGCCCACGTCACACTTAATGAGTCTGGGCTTTTTTAAATCGAGCTTTATGGACTCCTTGATGTTGGGCCACATTAGCAGGGCAGCGCGCTTCTCGTGGGTCCACCGCCATCATTATACGCAGTCGAGTCCGGAGCCGGCCTTCATCCTACTCCTACTCCTCTTCCTCTGAGCCTATGTGCTGATTGATTTGCTCTGCGGCAGTGTTGCATTTGATTCACGCTCGCTGGTACTCAAAAGTCGACTTTCATATGGAACTTCGGAAAGGAGGCATGAAAATGTACGTGGGGAAATTTGACTGTTGCGTTTGTTATCCAAAAGCACAGCTTATTTGTACTGCAACTATTAAATAAGCAGAAGCAGGCAGACGTGGGCTCGTATCAGCAGTCAGGGATTGGTGTCTTGCAGTACGCTGACGTTTCTTGTGCTACTCATCTTGTAGGGCCTTCTCAAGCTGGTCCTGGACAGTACCCCAATTACCCACAAGGCCAAGGGCAGCAGTATGGAGCGTATAGACCACCTCAGCCTGGTCCTCCACAAGGCCAACCACAGCGCCCATACGGTTATGACCAGGTAAGTAAGCAAGAGAGAAAAAGGAGTTAGGGGGCGTAAAGCATTTGAAATCTGCACTTGTGTTTGTGATTTGGAGCACTTCAACCCAGTCTTTAATGACGTCCAGGTAGTCCACGTTTTCATTCGCTCCAGCTACAATGCTCAATTATAAAGCAGAAATCTATTTATTATTATTATTTTACAGCAGCCATCCACAGTACTTTTTTTTTTTTCTGTCTCCCATTAAACCCAATTCCTGTTGAAGTGATTACCTTCTTTTCTAAACTGGGACAGAATAAATGAGTGGACTTCTAACACTGATCTAGGCTGGGCTGAAGTGGTTAGTTCTGTTCTGGTAGCTCCTGCTTTTTAAAAAAAAAAAAAAAAAAAAAATGGGTGCATGTGAATCACAAAGCCAGTGACGTGTAAAAAGGATTAAAGTCACTGTGCCAGCAGCTCATAAGCAGGTCCTCTTGTTGCCTCTGTTATTCCTGTGTTTCTCTGTGGCCCTTGGCGAAGGGGCCACTCTGTTCCTTTCATATCTCTATGTTTGAACATTCAGGGGCACATGAGGAAATAACGGACCGAGTATTTCAACCCCTGACTAGATGTTTAAGAAGCAAAGGTAACCTCTGCCGTGAAGCGTTGTCAGATCCAGACATTTGAACTCCTAGCCTTTTTTTCCCCCCCAACCTCCGCTCTTTCCCCGTTACTCTTATCTTCATTTCCTTTATTTTTGGTCTTGTATTTTACATTGTTTGTAATCAGGGGTCGAAATAATCCTCAGGTCCTTGTTTCAAACAGATGAAAAGTCACTGAGGGGGGAAAAAAAAACCCAGTGGTTATAAATCGTAAATATTTTTTCTCAGTGTAACACTTGCATCCATATATAAATTTGTTTATCGTTATTAATACCAAAATAGTGCAAGTTTGTCAAGATGGTAAACCCCTTTTTAGAAATATATATGTAAAATACTAAAAATACAAAAAAATGGCCAAAAGGTAACCTTCATAACATATTCCTTTTCTCTCAAACTGTTAATATAAATGCCACACACACACACACACACACACACACACAAAATGTAGTGTCACTCATAATGCATCGTTCTCACTTTTTATGCATTATTTAATATATAAATTGTAATTCTAAACTACAAGTGGATATATTAGAACCGTGAGAAGAAAAAAAGTAAAAGTTAAAGCTTTTTTTTTTTGCTTTTTTATTGTACGTGATCTATTATTTCGGTCTCCTCATGCTGAAGCTCTTTTCATTATGTAAGCTGAAAAGGGATATGTGGCTCTCACAGTTTCACGGTCGGTCAGGATGTAGAATATGACAGTTATTGCACCACTGACCTTTTCAGAATACAGATTGCAGTGCATTTCTCTCTATTACTGTCTTATGTTTTCTGCAAAAAACGGTGGCCTGCAGCTCTGTTTAAAAAAGACCTGAAGTAATCAAGGGCTGCAACCAGCAATTATTTTGGTGTTAATAATTAATAAATGAATTTATTACTGTTTTTTTTTTTTCTTCAATTAAACAGTTAAGCTGTCAGAACATTCCCCGAAATTTGCCATCCAAAGCGTTTAGTGTGCGACACTGTGGGTCCTAACATAACCCAGCGAACCACTAAAGACCTTTGTTTCCACCTGTTTTTATTATTGAATTCTATAGATCTTTGTCGTTTAGATAAAATAATCACGGCGACTTTTTTCCCTAATTTGTTAAAAGTTAGTATCACCCTGCTAGCACACATTATATTATATTATATTATATAGCCCAAGCAGGTTAGTCCTATTAACACGAGTTGGTCTGAATTAATCCTAAAAAACCAAACAAACAAATGTTTTGCCGTGAATAAATACGGATAAAATGTAATCCCTGTGCGTCACGAATAGGGCGTGTATTCCACCTATCCTGCGCTCATGTTAGCAACTGACAAGTCGCTCATGTTGCTTGTAGTTTGCCATTTGTGGGCATGTAGCAACCGCTAACGTCGTAGCATGTCATGAGAAACTGTAGTAGCCAAAATGTGTTTGCAATTAATACAAATGAACATGATTTCTACATACCGCTTTTTGGTCACTTTTGAAAGCAAGAAGAACTGTACTAGCTATGTACACTTACCTAAAGGCCTCCACGGTCTGTCACTGCTCCGTCCTCCCAAGCTTCATTTTTCTACATAATGCCTCTATACACATTTACCGAGAGGCCGTATATGACAGGATGAGATGAAACGACGGTAAATCTTTCTTTCTTTGCATGTCAAAAGGTAAACGGGAACTAATTGCTACTAAGTGGGACATCTAGAGAGCACTGGACTTCACATGCCACAGGATTGGTCTGAGGAACCATTCCAGCCGATCGTCATACTCGATTTGCATAGAGAACATGTCAATTCAGGTGTCGCTTGTTGCCTTGAAGCTGAAATCGTTGCTGTGTGTAAATGCACGTACACACAAACCAGGTGATCGCCTGTCACTTGCTGCTGTGAACGCAAGTTTAAGTGTGTTGTATAGTTTGCAGCGTAGAACTCGACCCATAACAAAATCTGAAAGCACAAATTTGAAACTTCCACGGTGTGAAGAAATCGTTCAGAACTGCTGCTTAATGATAATTTCAGTATCAGTAGTTAACACAGGAGGGTTTCGTAATATTTTTCCTTTAGGTGTCACTGTGTACCACTGTCATACTGTGAAAATGTGATTTTTTTTATTATTATTATTATAATATATATATTTTTTACACAAGAATATCTATCCTACCATGATCTCTGTACTCACGGACAAGTGACAAGCGATCAGTTGGTTCGTATGTAGCTAAAAATGCTGAAGCGTTTTATTAACAGCCAGCATGAAGCCTCTTGAAGCAGCAAGGATGACACAGGAGGATGAGTGACAAGTTACAGTTCTGCTTTTTTTTTTTTGTTTTTCGTCATCCTCAGGGTCAATATGGCAACTACCAGCAGTAAACGAGAGACGCTCTTCTTCCCGTTAGAGCGTCTGCGTGGCGCTTTACGTCTTTCTGGACCTGCGGAAGGGCTACGGCTCTCTGAGACTCCCACTCCCCTTTTCTAAATTCCGAAGAGATGGATCCCTCCTCTCTCTTTTTTTTTTCTATCTTTCTCTCTCTCTCACTCACACTCTGTCTCACACACACACACACACACACACACACACGTGCATACAGGAAAATCCTAACACGCTTCTTTTTGTGCATAATTCTTTCAGACACACCCTGACGCTGGATGAAACAGTACATGTTTTCCACAATAAGTCTTTGTGTCGATGAGAAGATAAGGCCGTGATCAGGCCAAACCGTTTTCTTTCAGCCACTTCCTGTTTCAGCAGATCACACGGCAAGCTGTAAACCTCACTACTTATTCCTATGATGACACTTTTTGGTCTTTTCACAATCCCTCCGTTTTATCCAAAGCCATCTTGAAAGCAGCAATGCCTTAAAAGGAAAAAATCTAATAAAATCAGAGCGGCCTTATTTAATTTTAAGAAAAACAACAAAAAAAAAAAACAGGGAGGGGGATTTCGATATCCTGGAGCACGGAGTTGTCTTTTTGCTGCAGTATGTTAGTAACCATCTCTTCACTCGATTGCGTGAAAGTTTATCTAGCTGAAGCAATAACAGGGGGAGGGGGAGCGGCCCAGAGAGATGATCTTGCACAGGGAATATTCTTCTTACATGTCAAGGTCAAACTTGTATAATGTACAAATGTATTTTATGCTTTCTAGATAGAGCTTACTTTGTACTGAGGATTTGGAAACTTTAGCTCTAAATATTGTACTTTTTTTTTTGTTTGTTTGTTTGTTTCACCGAATGTCTTTATTAGGTGTTTTTCTTTCTTTCTTTTTTTTAAAATAATAATTGTTCTCCCTTCCTTCTCTAGTGTAATGTCTTTGGTTCCTCCCAGCCATGCTGAACCTTGATTAAACCCATCTGCTACTCTGGTGGTTCACGTGTTAATTGTCCACAAGGGAGCACTTCGTTTTTAAGTGCAGCGACTCGGCTGTACACTGAAGAAAAAGAAAAAAAAACAGCCCCACGAGTGGACGGTCAGGAGTCACATTCAAATTGGTGTCGTAAAACGTGGAGACGAGTTAAAAGCAGCATAGAGTTCTTTCATTCAGGTCCGGAATGATCAGATGTTTTGTTTAGTGAGTAAAAATTCATATTAGGCCCTTGATTGTGAAGATTACAAAAGCCTCCAAACACAGACATGTTTAAATAGACATAGTTTACTTAATGAAAATCAAACTCCCATTCGAGCACCAAACTGCTCTTAACAGCTGTTCTGTCAGTCAGTACGAAGGTTAGGGAGCGCATGTCGCAAATTCATTCAGTAATCACGGTGACGCTGATCGTGGTGCCCGCGTATTCTAGTCCTCTGTATGTTTTTTTTTTTTTTTTTTTTCCCTGTGAATTTTGTTTTAGCAGGCCGAAAATGTGAATTGGGCTTTTTTTTATTTTTAGTATTTTAGTTTTCTCAATAAAAGCTACAACCAGATCCTCCTTCTTTTTAAACTAATAAAAAACGGTCTTCAAAATGCTCACTTTTCATTGAGGGTGTTATTATTTTTTTCCTTATTTGTATGCATAAAACGTGGTACTGGTTGTAGCTTTATACTTTTCCTACTAACTCCTAATGTGTAATTCTGAGCATGTACTATGATGAAGTATGAAGCCAGCGCAGTTCTCACAGGTACTTGAACCTGTGTATGGTTTTCTTTTTGGTTTTGAGGTGGTGGTTGGTTTTTTTTTTTTTTTTTTTTTTTTTTTTTTTTTTTTTTTTTTTTTTTTTTTTTTTTTTTTTTTTTTTTTTTTTTTTTTTTTTTTTTTTTTTTTTTTTTTTTTTTTTTTTTTTTTTTTTTTTTTTTTTTTTTTTTTTTTTTTTTTTTTTTTTTTTTTTTTTTTTTTTTTTTTTGGTTGTTCTTGTTGTTTGCTTGTTTTTGTAATGTTGTTTTGGGTGGGAATGGGAGTTCGAGATCAGAATGTACGAGTATATTTGTGCTGATGAGGAATAATCATTTGGTGCTCGGTATCATGATGCAACTCAAATGTGCCATGACTGTCTCTTTTTTCCATGACAATGTAAAGTTGTACATCATTGTAACTGAACAAAATGGCTGAAATAAATTATTGTAATACGGGTTTTATTTTCATAGTTCTCTCCTTTTTTTTTTTTTTTTTTTTTTTTGGGTTAATTTTGTTCTGTAAGCAGCAATGGATACTTGGGATGGAATGTAGAAAGTGGTAAGTAACCACAAACACTTTAACTATAGGGTGGTAATTGGGATGAACTGGTGTGTAACTTTGGAACACTTTGTACACTTTGTGTACACTTTGGAAGTGTGGACTAGGGATGCATTTATATCAATACCGATATTGGTCCCGTACAATGCTCATTTACTCGTACTCAAATACAAATGTCCCGTACGTACATCTGATACCACATGATACTATGTGACCTAATGACCAGATGACCTGAAATGACGGCGGGATCTGGACATATTTCACGATTAATAATGGCAGTCAAAGCAAAGCAGACTGCAAACGTTGCTTTGTGAAAATATCAAGAGACAGAACTATGGCGTCTTCTTGCAAATAACTTGATCAAACATCTCATGGATTTTGCACAGTATCTTTTTAAGGGAGAGCATGATGGCGGCCGACCTGAGGTCGCAGAGCACTATCATTAGAGCAACGTGATCTAAAGAGTGTAAGGTATTGTAAATTGTGCTCACACAGGTATTTGTGAGCGTACAGATAAATTATTGTGTGTGAGTACTGAGCACTGAGACACACACACACACTTTCTTTTTGTCAGGGGCTACACAAAGTGCAATTCACACCAAAGGCAGGATCTTAAACATCAAGCCTAGCACGAGGAGTTTGTTGCTTGTAGTACACAGCAGCGAGAACATAAACAGCTAGATAAAAAATGTCACATGATCCATTAGGTATAATGTGTTCTTCCTGATGTACAAAATGAGTTACTGTGAAGATCAGCTATTCTGTGGTTACTCCAGAGTTCCTAATGGATCTTCACGGAAATGCTAAAAAGGCAAGCTCATTGGTGAAACCTCTTGAATCAGAAGACTTATCAGGATGACAAGAAGCCTCGTCTTTAATGGGTTCTTGGAGATGGTGGTGTATCTGCCAGGCTGATTTGTCAGTGATTCATCCCAAAATAGGTGCCAAGATCAAGGTGTCCTCCACCGTGAAGTGCAGGTACAATATGGTGTCATCAAAAGCTCATCCTGCCTACATGAGTGAAATTAAATGAAAGTCAAATGGTCTCACGCGTGCCTGGTGGTCTGGGGAAAACACGTAACTTTTTCACTATTTCTGAAAGCTACAGACTTTCCTGAACTGAAACGTGTTTCTCTTGCATGTACCTCAACCAGAAGAAAATTGCAAAGGGATAAAGCTGCATTTAACGATTCCGTTCTGTTGCCACCTCACAGCTCCAGGGTCTCCGGTCTGATCCTGAGCTTGGGTTATTGTCTGTGTGGCGTTTTCTCTGGATTCCTCCCTCCTCCCAAAAACGTGCATGTTGGATGTTTTCACCACTGTGTTTGTTAAATTGGCACAAAGGTGAGAAAGCACACCCTTTTGGTGAAAAATATGTATGATTTCTGATGGACAAAAAAAGTTTTTTTCACCAAAACCGTATGTTTTTTCTAATGACTGCTAGCCAGAATTCAGCCACAGCGATTATCTGATGGGTTTTCCCCAGACCACCACACGCACACACACACTATATTATAAAACAAGTTCCTTAACTTGTTCACATAACCTTTCAGACAGTCATTTCATTTTTAGCAAATCTGTACAATGTGAACACGTGGCAGAGGGCAGGATAGTTGGCCTGGCAGTTTAAATAGAGAAATCAGTTGTTTGTGGTGTTGAGAGAGAGTGCATGGCTTGGTGCAGCTTCTCTAATGTGTCCAGCTGCATGGCGAGAGCACAGGGACGTGTTCACACCTCTCTTCCTCTCGCCAATACGATGGAGAGGCTACCTGTCACGTCAGAAGGGGAAAGATACAGATGGCATGCCAGATGTGTGGTCATTCAGGCTGTGAAAGTGTGTGCGTGGTTGGATGTGTAGAGGGTAGGGATGGTTAGGACACTGTGCTGAGTGAGTATGCAATAGAATAAAATTCTATTTATATCAGTGTTTAAATGAAAATGGTACCAGTCCTAGCTGGAAAAGGTGCATAAGCTGTGTGTGTGTGAGACTTCCCTACAACACCCCCCCAAACTCTCACCACCCTGCTGCTCCACAGCTGGCCACTCCACCCTTCCCAGCTGCCACTGGGGCTCCCCCTGGCCCAGCGTCTTGGCGGAGGCAGATGATTGGTTGAACCCCTGCTGAATGAGGGCCTTGCCAACCAGTGAGCTCCACCATGAACCTGCTAACGCTCTCGGGGTCAGACAAAGTCACTCCTACATCGACGGCAGACTCGAAAATGGCAAAAACAGAGTGTTGACATGAAGAAGATGGGAGCCCAAGCTGAACGAACATGAAGGAGAATTTAAGAGCGAGTATCAGACGCCTTTGGGAAAAGGGAATGAAGCTTGTACCTGAAATATGCATTCAACTTCTGTTTGCACCTTTCAAGCAGGCACGACACAGGGTTTCCTCACAGGCTTCCTAAAAATAAGTCGCCTTTCCCCCCCGCGTGGTGTCATCTTGGAAGAGTGTCATCGCCACGTCGTCTGCCACTGCTGTCGTGGGCAGAGCGCTGTGACAGTCTCATTTCAGACCTTGATTATCTCATTCGATATTCTGATATATTGTTATTATAATCTCGGCCACCTCTCTGAGCTGCGCTGCAAGCACGGGGGGGAAAATGACATTGCGATCATAGCTGGAAGGCAAGATATTCTCTCTCTCTCTCTCACTCTCTCCGTCTCTGTGACTGGAGGTCTGCAGGGAGGAATAAGGGGTGCTTACGGGGGGGAAATGTAGCAGCCTCCACAGTTTAATTGGAGACATGTCACACTAAATAAATGGTGCAAACACAAGCAGCGGCCGGAGGCTTGAGCCGAGGGCCCAGGGGAAGCGCTTGCCATTATTGGGCTGGAGCGCCGGTGTTTCTGGGCCGTATATGGAGGTGTGCATGCGTGGGTGGAGGGTCTCCAACTACCCACGACTGTAAGCTTCTGGCTGCCAAACAACCACAGCAGAACGGCAGAAAGGAGGCAAGGGTGATGCTGTCATTAGGGACGACAAGACATTGGTTATTCTGGCAGTAAATGACTGACATTTTCCGTAGCTGCAGAACAAAGCTTCCTTGGAAAATTAATATTGGTGTTCATCTCTTGAAAATGTGAGATCCTTTCAGAAAGGGGAATCCGACTGGAGAATTGCTAGAGGCTTGTTTTTTTCTTTAATAGTGGTGACAAATCCAAATGAAGAAGGCCACTCATTCAGTCAGCAGCCATTTATAGATAGTTATAGATGTGTTACATAATTCGGCATCATTTCCTTATGATCTATTTATGATACTCTGAATAACATTGCGTGGCAAACTAAGCAAAATGGCTTTACAGGCAATATGCAGTCAATCTGGAATTAAACATGTATGTGTGTTGTGGATTCTGGCCAAGAATGGTCAATGTCACTGTCTTTGGCTACTGATACCACTATAGGCTATACGTCATCATGTTCCTGTTTTCAGAACAGAGACATGTTGTTATCAAGAAAAAGGGACTAGACCATGGAGAGGAGTGTAATCTTCCTGCCGTTATCATAATGATTCCTATGCAGCTGTCCCTGGTCGAACCTCAACTCACGAAAACCGCATGGATGGTTTCTGAAGAGGAAAAACAGAGAAACAATGGCCAGAAGAATGGATGCTTTCTGAAGAGTTAAAAATGGAGGAACAGGGGACAGAAGCATGGTTGGTTTCTGAACCCTACCTTAAGAGGATGAAAGGAGTGGCAAGGGACATGAGCATGGATTGTTCATGAGCTTTACCTTATGAGGGGAGAAGAGGGACATCAGGAGCTCGGGAGCTAGGAGCTGAATACTTTCCAATAGGGCAAGGTGCTCTTGGACATTTCCTTATTTTGTGAAACTGTACAAACCATTTCCGATATGGTCATGAGATGAGTGAAAATAACAGGTATAAAGAGATGGGGTTTTACATTGTACAGAAGGTGGTGGAGTAGGGGTGTGTGGCCCAGGCATCCTGTGCTACTGTGCACTGGCCTATAGGCCACACTGCACAACTCACTGAGACAGACCGAGAGAAAGAGAGGCAGAACTGGTAAGGGAGAGAGGCTTTACTAACTGACATCGTTGTAAGACTGGGGTAGCATCTGAGATTGTATGTTATGAAGATGTGTTTTGATCTTATACTGTAATGCTTCAACTTGGAGCAAGAAACATTTAGATTATACATTCCCTCCAGATATTGATACATTGATAAAATAATTACTAGGCTTATATTATCTTATTATAAAGCTCAAAGGTATGAAAGATATGTGATGGTTATGTGCTACTGTAACATTGCAAGTGCAATTACATTAAGGAATATACCGTCATGTGAAAAAATTAGGACACCCCATGAAGGCCTGTTTTGTTTGTTTGTTTGTTTTTTAACATAGCTAAGCATATGGACATTTGATCTTCATTTTAACAATATTGGGAGATTCAAGTAATATAACTAAAGAAATAAAACCAAAGAAAAGTCTTTTTAAAATGATCTGTAAAATGTAATTTTAAAAAAAAATGCAATTTCTCGTGAGGAAAAAGTAAGGACACCCCCATATTTATTTGTACTTAAAATGGCTAAAATTACCTACAGATGTATCACATCAGATGCAAATTATTAGAACATGGTTACAGAGCATTTTGAAAGAGGCTTGCCTTATTTAAAACCAGACATTTAGTTTGCTTTGCTCTTAATTGTCGAAGTGAGAGGTATCACCATGGTGAGATCCAAAGAGCTCTCTGAGGCCTTCAGAAAGAAGATTGTTGATGCTTATGAGTCTGGTAAGGGATATAAAAAGATCTCAAAAGAATTTGTAATCAGCCATTCCACTGTCCGGAAAATCATTTACAAGTGGAGAACATTTAAAACAACTGCCAACATGGCCAGGTCAGGCCGTTCAAGCAAATTCACCCCAAGAGCAAGCTCTTGCTACAGTCAATGTCAAAGTGCATGAATCTACAATCAGAAAGAGACTGCACAACTTTAATTATCATGGGAGGTGTGCAAGGAGGAAACCTTTGCTGTCTAAGAAAAACATGAGGGCAAGACTGAAGTTTGCCAAAAAACACATAGAAAAAGGCCAAGACTTCTGGAATAATGTGCTTTGGACAGATAAGTCTAAAATTGAATTATTTGGACACCATAACAGAGGGCATGTTTGGCGTAAACCAAATACAGCATTTCAGCAAAAGAACCTCATACCAGCTGTGAAACATGGAGGTGGAAGTGTTATGGTTTGGGGCTTTGCTGCAGCAGGATCTGGCCAGCTCACCATCACAGAATCCACTATGAATTCTACATTGTATCAGAAGGTGCGAGGAACATGTGAGACCATCTGTCAAAAAAATTGAAGCTGAAGCAGAACTGGACCTTGCAACATGACAATGACCCAAAACATACCAGTAAATCCACCAAGGACCGTCTGAAAAGTAAAAAATGGAGCGTTCTGGAATGACCAAGTCAAAGCCCAGATCTAAATCCTATTGAGATCCTGTGGGGTGATTTGAAACAGACTGTGCATGCAAGAAACCCCTCAAACATCACACAGCTGAAAGAATGTCAGAAACTGGTAGATGGCTACAAGAAGTACTTTTTTTGTTGTTTACATGCAGTTACATCACTTTCATCTACAGGCACAAATAAAACAAGATCAGAAATTGACATGTTGACATTTCTTAATAAAGAACTGAATATTTAATGGGGTGTCAATTTTTTCACATGACTGTACTTATTAGTATTACTAAAGGTTATCTATTTAGGAAATCTGTCTATACTGATACTTTACTGCATTATGTTCTTTGTGGGATTTCCATCTTAAACCAGAAAGAGAGCGCTATAGGTGCTTTTTCTGTGTATTTTTCATTATATTACTCATGCATAATATTACTAGATAATAGTGCTGTGGTATCTGGCACCAAGACGTTATCCATGATGGATCCTGTAAGTTGCAAGGTGGGGCCTCCATGGATTGGACTTGTTTGTCCAGCACATCCCACAGATGCTAGATCAGATTCAAATCTGGGGATTGGAGGCCAAGTCAACACCTTGAACTCTTTGTCATGTTCCTCAAACCATTTCTGAACAATTTATGCAGTGTGGCAGGACACATTATCCTGCTGAAAGAGGCCACTGCCATTAGGGAAGACTGTTGCCATGAAGGGGTGTACTTGGTCTGCAACAATGTTTAGGTAGGTGGTACGTATCAAAGTAACCTCCAAATGAATGCCAGGACCCAAGGTTTCCCAACAGAACATTGCCCAGAGTATTACACTCCCTCTGCAGGCTTGCCTTCTTCCCATATTGCATCCTGTTTCCATCTCTTACCCAGCGATACACACGCACGTGGATGTACACATGATGTAAAAAACGTGATTCATCAGACCAGGCTACCTTCTTCCATTGCTCCATGGTCCAGTTCTAATGCTCACATGCCCATTGTAGGCGCTTTCGGTGGTGAACAGGGGTCAGCATGGGCACTCTGACCGGTCTGCATCTACGCAGCCCCATATGCAGCAACCTGCGATGCACTGTGTTTTGAGAACTTTCTATCATAGCCAGCATTAACTTTTTCAGCAGTTTGCACTACAGTAGCTCTTCTGTGGGATTGGACTAGACGGGGTAGCCTTTGCTCCCCACACACATCAGTGAGCCTTGGGCGCCCATGACCCTGTCGCTGGTTCACCGGTTGTCCTTCTTTGGACCATTTTTGGTAGGTAGCCATCATAATTTGACCTTTGTCAAAGTCACTCAGATCCTTACGTTTGCCCATTTATCCTGCTTCCAACACATCAACGTTGAGAACTCACTGTTCATTTGCTGCCTGATATATCCCAACCCCTTGACAGGTGCCATTCTAACGAGATAATCAATGTTATTTACTTCACCTATCAGTGATTTTAATGTTGTGGCTGATCAGTGTAAAAGATGCTACAAAACATTCAGTCAAACAGCTCCCAAAACTAAAATGTCCATATGTAAGTAAAAGTAGAAGGGATTTGTCCTGATGCACAGGTGATGCACAGAGGTTTGCTGAACAAGATGAGGTGTGTGTTTCGAACACACTAATTAATTTGCAGTCACGCTCCTGTCTGCATGCTCTTAATCAATCAGTGATTTTCTCCACAGGTTTAGTCTCAAAACGCAGTCCTGAATCCTGCAGGACATGAAGCATGCAGAGAAGCTATTGATGCGACGTACAGAGAGTTCATCACTGGTACTCAGCTTGAAAAATCCATAACATGCTCTCAGGCACACGTCAAGCTTCTCTTATCTGCCCTCAAACCATTTGTGTTGATTTATATATTGCTACAAGGCCTTATACCATTTCCATTAGTGGCTCATTCATAAATGGCTGCCAGACTGTTTCAACTTTAAATGTATAGCTATTGCACCATTTGTGCATACCTCAGGCATTAGCAACCCAGCACATATCTAACACAAAATGAGCTACAAACTGTGAGAATATTGGCAATAAAATATTTGAAAGTCTGAAGATAACAAATTATCAAATAGATATTGAGTTACACATTACAGAATGCAAGTCACATTTCATTGTACTTTATTTTGTTCTTACCTTACCAAAAGGAAACTGTAGTTCTTTTTGCTTATTTTTACTAAAATAGTATAATTTAATAATTATTATATTTAGCAATTTTATACATTTTTGGGTATTTATTTATTTACTGGTTAATTGCTCAAAACAAAAAGGATGATAAACACCAGGGAGGTTGGGACTTCACTGAAAGGTTGGGATGGATGAGGTTTGAGAGGAGAAAATGAGGTCACTGGTCACTTGCAGTGCTTGCATGGTAGGGTGCCACAAGGCTAAAGGCTCCCAAAGAGTGAAATCAATAGAAAGCAATAAATACCCTTTGTGCGTTTCAGAAACCTCATATCTCTGCAAACAGAATGTGTTCAGTGTGTGCTTAAATATTTTTTTTAATTGGTCTTTGTAACTTCAGTCCTAAATTTGCTTAAAGGTATTTATGAGTCTCAGACAATTTAAATAATAAATAATGGCAGAATAAATGAAAATGGACAAAGTCTGCTTGAGCATGCTTTATGGATTGTGTATCACTAATTCTTTCTTCCAGACCAAACCACAACATAAAGTATTGCGGAGAAATCCCCATTCTAAACACTGGCACCTGTTGTACTTGATCATCACAAGATGCCACCACATCAGAAATGTGCTCATTACATGCTGTTACCAGGGTGCAGACTTTGGCACTGACCGCTTACCAGTCTGCTCTAAGGTCAGACTATGGCCACAAATGTCACTAGGAAACTATGCATAGAGGCAAAGAAGACCAAGCACCCAGAAGCTAAGTCCAGAAAACAGCTTGATGCTGTGCAAATGATTACTGGCTTCGGCCGTGTAGAGGCATGCAGCTTGCGGCTGATTTCGGCAACAGTCGTGGTATGTACGATGGGATCAAAAGAGCCATTGGCTTCATATAGAGCAGACTGGCACTATTGAACTCCACTACAAGGGAAACTATCAACAGCAAAGGCAAACAGCTCAGTGCTAGTCATTCACTCCCCCCCACCTACAATCTCTGCTGGACCTGAGACTCAAACCCACAACCTTTGGGTTATAAGTCTGACACTCTAACCATTAGGCCACAACTGCCTCTGATGGCTTTTGGATGCTGGATGCCAGATGCCGGATGCCCACCCAAAATCCTCGAATTTTGACATCTGCAGTAGGGTAGTGCTTACTCCCACCCTTTGCTGTTATGCTCATACATGCCTTTTCATCATCTTCCGAGAAGGTGTACCTCCAAACCAGGTCAGATGGAAAGCTGTTCAGTATGTCTCAGCTGAGGGCAAAAACTGAAGTATATGAGGCCGTCATCAGAGACATGCTGTTTGCAGATGGCGTGGCCTTGGTATATCACACTGAGGAACAGCTATAGAACCTTGTGGACAGCTTCTCACTGGCATGTGAAGACTTCAGTCTGACCATCAGTCTGAAGAAAACAAATGTGATGGGCCAGGGCATCGAATAACTCTCAGTAATCTCTATCAAAATATCTATGTACCAGAGATCATACATAAGTTTACCTGCCTCATTTCCACTATTGTAGACAACATCTCCCTGGACAGAGAAATCAACAGAAGGATCAGCCATTAAGCCACAACCTTTGACTGGCTAACGAAGAAAGTGTGGGAAAACAAGCTGACGGTCCACACCAAAGTGACAGTCTATAGCACATTAATCCTGAGCACCCTTCTGTACAGTAGTGAGTCCTGGACTCTGTACTTCTATTAAAAAAGGAGATTCAACTCCTTCCACCTGTGAAGATTACAATGCATTCTTGGCATCAGGTTGTCTGATTGGGTCCTGTAAAACACTTTGAAGATAGGCAAGGAGGAGGCAGGGACCAACAAACATAAAGTTTAATCTTGAACAGATCTCAAGCAGAATGTAAAACACAAATATAGGGCAAACATAAAACACGCACACATCTTTCTCTCTCCCCTCTGGCTTCTTCACCTGCTCCTTAACTCTCTCTCCCACTGTTTAGACCACTCGGCGCAGGGCATGCATCCTCATAGCCTGGCCAGTCCCTCCTCCTCATCACAAGTCCTTACCCATGCTGAACCTTCCAGCCTCTTCACAATGCTCCAACATCAACTCCGATGGCTTGGCCATTTTCATCTCATGTTGAATGGGAGCATTACAGAGAACCTGCTGTATGGCCTAACTGGCCTCAATCAAGAGAGCATAAGGGTGTCTCCACCTGCACTCCAAAGATGCTTGTAAGAGATTTGAAGTCTCTGGACATGGATGTTGAGAACTGGGAGGAGCTAGCTAGCAATCATGACTTATACAGGCAGGAGCTGTATGAGAGTCTGCAATGAGGAGAGGCTAAACTAAGACGAGAAGTTAGCTAGAAGATGAAGCCTGCTGACACCAACTTCAAATGCAGCTTGTGCAACAAAACTGCCATTCCTGTGTGGGGATCCACAGCCACACTCCAGTGTCACCAGATACAGTGACTTTTTCTGGGCGCAAGATCCATGGTCTTTCGAGGCTTTCGGATGCTGTAGCTGAAAGCATTGAGCCTTGTGGTACCCCATTCATTCAATTAGGTTAAAATTTCATTGAAATGCAAATATGCACTGAAAATGGGCTCTGATTGCCAATGAGTTTTACAGTCAGCGTTTTCCACAAACACTTTATTTGAAAATTTAAATGAGAGCAGTATACAGCCTTACTTCCTGATTTTAACTTGCAGTTCAAAAGACTGACTGTATCTATCTGTCCTTTTTCAGTGGTGTTCATGTTTATCTGACATTATGATAAACTTTTGGCACTAGAGCCTGAGAACATCATGGAATAGTCCTTTAAATTCCAACTCCTACATTGCAGTGTGTTAATGTATGACTGTCTGCTAAGTTTCACAATAAAAGTAAAAAATATATATAGAAAAAGTATAGAAAACTACCACTAGGGTTACTAAGCTTATTGTTATGCCAAGTGTGATTTTAGAAGTTTTAGAAGTTTGGACTTTTCAGAAACTTTCCTAATTACAGGTAATTATCTCCTGTGAGGTAACGCCTTACTTTCCCTGCAGTGGAGTGTTTAAAATCTTAATGGCGCTGCACATGTAACACCCACGTCGGCAGTGTTTCACTTCTGAACACCTGTAGCCAATTGTCTCATTACCTCCCTCTGTGTGTGTGTGTGTGTGTGTGTGTGTGTGTGTGTGTAGTTGAACTGAAATGTATATATAGTTGAACTGAAATGTTTCTCTTTTGCATGAATCTGGACCACAAGTAAAATTCTAGCATTTTAAAGTCTGGTTAAAGTAAAAGGGTGAAAATAAATTCCACTGAAAGACATTAAAGCAACTACTATTTATCAATGTAATTTGTATTTAATTAAATATGTAATAAGTAAAATATTTTAAAAATGACCATTTATGATGGAAATGAGTATTCACTTTGATTATCTGCATCATCCACGCCTGTCTCCTCACCTGACGTAAAAGTCACAACACGAACATGAACCTCATCATCATCATCTCTTCACTCGACTGTTCTCTGTTTAAGCTAATATTGGTGTGAAAAAATCACTGATTTTTGTTCTATTGGCTAAATTTTTGCAGTGCTTGCATAATTTTTAAAATAGTATTCCATTTTGGCAGTTTGTGATAATTTGACAGCTGGCATTTAGTCCATTTACAAACCAAATTGATTAGGCTGGTTATGTCTATGTTGCTATGCCACGTAACCACCAACTTGATCAAAGCATGACATTCACAATGTGAGGAAATTACACTTGAGCCAGACAAAAAAAAACAATTAAAATTGCAAGAAATCTTTGGCTGAGAGTTGAGAGAGGTGGTCTAAGAATGCATGAAGTGACATGCTTCCCAATTGCCAATTTAGTGCCAGACATTCAATGGCAATGTTTAATTAACGTCTCGGTGTGAGCATTGCTACAACATTGTCTAAAATCCACCGACAGGAAGACGAACTAGGATTGCGTCAAACTTATGGGAAAGCTATAAAAACAGTAATGGTGAAGTCGAAATGTAAACGAAACGTGGTAATGGACAGAAAAATCTCAGTACATCAGGCTCACTTTAAAGAATGTTTCTGTTTATGCGACCCAGTTTTCTGCACGAGTCCAGATCATGGAAGCAGTAATTGTCTTTAATCGCAGGTCTATTGTTAGAGATTTTTCATCGCATAATTAAGTAATATCACATGAGCAAGAGTGCAGTTGTACTGAATATCAGCACAGCTGTGACTGGAGACATGAGAGCTGCAGGTAATCAGTCTTGATGATATTTAGCACAGCAGCAAGATTGCAAGTATGATATTGTTTCTATACTGCAATCTATAAACAAGAATTAATATTGTGTAACTGACATTTCAGACACAACATGACCAAATATTTATTTATTTTTGAATTAAATGAAGGAAAATAGTTCCCAAAGAAGCCCCAGCTGGATATAATGTTGGATATAACGGCCCATAGTAAGTGTAGTAATGGTTTTAATGTAACAAACTATTGCTAGAATTGGAATTATTATTTGTCAGGAGATCTTTAAAAAAATTATGTAATTTAAACCTGAAAAATGCTGCTAGCATACGTATTCAACCCCTTCGGACTAGTACTTGGTAGAACCATCATTTGCTGCAATAAGTCTGTTGGGGTAATTTCCTACCAGCTTTGCACACTGGGAATGATTTTCGGCCAGTCTTTCGCACAAAGGTGAAGTTTCTCCCAACCTTAATTTTTTTAGCAGACTGAAGCAGGTTGTCTTGCAGTATCTCCCCGTATTTTGTATTATCCATTCATCCTTCAGTTTTAACAAGATGCCCAGTTCCCACTGAGGAAGGAAAAAAAAAAAAACATCTCCACAGCATGATGCTGCTGTCCTCATACTTCACTGTTGGGATGGTCTTTGTTGAGGAATGGGCCACATAGCCCATTCAATTTTGAATTTTTGCCAGAAAGCTCCATTTTTTTTTTTGTCTCATCTGCCCACAAAACCTTATCCCACATTTTAACTGGGTCAATCTGCTGCTTTCTGGGAAACTCCAGACGTGATCTAAAATGTTTTTTCTTCAGTAATGGCTTCTTACTAGTCACCCTCTCATATAGGCCCATTGTATGCAGAGCTCTTGATATTGTCTGGTCTACCATCGCTCTAGTCTCAGGCACTAAACTCTGTAGCTCTTTCAAAGTTATGTTGGCCTCTCTGTGGCTTGCCTCACAAGACCCCTTCTTGCTCTGAGGCTGAGTTTTGAAGGACAGCCTTGTCTAGGTGGTATGATGCAGCTTCCATTTTCTTACAATTGATCCAACAGTGCTCCCTGGGATATCCAAACACTTGGATAGTATTTTGTAGCCTTTTCCTATCTTTTGCGTGTTTATGACTTTATCTCTAATGTCATTAGAATGGTCTTTGGTTTTCATTTTCAGAGCTTTCCTTCAGATTCACAGTTTGGGGCAATGGTACTTGAAGTGGGTCTTTTATTCAGAAAAAGTCAACTTTTTTTTTTTTTTAATGATTCATAGGTAGAGGCCAGGTGTAAGCCAATTGTGTTCTCCTTAGGGCAATATCTTTAATATGTGTAAACTTGGAGCTTCCATAGCACAGGGGTTGAATACTTATGCAAACATACTGATTTTATACAAGAAAATATTATCAGTTTTTTAAAATAAAATATGCCACAGCACAAAATATCAAAGTTTCATTTGTCATCCAGATGAATCTGGCACTGTAGCAATTAAAATAACTGCACAGACTGTTTTTACAGCCGTGTTTGTTAAACTGGATTCTTATTTAGCTAACACCTGCAGAAATCCTAGACAATGTTTAAAAAAAAAAAAAAAAAAAACACGCTGTCACATGGTTTTTGTGAAACATATGTATGGTTTCTCCGAGTAGACGTGAAGTATGTCATAGACACAAATGGTCAAAACCAGATTTTTCATCATTTTTAGTTTTCCAGAATTCATCTGATAGTTTTTTTTCCAGACCACCACACAATATGTGTCTCTCTGTGTGTGTTTTGTCTTCACATTCTTGTATCTTCTTGCATTGTATTCTTTGCCATTATGTTTTTTTTGGGGGGATCGTGTCATTTTTTGGTAAAAGTGCCACTCTGATCAGTGGCACAAACACTTAATGCATTACATCCTCCTCCAGAGATTTGTTCAGGTAGATCTCAGCTCTCAGACCGAGTATCTAATTGCTGTAATGTGTTCTCCCTTCATCTAATCTGTAAACATTGCTGTTTTCAATGTCTCTGGCACCTGCCCTGATCTCCAGCCTCCTCTCTGGTGCAGGACTCCCCTCACCATTCTCAAATACACTGCTCTGCCCAAGGCGCACGTAGTTCAGCGTGGTCTAAATCAATGCAGCCTGGTCCACACCGGGACTAAACCCCCCCTGCCTGCCACCTCTCACCATGCTACCGTATTAGGAAAATAATGCCATTGATCCAGCGGGCCATCAGGCTGAGCATTAAATTTGAAAAGCGACGAGTTGGGCCACCAGGTTTCCCCCTGGTCGCTCGGTTTAGGAGATGCAGCAATGAAGGGAGGCTTTCTGGTGATAACAGGAAGAGCACATGACGTCCCGGTGGATGATGGAGACGGGGTCCTGCTCGGCCTGCGTCCATTACGGGAGCGGGATAGGGGAATGGGTCGATCAGAGGCAGAGCAGCAGGGAGAAGATGGTGTGTGTCCCAAAAACAGTGTGATACCACTATATCCATGCCATCGGGAGGAAGATACAGAGCGTGACTTTGAGGAGACGGACAGATGAAAAGCTCAGATAGTGCTCTCTAAATCATTTATAGTGTTTACTCTGTATATATTGGAAGAAATTAAATAAGTAACTGTATTTATGACGTACATTTAAAACAATGTCTTTTGACCAAAGACTTTACTGAGAAAATCTAGAATGACTGCAATATTAGACAGAAACACTATTTTATACACTTCATATCAGTTGTGGTGTTGTTGTTGTTGTTGTTGTTGTTCAGAGCACTCATCCTGTCCTGTATTAAAACTGAGCAGGAGAAATGCATGATGGCCCACTTCTCCACGTCCTTGAGATGCGTATGTCAGCGCCAGGGGCTGGTAACTTTGTGTGTGTGTGTGTGTGTGTGTGTGTGTGTGAGGGTCCTGTGGAGCTCAGCATGTGCTCTGTGCCCAAGTTCGCTCCACCCAGACGCCCGTCCCCTGCCCGCTTCTGGAGAAGAGCCAGGATCTGGAGGGACCGCCATCACAAGAGGGAGGGAGAGGGAGCATGTTAAGGTTGAAGAGGACTTCCGAGAGTATAATGTCTTCAGAAAGCTGTGCTAAAGGCATTGAAACTACATACATACATATGCCATACACAATAATATGTCTGTAATAGAATTGTAAAGAGTTGCTGCAAATCTTAAGCGTAGCCATCATTCTTGCCACCTGAACGCTCTCCCGAGAACCAAATTCCTGCCATTAACACATCAGAGGAAGCATTGTTTCTCGTACGTGTGTGTTATCCCTAATCTCCGCCGTGCCCTGCACATTTCTGACTCACTCTCAGTGTGCCGTTTGTGTGTTTGCTATAATTGGTATGGATATTCGCCAAGAGCGAAGATAAAGATCCATCTGAGATCCTTTTGTCCTTGAATGGCGCAATGTGGGAATTTGCTAGCCCTTTTCCCTCCTTTATTCCGTAGCTCGGCGTGGGGAATTGGTGGGATGAGACGCTATTCCCTAAATAGCCCGTGGCAAAAGGTAGCCTGATTAGCATGCTGTCTGCTAGGCATTCCTCCAGGCCACGAGTGCTAGCTATCACTTACTAACTATTTGTATTTATAGTTGTGTCTGTGTGTGTGTGTGGTTATAATTAGAATGAGCACAGGAAGCGTGTTTGCTTTTGATCAGCTGCCAGCCTCGCGCAGTGCCGCCATGCCACAGCCCTCACTGCTCCCAGTGGATCATGGGAAACAGCAAGGACTGTTCTAGAAAGAGCCTGAGAGCATCGCACTTGCTCAAGGTCGGACAACAGAACGGAAAGGATGATATCACAGACTGAAACTATATAATTATAAAAATGGAGGTGAAATGAATAATTTTTATAGATCTATTATCAATAATAAGTCACTAGGTTCTATAGTAACAATTTGCACAGGGACTTGTATGTAAGATGTGCGTTGTTATTTAACAGAAATGTATAGCCATTGGTATGGCGAAGCTTTCTGTATGGAGATTTACAAATCTGTGGAAGGAGTCTCCAGCGTTAGCACTTTTTCTGCCACCGGAAAGTCTTCAGGACCGAGGAGTTTGTGTTTTATAGTTTCTCGGTAAACATGATGAGCTATCCACCATATTTTTTTCTATCAAGAGAGAGTCAAAAGAGGCTGTTGAGGGAACAACTGTTTATATAACTATAACAGGAAAAAAAGTATAATGTTTTGTTACCTTAGTAAATTAAAAAATGATTGAAATAGAATTTACAAAAACCCAAAATGTGATTGGGTTAAAATTGTGATGATTTAGGAGGAAGAACTAGTGGCCGAAATATCTCACAACATACAGTGGCTTGCGTAAGTATCCCCCCTCCCCCCTTTTAAACCTTTTTTTTTTTTTTTTACAGAAATTTTTTGCTGTTACAACATGGGATTATATATCCTGAATCTGCACAACATAGCCCTTAATATTGAAGTGGGGGAAAATCTATATTGTTTGCGAAATTACTTACAAATAAATGTAAAAGTTGTATTTATTCAAGGCACTGTATATGTTGGGATGCAAGATCATGTCTGAAGGATTACAGTGTAATATATAGCAACACCTGGGTTCTTTACTGTATTACATTATACATACGCACTTGGATGTAAAATTTTCAGCTACCGAGACCTGAGTCTACTCACATTTAAACATATCTGCTTCCTGTCCATCAAACTGTACATCTACTGTATCACCTATCTACCATAGTGATGGGCTGAATAGTTCATGTTGCTGTCGGATGTAATATTTATCTAACTACAACAGCAGCATCCACGAGATCCTTCGCTGTTTCTGTTCCCTGCTAGCAAAGGTACGTTTTTTAGTCGTGTCATTTTTCATGTGCCTAGACATCAGTGACGAGCACTGAGTAGGGATTTAACCTGCACTCCAAGCAGCCAGACTTCGTTCCTTTCCCCCACTAGACTTCTGTGTACATTCCTACACGTGGAAATGAGAGATGTGCTCTAATGATGTCTTGCTGGCTGTGTGCTTTCCATTTCTCTTCATCAAGTGCTCGGCATTCTGCTTGCTCAGCACTTTATCGGGAAGAGGGGGGAGGGGTGTAAACTCTTAGGGGAATCATAAGAGTTTGATGCGGTCTCACTGCCAAAATGTCAACGATGCTGGGGAAGAAGGAAAAAAACTTCAGCCAAAAAACTCCTTGGCTCAATATTTAAGTAAGCTCTCCAGGGTTGCATTTTTTTAAAAGCTACATTGGCCCATGAATTTATATTTTAATATGAAAGTCCTCAATGTGACAGTTTGGAGATGGGTTGCAAACAATCCGCAGGAAATATTAAGCAGGAAAAATGAGTCAGGGATGAATTAGCAGTTTTGTAGTTCACCCCATAATTTTCATAAGGAGTCATCGTTGAACCATCTAATGAATCCATGACACATATTAAGAGTATTTCCACTGCAAGAACGTTTGTAAGAACTCAGGAACTTTAATAAGAACTTTCCTAGCAGGCCATAGACTTCAGGAACAATTCCTCTGGATGAGTCACATTTAATTTTAGCCTCTGTGTTGTCCAGAAGTCCCCTCCAAAAGTATTGGAATGGCAAGGCCAGTTCTGCTGTTTTGGCTATACATTTGGGTTTTAGATTAAAAGATGAATATGAGACGATAGATCAGAATTTCAGCTTTCATTTCCTTATACAGCTTAGAACAGAGCACCTTTGGTGGTAGACCACTCAATTTTTAGCTGAACAAAAATATAGGAACAGATAGTCTTATTGTAAATGAAAGTTGTTCCTCTTTTGGTTGCTCCCACTAAGGGTCGCCACAGTGGATTGTTGGTCCACATATTTGATTTGGCACAGTTTTTACGCCGGATGCCCTGATGTAACCCTCTCCAATTTTATCCGGGCTTGGGACGGGCACTGAGAGTTCACTGATGCACGCAACCCCAGTGGCTGGGGTTGGTTCCCTGGGCGGGAATCGATCTACTAGTCCTCCAGGGACTGTAGTCTTATAGTAAATTAAATATCTTTAATTGCTTGCAATCCCTTGCTTGCAATAACTGCATCAAGCCGGTGACCCACTGACAACTATTGCAGTCTTCTTTTGTAATGCTTTATCAGGTGTTTACTGCAGCTTCTTTCAGTTGTTTGTTTCGGAGCAGTTTCTCCCTTCAGTCCCCTCTTCAGGCAGTGAAATGCTGCTCAATTGGGTTAAGGACTGGTGATTGACTTGGCCAGTCTAAAACTTTCCACTTTTTCCCCGATGAAGTCCTTTGTTGTGTTGGCAGTGTGTTTTGTGTCATTGTCTTGCTGCATGATGAAGTTCCTCCCAATTAGATTGAATCAATTTGGATGAATTTCTCCATAAACTATAAACTGGCAGACAATGTTTCATCACTCATTTACCATCATTCTGCACCCCTCTATCCAGCCATCCATCTATATACCCTCACACCCACACACCTATCTATTCATCTATCCATCCATACACCCACCCATGCACAACATTCCCCACACACACTAACAAGCCCATTCCCCATCCATCCATCCATCCATCCATCCATCCATCCATCTCTAACCATACAGCAGAGGGTTTCCCTTTCAAAAAATGTCCCTAGTGGAAGGAAGTGAAAACCCCTAAACATCCAAAGAATATTTGAAGCCCCCTTTTTTCAGATTTTTTTGTAAACCATATTAGGTTTCCTTCCAGTCCATCTTTGTTGTTAACACAATAAACAAAATAATCAGTTTTCGTCACATTTTCTTCATCAGCAAAGCTCTATCAGTTAAAAGTTTATTTAGGAAACCAAATAATTGTTCTTTTATTCAATCTAAAGAAACTTAGCACCCTCAAATTTAAGCTTGGAGGAACAAAAATAAAAATAGTTAAAATAGAAGTGCAAACTTTACTTTGCGTATAAGAACAATTTTACATATATATTAATTCTTAAATCGTCATACAGAGCTGTAAAAAATATACCTAATATATAAAATAGCATTGTACCATAATCTGCCAATTGCAAGCTCCTAATGGGACCTCAGTGTGTTTGATAATGGCGAGCAACCCAAAGCTATCTAACGGCGCCCAGTGGTTGATTTCCATTGTTAGCTTAATGGCATTAATAACATGGTGCAGACTTAGTGCTCACATTAATGATGATGGAATCCTCGTTAATCTATCATCCCACACTGCAAGCTGCCCCGGACGAGAGAACGCATCACTCGAGGATTACCGTGATGAGCTCTTTCCACCTGGGTACCGCAAACACCTGCCAAAATATTGGCAATTAGAGGCTAATTAGTTGCGAGTGTTTTCTGAGTAAAAAGCAAAGGAGCGTTTTTTCCCGTGCCCGCATGCTGTCTGCTGCTATTGTGCCCCTCAGGTGCTTCTCATCCTTAGAACAGAACCAGTGCTCCGGATCAACATATGCAAATGATTTATTAATTACTCCTCAACATAATGGCCACATTTCAGACATCGAGGCCCATCCTGCCTCATCACGTACCCTCTTGGAACAAGACCCGAGCTGCAAACGCCTGCGTGTGCACTTTTCTTAGATATTTACTGAAAAAAAAATCAGATAATGCCAACCAAAATGGACTTATTCATTAACACATTTATACACAAAGCAGTTACCGGTAGCACCTCATCCCACAGCAATTTGTCAGTGTGAACAATTTTTTAAAATGTACTGGAGTACTTTTTATCCATTTATAGTTACATGTAATGTTGTGGAACTTCCACGAAGCAAGTTAGTTTCTGTTATCACTTACATTATAGCAGCTATACACAGTTGTCCCCTTGCCAGCCTCTATTTATTTCTCTCTCTTGAAGTTAATAAGACAAACAAAATACAGTTTGTCATTTTACCAAGAAACCAAGAATGCCAAACTCTGTTCTGAAGACTTTCCAATGTTGGAAAACTTAAAGTTACAGCTTAACCTCTGACTGCTCAACAAATGTTAAATAAACATCTTGACATATCAAAGTCAAAGTCAACTTTATTGTCAATTCTGCTATATGTACAGGACACACAGAGGATTGAAATTTCGTTTCCCTCAGACTCATGGTGTGAGAAACCAGCATAACAAGACAGTAATAAAAAAAAAATAAAAAGTAAAATAAAATACATATGTTTGTATTTTGGCACTAGTCCTGTCTCTGGCCCCTGTCCAGTCATTGTTGTGTTACCTGACTGTGTTCACCTGTTCTGTGTTCCAACCTAGCTTGTCTGTTTACACCCTGTCATGTTATAAGTACCCTTGCGAAACCTTAAGTCAAAGCCTTGTTTCCTTGGTGCCTTATTTTCTAGTTTTGTTACCTTGTTTTACACATTTTTTTTTTGTTTATTGTTGCCTATCTGTGTGCTGAGCCTCAATATAAACTTTGACCATGATTTTTCAAATTTGCTCTAATAAACCACACGTTGAGTTTTCACTCTTGCGTCTTGCCTTTGCTCACCACACGTTACACTTATATTAATATCAATAGAATGCTCATCTTGTAACCTCTTCTGCACAAAGCTAGATGTAAATGCACTGGTTTGTTTCGTTTTTGCAAGTCACAAGTAAGCAATTAAAAAGCATCTCCTTTTATGGTGAGCTGACGATTTAAGTCTAGCATTCATTTTTTTTCTCAATCTTGATAGAGATACTATTAAAAAAAAGATCTCTGAATTAAATGCACTACATAAAGGACCGGTCAGAACTGCTAGAAGTGGAAGCTCAAGAGAAAAACAGTCGGCTATAAAAAATCACAAGTATCATGGGTTCAGTAAAAGGAGTTCTTAGCAGGAAAACTTTGTGTTGTGCTCATAATTGGCATGCTCCCTTTTAGTAAATGCAGAGCTAATTTTTGGACAGCAATGACACTGTTTCCTCAATCTGTTAATTGTCGTATTTCGGATGCGACAGCCAACCTCAAAATGCTGAAGTGCAATCTGAGTTTATGAGCTGTGAATCCCAATCAGGATATGTTTAAAAGATAACTTGCATGTATATTTACATTCGCATGTATGCATAGACACGTCAACACAATTCATATGTAAATAAAGTAAGAAATAAATCACGGCTGAACACTTTTCTGACGTTTTTTTGTCATCCAGTCTCTGATGCATAAGTCACACTTAGCTGACACAGAAAACGAGATGACACCTCAGTTTAAGAGGGTGATAAAAAAAAATTTTAAGAAAATACTGTGCAAGACTATGATTTAAAACTAATACATGAATAAAACAACTTTCTTATCAAGTTTTATGTTCCTAAAAAATTTGATATTCTCATTACGTTTTGTTTCACCTTCAGGCTCGAAGGCTCCAGTGAGCTTAGTGTGTTTTATTTTCCGGTGTAAAGAGCCTTCATTGATAATCTGAATTAGTGAAAAAAGTTAAAGCTGATTGTTTGTGGGTATCACAAGAATTATTGTACTATATGTGAAATGAACATCTTTTTGTTCATGTTAATTTACCTCATGCGTCTGTTTGAAGGGACTCCCCCAGTGTGTGTGTGTTGGAGGAGCTTTTTCTCCCAGATGGGACTCATACCAGTGCCGTACCACTCCATCATCAACTGCTACACTGACCTGTGCCCTGAGTTAATTATAGGTTTGTTTCCGAACATGTAGAACCCATTATGCAACACTAAATTAATCTAATGATGCAGTAATAAAATGAAAAAACACACACACACACACACAGAACCATTCACCATATATAACAGATTCACTCATTACATGTTTGTGATGCCATGTCCCATTTGCATGGGTTATTAAAGTGGACTAATGGCACTGCGCCCCGGTGCTTCCAAGTTTAATGGTCAATCATTAATGCTCATCACCAAGCGTTACAAGAACAGTTCGGGTCACTTGGATTGCTTACTTATGAGAGATTTTAGACGGCAGTGTGATGAACAAGGATTAAAACAATAGTCAAATCAGAAATATATTTAAATGCAACCAATTTAAATGCTTACTTGGATTAAAGACCAGTTCTCTACTACTTATCACCTCCTGTTTTATAACACGTGCATTGTTATAGGAAGAATTGCATGCTGTTATAGGAAAATAATCTCAGACAGGGTGGTGCAATGCAGGCCAGTGTAAAGCAGAGGTACTGTTACCGCACTAAATTCATTATTTTCCTATAATATCACATGCCAACGCTAACAATTTTTTATTTATTAAAGAATTACATATATTTTGTCTGTTTATAGTTATATTTAATGTTGTGTAACGTGATACATGATGCAAGTTAGTTCCTATTATCACGTACATTATAGCAGCTTTAAACAGTCCTTCCGTCACCGGTCTCTCTTTTCTCTCTCTCTTTTAGGACAAAAAAAATTGTGATTTGACACGTTACTAATAGGTCCTCAGTTCAAAAGGCTTTCTCGTGTCAGAAAACGTAACAAAATAGCTTTTTCTATGGATGTTACAGAGTGCTGACACTGGAGACTCCTTAATATTAACAGTTACACATGTTTTTTTTAAAGTCCAAATCTTTAAATTTTATGTGGAGCATCTGTCCTGTGTAAGTTGATTTGATTTGCCTTGCACCTTCTTACCAATTAGAATCAAGAATTCAACAGAACTGTGGTGTATATGTCATATGTTTGTATGGATTATGCTGTATGCTGTACATTGTTGTATGCATACTAAATAATCTTTGTGCCAATAATAAGTGCCAAGTGTGTGTCTATGTATGTGTTGAATTTCCTCCCATCGGTCCTGTAGATCCAATGGCATGTTTGAAACCACACATCATGTATGCAGACATAACAGTCAACATGCCTTCATCTTTTTTCCATTGCCACATGTCACCTTCTTAGATGTATGGGTGTCTGTTGGAAACTGAGAACCTGAAGGAGGACCTGATTCTATCAAGCCATGTTGTCTCGTGGGACTCCCTTGGCTATGCAGCAGTGACTGCATGTGTTCCACAGTGAGGTTGGTGTGAAAAACACATGCAGAAACTGTTTTTCGATACACGCATAGAAGGAAAAGTCAACACAACTGCTATCTATGTTGGTGTTTACATAGAAAACTAATATTCATGTGTTTCCTGATACTATACTGATCCCATCAGGATACACAAAAAACTATTCTTATCCTGGAAGTTGTCCAGTTTGTCTGCAAGGCCCATGATCAGGTAGAGCAGAAGGGGTTGCAGCCAAACTTGGAAACACAGGATTGAGTTGTGATATAGTGGAAGGGGACAAATGGTTGCTCCAAATGCTGTATCGTGAGGATACATTCAGAGGATGCAAAATAATAGAGAAATTTCAGAATGTGCATTATGGCAGACAATGCACAAAATTAACTGAATTTGTATGGCCCATGTTAGGAAAGTAGCTTTAAACACGATGGAAGAATCTTGGTAATGCTTGTCATTTTGAGGTTCTTGGAAAATTGTTCCAGAGTTCTAAGAAAACTGCTAGCACTCCTCATAAGAGACAATAGATGGTTCTCTAAACCAGGCCACCTATTAGGTTAAGCAGACATAGAAAGGAGAAAGGTGGCCAACCTAGTCTATACTGACCCATTCAAAACAACGCTCTTGATCCACATTAATAGCATCTTGACATGGCAACGGATCTTTGCTCACTTTTCTGAAGGCATGCCAAATAAGTGGTGGCTCAGTGGTTAAGGCTTGTTGACACCCCAGTGTCAACAAGTTACAATGGTCCTTGAGCAAGACCCTTATCTTTCAACTGCTCAGTTGTATCCTGTTTCATTTGTCTTTGGATAAAAGCATCAGCCAATGAGCAAACAAAAATGCAATGTAATGTAGAGTGCAATTTAAAAGTAAACACTGGCTTGACTAAAGATTATGTTTAATGGCCTTTGATTGATATCTGGTAAACCAGTATCTCTAGGTCAGGAAACTGTTCAGCAGACATCTTGGACTAATCCAGATTCAGCTTTTGGTGAGCTCTGAATCTTTGGAAAACACAAAGACCAGTAACGTACAGTCAAAAGATGCTGTGAATGGTAGACCCTATTAGTAGAAGTTGGAGGACAGAAGTTTAAAGGCTGAGCAACTCATGGTCAGTGAGTTGCATTGTCCTCCGCCTGGCCAGGGTAGAATCGCTGGCTGAAGAAGGCTACAGCACAGTCAGAGGCAACAATCATGAGGGCAGTAGATAGAGGCATGGATGTGCTAGCAAAGTTTGATTGGTTTCAGCAAGTTCCTTGGCCATGTACTCTGACCAGTTGATCATGTATTTTGGATCCTTGACTCCGAGAGCTCCATAGAATCCGAAAGGAGATAGATTTTCTCTCAGTAAAGAGCTAACAACAAGTATATAATCCATGAAGACAGGAAGAAAATCAAGGACTTTTAGAATAAAAATGAAGTTCTCATGTTCTTAAGACCAAATGGGATATTTAAAAAAAAAAAAAAAAAAGAATGCAGATATGATTAAAAAGCAAGAGGGGTGATGACTCTCGTCTTACGGTCATTCACAAAGTGGTACCTGAGGACGAGGTCCATCCTTGAAAAAATCTTTTTGCCCAGTTTGGCCTGAAAAGTCTTGCATGGCATCAATGACAGGGGAGGAAGGGGGGGTCATACAGGGCTATTTGACCAAATGAGTATGCCAAGCTTTCCCATGTTGGAAAACTCAGTGCTCAGCTTGGAAGACCTATTATGACAATGTGGTGGTGACAATGCCTAGCTCCTGTGTTGAAAAAAGTCGAGCAAAGTCTCCAAATAGCCAGGTGAATTCATGAGCAGCAGCAGATGCTCTAGAAAGTGTTGCCATTGGAAAGCCACTGAATGTACAGGAAAAACAGTCACAGTCACTTACATTGAGCATTCAGTGAATCTGAATGTAGTCCATACAAAATATAGTGCCACCCACTGCTTTCCATACATCTGACAGACCTCGAGCAGAACGCTGTTGCACTCCACCTGCACATTCATTGATGATGCAGACAATACACTCGCCTGCTTGCCTGTGCTGCAAAATAAATGTCACCTTTAGTAGAAGATTTTTGAGCAGATGTACTGCACCAGCTGCTGTGGAACTGCTGAGTGATGTGACCATTTAGTCATGTCATTAATGCTGATTTCTCACAGTTTGAACCATGCAGCTTGTTTCTCTCAAAGCTCTGGTTGTTTAAAAGCTACTATGATGGTCAAGATATCAGAGAAAAAAATTCTGGAGAGTAGAGTTCGTAAAGATTCATGGAGTGTTGGTGAGTGGAGTTTGTCGGGGGATTCAGGTGTGGGAGCCATTTTTTCGGTTGAATCTATGCAGCAACATAATAGGTAATCCGCAAAACTTGCGTGTAATTAAAATGCAATCTATAACTATGCCGGGGTACCAATTATGCAACCTATGCCAGTGCCAGTATTGTCACCACTACAGCCTCTTACTCTGCCTTCCCCCCTTTTCTACATGCTTCCTGTAGCCTTTCACTCCATGTCACACCACTGTTTCTTTCCCTCTGCTTTTTTTCTGTCTTTTAATTTCTGTGATATAGCTGGTGTGTATTTCCTCCATATTTCCTATGGGAAATTAAAACAGGGATTATGGATCTCTGGAGGATTTGACTAGAGATGAGATTCGGAGAGGACGAGGAGCACTGGAGCAGTAGGTGGGAGCATCGGAGGTGTGTGTGAAGTTATGCATTTGCTTAGTTGACTTTAAAGAGATCTGCTGAAACATAACCTTTAATTACTGTGGTAAAAACCTTGACAAGCTTGTACGGCTTTATGGGTACAGCTGCTTCTCAAGAGCGATCATGGATAAAGCTCAGTAGCTTCTTCATGTGGAGACATCTGGACATATATGAACATCTTGACAAACGTTTTCCACTTATTTCAGTCAATAGAGACATTTTTGCCCAAATTTTGCTGTTCTAGGTTTATGGTGGATCTACAAGTAATGACCAGAAATCTGTATAATATTGCATAAAAGTACATACTAAAACTGTCCAGCATTTCAGTGAGCATCTATTATAGTCACCACATCAGAATCAGAATCAGAAACAATTTATTGCCAGGTACAGTAAAGGACGCTCTACAGTACTAGGAATTTGTCTTGATGTCAGGTGCAAACACAGAATCAAAGATACAAAGTCAAGGGGGATACAGAAGTGAAGAATACAAAATACAAAAATGCAACTTAATAACAAGGGTAAAACAATACTAAAGTGCAAGAGACCATGGTGCAAGATGAACATGCTATATATAAATTATGAAATATGTAAACAGCAGACAAGATAGAATCTATTAGAAATATAAATAGTTATGTACAGAAAAAGTGATTGTACATACATGGGAGATATATTACAAGAAATATTGCAGCGTTAGAGGGGAGAGTGACTGTCAGTAGGTTGGGGGGGTCACCTGGGGGGAACTGGGGCACTGTTCACCAGGCTGACTACAGCGGGGAAGAAGCTGTTCTTGTGGCGTGAGGTCCTGGTCCTGATGGACCGGAGCCTCTTGCCAGAGGGGAGAGGCTGGAAGAGTACATGTCCGGGGTGAGAGGGGTCGGCTGCAATCCTGGCTGCACATATAAACCACACAGGCATTTCTACATGTCCGTGGTGAAAGTTTGTTCACATTTTTCTGTTGACATATTTCTGGTAAATTTTTATATTTTCAGTATGTTTTCAGCATTACATGGCCCTCAACCGATTTTTTCCCCCTTCTGACTAATAGACTAATAGCTATGAATGCACCCTAAGTAAGTTTCCTCAGCTGTAGTTTCTTGTAGTATGCCAAATATGAGTATGTTGAAAAGCCAAATTGTAGCATACTAAATGTCAAATCAGTATGCTACATCTGTATGCTGAAAATGAATAAATGGGGAAAGTAGAGAATGACTTAAACAAACCTTGACACATCCAGTGTGTGTGGAGGTGCCACCAGTTTGATCTCTGAGTTCAGCAGTGCAGATGAATCACCTCCAGACATGACTACAGTAGTGGAGACGCCTGTAATCCAGGCTAAGTGCAGCCTAATGTCATTTCATTAGCTTAATGAAATCAAGGGTCACTGCAGATTTCCGTCAGCACTTTTCTGCTTTTACTTCCTGCAATCTCTGCTGGATAGATCACTCTTAACCGGCAAGGAACAGAGTTACAGTGCTGATATGAAATGAGACACGCACTTCTCTGTTTTTAAATATGACAGCCTGGGTGGCAAGATGCGAAAATATAACAAGAAAAATCGTGGTTTATTCTGAAAGCAAAGGTTAAGAGTGTTTTATATTAACACAAGAAACCTTTATTATAAATAAATAAAAATATAAAAAGATTTTTGAAAATGAAATTCAAGCAAAATTTATATAAAATGGGCTCAGTATAATTCTTCAAAGAAATAAAATAAATTAAAATAGTTAAACATTAATGCAATATTAATAATAAAAAACAAATAAAAAATAAGCTGAAATAAAATTAAACTAATTATTAAAAATTTTAAAAATAAAAATTAAAAATTAATAAAAAAAATGTAAAATATAAATAATGAAGAAAATAATATCAAGCATCAAATCTATAGAAAAGCAAAAGTAAAAATGTTGTATTTTGCTCAGCATTTTTTAATTTGCATCTTGTTAACAGAGGATAAAGTGCTCCTAAAAGAATCGCCTTAAACAGTTTTTATGTTAACAACTGCCACCAACAATCTGTTGTGGATGCGATAAAGACTCCAGATGTCAAGAACTTCAAACAACATTGTTTGAGGTGCATGTGTGCGTCTGTGTGTGTGTGTTTGTGTGTGTGTGATAGAGAGCGAGATAGGCTGAACGGGGGTGATGCCGGATGTCGTCTGGCGAGCCGAGCTCCTTTTGGAAATTGGGAATTGGAGAGAGAAGTAGGTCAGTGTCCAGAGCTGCGAAGCCTTTGGTCCCTGAGTCTCTCATGTCAGCTGTCTTGACAGCAGGGATGGGATCAGGATGGGGAAACACTCCTCTCCTCCTCTCTTCTCTCTTCTCTCTTCTCCTCTCTGTCCCACCCTCCCCTCTGAAGAATAGTCGGCCCTTGACAGGAGTTTTGTGAAAGAGGTCATGTGACTTGGGAAAAGCTCATTTTCCTGCCTCTGTGAACCGAGGACCTTCAGCACCACAGCTCTTTTATAGGTTTATGACTTAACTGCATCGTTGCGTCTAAGACAGTCTGACGCAGAATATCAAACAGAATAAAATATCAGATGACACTTTGTTGTATTCTATCGAATATTGTCCTTCTTATAAGTAAAGCCTGTATGAGTAAAGTCATTACCGTAAGCATTAAGCACAAACCATAAAAGAAAAAGGGAAAGAATCTGATTTGTCACAGCAAATGGTTTAATCCCGTATCTCATCAAAAAGCACAGCGAGGCAGAAAACACGTTTTAATGATGTGCTAATAAATAAATAAGCTTTAGGTGGAACCAGAAAATTCAAATGGAATTTAAGATCAAAGGCAGGAATCGAAAAATCTCACATGTTTCATTTCCTTAATGCTGAAAGTGAAGCTCAAGAAGTTTGCTGTAATTATGAAGAAAATAAGCATGTTAACTTGGCTAACTTCTTCTTTTTAAAACTTCTGCTCATTGGTGTAACCGGATGCTGTCATATTTTCTATAACTATAAACTTTTAAAAATCAATGTAGATCGTTTAAAAATATGGTGTAGTCTGTGGGGTCCAATAGTTTATATAACTGAGATTAAATGCAAATAAAATTCTAACAATCAGCCAGTCATGTTGGAGCAGCGCAATGGATAAAATCGTGCAGATACAGGTCAAGAGTTTCAGTTCTTCTTCACCTCTAACATCAGAATGGGGAAAGATGTGATCTCGGTGACTTTGAATGTGGCATGGTTGGTGGTGCCAGACAGGCTGAAACTGCTGATCTCCTGGGATTTTCAGAATGGTGCGAAAAACAAACAAAAAACATCCAGCGTTCGGAAACGCCTTGTTGATGAGACAGGTCTGAGAAGAATGGCCCGAATTTTCGAGCTGACAGGAAGGCTACGGTAAACTCAAATAACCACTCTTTACAGCCGAGGTGAGCAGAAAAGCATCTCAGAATGCACCCTGCATCAAATTGAGGTAACCGAACTACAAGAAGACCGCATCGGGTTCCTCTCCTGTCAGCCAGGAACAGGAGTCTGTGTCACTGCAAATCAACACAAGGTTCTTCTGACCGATCACCTCCGTGATGACTCCGCCTCCATCCACAGGGCACAAAGACTCAAGGAACGGGTTTGATCAGGATGAAAATGATGCAACTCATACGCTATGGTTTTCACACTCAGCAGATCTCGACTGCTCTGGGAGATTTTGGAGCGACGTGTTAGACAGCTCTCTAATCATCAACCCATCCACCACCATCATCAGAACACCAGCTGAGGGAAAATCTTTCGGAAGAGTTGCTTTCATTATCCATCCAGTACACATGTATCAGATTCACGTGGTACTTTCACAATGCAACACTGTCACACAGTATAACAGTGAAAGTAACGTGTTCAGGTGCACCGTTAATGAACCCCGTATGAAACACCAGGCACACGTTTAACCCCCACTTGTTCCTCACAGAAAAGAAGCAGTGCTAATTAATGACTGTCTGCTGTCCTCTTTTCTGCTTAGCACATTAGTGCGTGCTCAGTATTAACGTCTGTGTGCTGGTATTTCTTTTTACATTTAAACTTTAACTCGCTGATTGCAAGTTTAAGTGCTTGGAAGAATTTACTAAAATAATACGACCAGAAAAATCCTAAAAAAATGGTTTAAAAATCCCATCACCTCCTCTTTGATGTTCTTCAACAGTAAGCGATATTCCACATTGGAACTTTTTTATTTTAATTTCTGTCACATGGATCCTCAGTGACCGTCTGATAGAAAAATCAGCTTTCCCCCGATGACAAAAGTTTCATCTTTATATAATTTTTATGACATTATTTAAGTAACCAAGAAGTGCTCACAAATGTAGACTGGCTTTTTTGTCATTTCTTTTTTTTTAATTAAAATGTAAAAATCTGGAATATGGTCTATTTCTCATACTGTGGTGATTATTAAAGTAGTATAAGACTATTTAATGTTATTAAACTTATTCCTAGGAATATTTTACTTAATTTATGTGGTCTATTCATGTGAAAATATCTTACTGTACTGACTGATTTAGGTTCTTTCAATCAATCAATCAGTCAATGAATAGGAAAGAATAGCAAGTAAAAAAACAAACAAACAAACAAATAGCAATGAATGTCTAGAAGTGAGTTAAAATTTTTATCACAATTTTATACTCATTTCACATAAATTTGCCTTCATTCAAGATAAATTGAAACTTTTTTCATGTATTTGTCTTGGGATTCTGCAAAAGCATTGATAGTAATAAAGTACTGAATGCTTATATGATGTTAAGATAGCCACTACGCACTGACGCTTTAAAAAGATTTCACACGTGAACACGAACCTCTTAATTATCCATACACAAAGGCTCCATGTGCACAAATCAAGCCGTATTTCCAAGCTGTTTGTGCGGTTTTGTGTTTTCAGTGTCTGAGATGTCAGAGCTGACTCCCCCACCTCCGTATGCCTCCTACTTCAACCCCCACATGCTTTTTTATTTTATATCTCTCCCTCTGTCTTGCGGCGTTGCTGTAACCCCTGCACGTCTCTGCTCCATTCTGAGTGGCTGCTCGTGGCCGGAGCTCTGTCAGTAAGCTGCGCTGATGTGAACAAGCTGCTTTTCTAATGAGGGTCTCCTCACGGCTAAGAGGGAGCACAGGAGAGAGACTCCGGTTTCATCCAGATCTCCACATGCTGCACCACAGCTGCGGTTATGTGCTCTAATTTAATCTTTTTTTTTTTAACTTTCTTTCTTTTTTTATTTTCTGTTTGACAAACTTTTTATGTTAAAATGAGTGTAACAAAATAAAAACTAGAAAACTGCCTAGTAACTCTAATAATAAACACTAAACATTATAAAGCTAAAGAAAGAAAGAAAGAAAGAAAGAAAGAAATGTTGAAAGATGATGTATTTAAGAGTAAATTTTAAAAACGCTTTAAAATATTTTTAAAATCATGAATATACATGAATAAAGAAACAAATCTTTATTTATTTATGTAAACTACTTTATTCTTTTATTTAAAATATTTTTAAATTAAAATAAAATTAAAAAAAATATATTTTAATCTGTTCAAAAAAGAATAATGAAAGATCAGGTTCAAGTAATTTATTATTTTTTATTTTTTATTTTTTTTTTTTAAGTAAGCATCATGTACCATTGGACAAACTTTTATATTAAAATGAGAGATTTTTTTTTTTTTTTTTTAAATGCATCAGTTTCTCTAATAAACACCAAAAATCATTATTTAAAAAACAAAGAGAAAAAGAATCATGAAAAAAGTTTAGGTCATTTTTAAGAAAGTAAATAAGCTTCAAAATATTCTTTAAATAGTTAAATAAATAAATAAATGAGCAGACAAACAAACAAATGAAATACTGGTCATTTATGAAAGGTAAATACACTTCAAAATATATATAATTAAACAAACACAAACAAACATCAGTTAATTAATTCTCATCAAGAAAGAAGAAAAGAATGATGAAAGATGATGTTCAGGTCACTTTTAAATTTTTTTTAAAATATTTTAAATAGAAAGAAAGAAAGAAAGACATTTATTTAAACTATTTTTAAAATAAATAATAGATTTATTTTAATCTATTAAAAATAATAATGAAAAATCTCATTAAAATTAAATGTCAAGTAAATAAATCGACTATTTTTTAAAATGTGTTGTAAATAATAATAATAATAATAATAATAATAATAATAATAATCAATTAAAACTATTATTTAAAATATTTCTAACCTAAACCAAGCATTTAATTTATTCTTGTTCCTATTTTTCCCTTCTCTTATTTACGCTCTGACCTGCTACCAGGACGATCCTCAAAAATGAAGAATATTATTATGTGTCTCTGTGCATAGATATTGTTTATCTTGCTTATATACTAAAATTAATTTTACAGTGACATTGTGATCTAATTTTATAAGCTGACCTGAATCGGTGAGGCACACTGAATTGTGTGTGTGTGTGTGTGTGTGTGTGTGCCATTAAGCAGTGATCAGAAGTGTTACATCCTAAATGTAGAGCTTTTCAGATACTTTCCCAGCAGTGGGTTTATCCCATTCCTCTGAGTAAAGCAAACTTCTCATGTTTAATTAAGTGGAATAAGTTCAGTGCTGTAAGTGTGGGAGAGGCGTGATGGAACACAGGCTTCGGTCCTGAACGCAGCAGGAAGTCTGCAGAGAGCGAACACCAGGCAGCTGCAACATGCTAGAGGTTCACCCTGAATACAGGATCTCCGGACCCCCAGAGCATTAACCTTTTCCTTTAATTAACACGGTCTCTGTGGTCCAGAGAGAGTGAGAGAACAAGGGAGGGAGGGAGAGAGGGAGAGAGGGGTGAAGGCAACGAGGTGAGGAGGGGTTCGTGCTGTTGTCAGGGAAGCCTGAGATACAGAAAGAGAGAGAGAGGGAGGGAGGGAGAAGAGGATGAGTAATGTGCATAGGGCCAGACACTGGACCAGGGCCTTTTTACGATCTGGCATAATGCCCCTAACACACACACACACACACACACTTACACTACTTTGTTGTATCAGTAATCAATGTGCAATTTTTTTTTTAACAATTTAGTCTAGTCCAATTAATTTTTTTAAAGATCCACCCAACTGGGAGCAAGTCATTTCTGGTTCGCTTTGGCTTATTAAGAAGAAATGTCAGTAAGTAAAGGATAAAACATGCTGTTATAGGAAAATAATCAACAATGAGCGTCCCTGCTGATTGGTTATTTTTCCATAGCAGCGCACCCTGAAGTGTTTCACTCCTCTTATATCACATGTATCCATTTATAGCTACATTCAGTGTTGTGGAACATCTGCAAAACATGTTAGTTCATGTTATCACTTGCGTTATAGCAGCTAAACAGTCATTCCGTCACCAGCCTCTCTTTTTTTTTTCTGTCTCTAAGTTCATGAGACAAAAAAAAAAATCACTGCTTGTCATGTGAGCTTAAACTTTTCTGTCCTGAAGACTTTTCTGCAATCGCTTCAGGCTCAGTTGTGAATTTTGCCAATAAACAACCAAAAATATGTTCATTAAAGTTTTGTTCATGTTGATCACCGTAGACTTCCTTTTACTCAGTGATGGTATTAACATTAGGTTAATTCAAGTGTTGATTATTTGGCTTGCGTTGTTTATTATATAATAAACATATGGTAATGTTGTTTATGGTGCATTAACGCTGATGTTTATGGTTTGTCCGTGTTAAATAATGTTAAGGGAATCTTAATGCAAAGCGTTACCAATGGATGCTTCAAACAGATAATACAAAAGCAATGAGAAGAAAGTGATCGTGTTGTGACAAGAAGTAAGACTTCAGCTGGTTTTAGAGATGGAGAACCTTTACAAAGAGACAGATCAAATCTCCACAAGAGAAATTTCCCTTTCTTGAAGTTATTAGGACAACAGATAAACTTATCACCTCATTGAGCACTATATCAGAATTGAGACTCGGAGATAATCTGGCTGTAGATGGCCTGTCCATGACTGTACAATGATAGAATGAAGCGACAAGCAGAGTGGGAGGAGACGACGCTGCCAGAAGCCCCGTTTGTCCTGTTCTGTCGAGGACCCAGAGCAAGGACACACTCTCCCCGGCCCCATAGATCAGCCAGCCCTGAATGTCAACCCACACAGCAGCCAGTGTTGTGCCAGGAGTCCTCTGTCTCTCTTTTTCCCTCTCCCGCCATGTCTCTCTCTCTCTCTCTGAGCACTCTGGCCCTGGCTCCTTCGTCTGGTGACACCGCTGAGCTAACGACCCAGCGTGGGACCAGAGCAGGAGGAGAAAAAGATGGAAGAAGCGGAGATCCAGCTGGAAGGTCACGTCTGATGAAGGCCATAGCTACCCACTGCATGACAGAGACATTGATTTTCTTCAGCGTATTTAAGTAAAAGGGTTCTGGCAGATATTTTTACAATAAAATCCCTAAATAATGAGGTGTGCTACCTTAAGAAAAGGTTGATTTTTATTTCTACCTAGTTGTATAACATGCTGTATGATGGAGGTGAAAGTGCAAGACGCAAGTAGGTAAATGCAGTACATGCTTTATTTAGGGCAAAACAAGAATCCAAAGGCCGTACCGGAAATCTGAGTAATCACAGGTATATCCATCGTCAAGGGTAACACAGACGGCAAGCAAAAGTAGGAAACATGCAACAGCAATAAGACAATAGCACATTGACACAACGAGGAATAAATAGACAGACGAATCAGAATTAACATAGAACAGGTGAACACAGTCAGATAACAAACCAATGACATGGGAACCATGACACAAATGGGAACACTATGATATGTACCGCCATATGTAGCATGCCACACAGAAAGGGATTATGGGTAAGCACAGCTTGCAGAGGCAGGCAGATAGGGTGACATACAGACTTCCAAAATCTCAACAATGCATCATTGTTGCATTGATTGATCAGGGAAGTGCATCCAATGGCATTAGGGTTGGGAATGTCTCTTCCAGCGTAGCCATGCTTGACTCTCCAAGGTGGTTATTTCTCTTTCAGTGACTTCAGTGATTAATGGGAGTCTGTCGAGTTTATCTCAGTGAACATTAACACAGATTTGCAAGCCTCAGAAATGTGAGCTAATCGAAAACAATAGGGCCATCTGTGCTAACACTAATCGTTAAATAGTGATCATGTGCTCTCTGTTTCTGAGCGTCTGCTCAAGCATCCAATGCTTTAAAAGCTTTAATGTAACTGAGAGACATCATTTGTAAAGTAGCTTGTAAAATAATCTGTAGCTTAGTTAACATTTTTAGAGTGTCATTAGGAAGATTGTATTCTGCTGTGTAAGCTAAAGGAATGTGATGTACAGTATATTGTTAAACTGGAGAACATCTGTCTATGTGTGGAGAGCGTATACTAAACCACCATGTTTAGTATAAAAAAATGGACCAACAATTAACTATTGTGGAACTCCTTTAGTAGATCTGGTGACAATATTTATGCTTGGAGATGGGTTATGTACCTGGTAAAGTTGATTTTCTGGGTGTACCATTCATATTTTGCAAATTACTTGAGTTCTTCAACATGTCTTTATGGAGCTCACTGTGTGTGCTGGGGCATTGTCATGCTGGAACAGGTTTTGGTCTCTTAGTTCCAGTGAAGGGAAATTGTAATGCTACAGCATACAAAGACATTCTGTGTACAATTGTGTGCTTCAGTGTTTGTTGCAAAAGTTTGGGGAAGAACCCCATATGGGTCTGATGGTCCAATGTCAGCAGACTTTTTGCCATATAGTGTATATGAATGAATATTGCTGATACATATCTGCATGAATAGACCCAATTGTAATTATCACATTTAATTTAATGGCATGGCTTCCACCCTTGTTATTATGCAGCTTATAAAATAGCACTTGATGCAGCGCATCCTAATATTTTGTATTTCATGGTATATAATTTTGTATCTCATACTCCAGCACTCATGCACACACCTTAATGAAGCTACAAGATACTAAATCGAGGTCATGAAATTGTAATGTATGTGTGTGTGCAGGATATAGGTTATTTTATCATGGTTTTAATTTACTTATTTTGAATTGTTGAATTTGTAAAATTATGCATATTTGCCAGTTTGCTAATTTGATGTAATCTTTTGAAATGAAATCGTGCCCATGGTTTGAAGGACAAGCTGTGCAACCACTCCTAATTTTATCCATAAAAATGTTGTCTCCTCCAATGAGCCAATATCACACAAGAAGAAAGTCCAAGGTCAGAATCTTGCATAACTCATAAGAGACATGCCTCTGTTTTAATTAAACTCCAGCCTGTGTGTGTATCGCTAACGTAACTTCTGAATACTGCTTACATTTATAATTACATCCGTGCATGATTTTGGTAGTAAATCCTAACTGTGCGTGCTTACCTCAGCTCTGAATACGGCCCTCTGTGTGGGAAGAATGTTCTTGTAGATATGACAAAAAGCAGGTCTTCTTTTTGTTCTGAATATGAACTGAATGTTCTGGATGTAAATCTGAGTCAACTTGTATCATTTTTAGCATAAAGCCTTGCAGCTAGTGTACATGTTGTAGCAGAGTATATGTGTGCAATACAGAGCCGAACGGCAACACAAAGTCAAACTGTGCATTCTTTATTCGATAAAAAAAAACCTGCTTATTTCTACCGCTTGCCGTGGCTGTATGCTTCAGTTCCCCTCAAACCCTCAGTGACTTTATAGTTTGTTTTTCCCATTTTTTCCCCACTGTTGCTTTTGTCTCTCTGAAGCATCAGGAGTTTGGCTGGCACAAGCCGAGCACGGCGGTGATGGGGGCACAGCGTCGACCCCTCGGTACCCGTTGTGGGTGGCATCGGAGCGGAGAGAGGTCCAGACAGAGGGGCTGATGTTGCCATGGGACTCCCCTCAGGAGGAGGCCTTATTCTCAGGGTCGCACTTCCATGCAGGCTCCATAATTACGAGCGCAAGAGAGAAAGGGGAAAAAAAAAAGTGTTCAGCAATTCCCGCAGATGTGCGCAGAAGCCCTTCTCCTCTGAGACGTATCCATCTCAAAAGTTCTAGTAGATGAGTATGAGTCTTAATGAGCCAAGTGTGTGCAAGTGTGTGTGTATTTCTGTCTCGGTGTCTGTGCGTTTGCATTGCAGATCGAATGTGTGTAATTGGCAGGCAGTAGGAAATGCGCTGTGTGTTTTTTCACAGTTGTGGGGGCAAGTCAGGGTTAGGTCTGAGAGCCCCAGTAGTAGGCCTTCAGCTATCATTATTCTGGAGAGAAACAAGTTTATTTTGGATGGACATGAGAACTTGGCTCAGAGAGGAAAAACACATCTGTCAAGCAAAGTGAAACTGACTTTATGATATCTCAGTGGCATTTGAACCAAGGAATATTTTGTATTGATGAGAGACATATTTTTCAATGCAAATTAAGCGTATTTATGCAATTATCGAACGGACCGTGTTTCTCAATTTCGGAGTAGCATTTCTGTAAAAGATTTTTTTCAACAAGTTAAGACAAATGAACCATACAGTATACCATCTATTTAAAGACACACTGTTAAGACAAATATCACAGTCATATTATACAATACTGTTGAATTCTCAATTCTGATTGGTCCGAAGAGAAGGTATTGATTAATTGAGTAATGCACTCATTCTGCTATGTCATTGTTTCTATAGTAACAACATACACAGTGACTTGGATGGTGGACGCTCCACATAAACAGATTTTTAAAAATGTGTGTCTAATCTAAATCTAAAAAAAATTGAATTGAATTGAATTAATCATTGATATGGGGAAACTTTCTCACATCCAATGTGCTTTCCAATATTAATGAAGAAGAATGAAGTGCAGATGGAGAGATGTGATAGTGTGGAGCCAAAAAGCTGAAAGTTGTAGAGATTATGGTCAAAAGCCGACAGCCAATCTGGTCTTAGAGACCTCCAGTAGACTTGTACCGGTCAACATAAGTGGGGTCTGAGGGTATAAAAGCCAAGAGAGGAAAAGAGAAGTGAATTTTTGTGATGAATGTAAAGATGTACAGTGTGTATTACATCTAGATGACATACAGTATACAGTGTAAATGAATGTGTGTGTGAGGGCTTTAGCAGCAGAATTCTAGATTAGTAGAAATTCCTAAGGTTTTGGTCATATATACACATGAAAAGAGAACTGCAGTAATCTAAAACATGAGGTTGTAAAGGCATGCGCTAGGATTCCACCATCTTTTGACCTGAGTAAAGGCTGAAGCAAGGCAAGCGCAGCTGGAATAAATGTGCTAGCTCATTATCAAAGATTCCTGATATCCAGATCAGATTATTTGTTAGTAACAAATGTCTTAATGTGGATTATTTTGGATGTTTGTGGAACCAAACGTAACAGCATCACTAACGGTCATAAGAGAAATACACAGTATGGTATGAAGTGAAGCTGGGGCTCATTTCTTTCTAGCCCAGCCTGTAGATTCATGTGGCTTATCAGTGGCACTCACTGAATGTAGCTTTGATCTCCATTTGAGAGGATGTTTTTCTGTAGCATGTCATCAGCAGTGATTGAGAAGGTATATGTGAAGGTTGTATTTACTACATCATCACCCCCCCCCCTCCCTAAAATGCCTTTGGAGGAGAAACTAACAATACACGTTGTCCAATCAAAGTGCAAATTACACACCATGGCAGACGACAGATGTGTGTGTTTTTGGTTTTGAATGAAAAGGATAAAACATTTCTGTTGGTCATGTTTGATATTCAGAGTAAAAATGGTATGAACCCGGCTGAGCTGAGCATCGACTTAATTAGAAGTCACAAATACGGATGTCTATTTGTCTTTCAGTGTTTGTGTAATAGTTTGCCTCACATCATTCTTTTTACTGTATGATATGACACCCTGTGATATAATGTCTTGCTCGACACTAATAGTTGTTTTTACAGAGTTATTGATAGATGGATTTTAGCTGTCCCATACTTAAGAATTAGGAATTGACCTAACTGTTGCAAAAGCTCGAAAAGTACCTAACAGTGACACCATCAACTCAACATACATTTGATTAAAAATACGACAAACTGAGTTTCTGTGTGAATATCCTTAAGGACATGAGTATACTGTAGCTTCACAAGCGCTAAAAAAAAGGGCAACACATCAAGCAATTACATCACTTCAGGGCTCATTTGGAACATTTGCATAGAGGAAACCTCTCCTCGCTTTGTAAAATTCATCCACAGATTCTTCATTCTGTAGCTAATGAAAGGTACAAAAAGCCTATAAGGACTCAGGGAGCGCCGTTTGTTTGTTTGTGTGTTGCTGCAGGCTGCCACTGAGGCCCGGGGCACACGGGCACATAGGCGTATAACTGAGGTGCCTCGGATTTTGGGGGAAAATCGTTTGACAGCGTGCTAGGAGCAGAGGCTCAGCTCACACTGAAGTAGAAGACAAGCGAGACCTCCCGACAGAGCGTAGCAGACCTACAAATAGATGTTTACATCCCGCGAACACTTTGAATACCGCAATAAACCAAATCACGTCAATCTTTACTGGTTTCTTTTTTTTTCTTTTTTTTTTTCTTTTTTTTTTTTGATATTCCTCCCTTCGCTTTTCTTTTGTCACCCGGTGGGTGGGGAATTCATTCCGAGGTGTGAGAGCGCCTGTCAAGTTTTAAGGGTCTTATGAAAATAGGTGCGAAATGATATTCAATAAAGTGAAAAACCCTGACAACAATGTAGGTCATAACTTCCCAGATAAGCTGTCTTTTAAAAGGAAAAGCCCCGAAGGCGGTATGAAGTGGTAATTTTCAACATATTAAAAAAAAAAAAAGTATTGAAGTAAACTAAGCTGACAGTTGACAAAATATAATAGAATGATATAAAATTTCTTTTAAAAAATGAGTAATAATTCTATTAATGTAATTAAATGGTAAAATAGTAGTTCTACACCTATACATTAAGTAGAATCAATGATGGACGTGAAGAGAAAATTCCGTATCTACATAATGGATGGAAACTGCATATGGAGAATAAATGACCAACAAAGGCATATAAATATGTATAAAGCACAAAACCTAACCAGTAAATGTGGTGGTGTGGTGATCTCATCACTGTTCATATCATTTTTTTTTTAATAAAAAGGTATCACATTGGCATAGTGCTTGTGTAACTTATCCTGCAATCTGTATTTCTACAGATGCTAAGTTTATGTTTATGCACGATTTTCTTTACAGTTTTACTCTTCCATACTGAGATGGTCAGTAGTTCAGTCTAATTGAAACGCTGATGCTTTTAGTTTTGCTAAAAACGAACACAGCTTGAACAGTGAGTGTGTAGGATGTTGCTAGAAAAGGATCTCAAAGTAAAATGGGCTTAATATATTTTTAAAAATATGAAATAAGAAAGAAAAAAACCCCACATAAGATAGTGCTGATATAGGAAAATAATTAACATCAGGGTGGTGTGATGTGACACAGTCTGAAGTGAGTCACTGTTATCATCTGGACGTTGATTATTTTTCTATAACAGCACATCCTGAAGTGTTTTACAATGGCAATTTGCCAAAAAAATGACTATTTATATTTATTAAATATGTCAGGTTCTATCCATTTATAGTTATATTTAATGTTGTGGAATGTCAAGGAAACAAGTTAGCTCCTGTTATCACTTATATTGTAGTAGAAATCCTTCACCGGTTTCTTTTTTATTTCTCTTGAAGTTGACAAGACAAAAAAAATGCAGCTTGTCATGTCACTAAAAAAAACACACATACTGTGAATTCATCTGTCCTGAAGACTTTCCTCCCATGTCGTGAAACCTAAAGTTACAGCTTTACCTCCAGCTGTTGCAAAGCACTCACACTGGAGACTCCTTCCAAAAAAGTTGATTAAACATCTCCTTACTGAAAACTTCCTGTGTACGTTGCTATTATAGGAACAATAAGGTATTAAAATGAGCAGAATCATATGAACCTGCGATGTGCCTTGCAGCCAGAACTACTGTCAGAGCTGCTGTTATTGAAAAGGAATCAACACCTTCTGGCCAATCAGAATTAAGAATCCACCAGCACTCTGGTGTAATATTAAATAGATTAAGCACTTGTCAATGCCAATTTTACAGCAATAAATTGAGGCTGTTCAAACCTGACATGACATAAATGTTTATTTCTGTATCATAAATTACACATCTGACTCACGTGTAGCTCGAGACGAAAGGACACTCGGTGACTCTCTGTATCCGAAGTTCACGTGCAGTCGTATTGTAATAAGCTCTGAGGTAAGGGTGAGGACAGAGTGATCTAACGGTCCACAGGGGTGAGAGCTAAGAGTGTGAGCCCCTCTGCAGGAGGTCCTTTCTGGCCCTCATTTTCACATAGGTGGGGTGTAAAGCCTGGACAGGTGAGATGAGCTCGTGCTCCACTAAGAAAAGTCCAGAACCTGAAGGGATAGACCTCCAGTGGCCTCCCATCACCATCGCTCTTCATTAGAAGTTTCCGACACCACTGCCTGACAAGTGGCCAGGAATGTCACACGTGAAAAGGTGTGTGCTGGATTAGTCGGGAATCGAATTCTGAGTGAGCGTGTGTTCATGTAGAGTAACTCAAGTACTAAAATACTGCTAGAACAGACATCTTGTTATTTGCTGTGGAGCTGTTTCTGGTAGTCGAGAGATGATCATGAGTTAAGGTCGCTGGTCTTAGATCACATAGTGTGACATGATTTAGTGCCATCATGACCAAAGACAATCGACGATGACAGTCATGTCAGAAAGTCTTGATTAAAAACTCTGCTGGGACGCTTGTCTAAAATCCACCAATAGGAGGACGGTACAGGGTGATGCATAAGTGAGTCATTTTCTTTAATCTCAGGTTTATCTTTAGAGGATCTACTTCGTATAATCTGACACGGAGAACACGTTAGGTGTGTTATTCCTTCAGATGGCTTTGTGACAAGTCTAAAAATCTAATTGCTGTGAAATTAAATGGAATTTAAAACGTCATGATTATAAAAGTGTTGTTGTAGCAGTCGGTTGGCTCATAAACAAAGCTGAACTGAACATGTATGGACAGGGATCAGCAGATTATACAGGTCCTGTTCTTACACAGTCCCTCATCATTAACACAGAATTCATACTGTATGTATAATGAAATTCTAATCCTCTATATATACACGACTTCATCCTTTTTCTGTGGCCTTTCTTTTCCATGCTTAAGAGTTTAAATAAAAATTAAAGTCCGCTTTCTGAATTAACTGCCTCTAAGCAAGGTTTTTCCTGCCAGAAGGGGGACCAATCCATCTTCTGAAAGCTACAGACTGGCTGAGAGGAAAGAGCGTGGCACAGGGTTGCCAGATCACAGGTTTTTATCCCTTTCTGCTATTTTTTTTTTTTAAATCATGTTGTACAGATGTACTGAAAATATGCTTTCAGGGATTTATTTGGTACCCTTATCCACTGTGCTTTGTAGAGATATAAAATCTAATCATTGGAAAATCACCAGATATAATTTGAGTTCGTTCCACCTCACAGCTCCAAGGTTTGACCCTGAGTTCAGCTTCCTGTCTGTATGGAGTTTCACATGTACTCCCTGCGTCCATGTGGGTTCTCCAGTTTCCTCCAACCTCCCAAAAACTTGCCAGTAGATGCATTGGCTAAGATACATTGTCCATGTGTGAATGTGTGTGTTCATGGTGCCCGGTAATAGACTGGCATCCCATTCAGGGTGTATTCCCGGCTCACACCAAGAGTTCCTGGGATACGCTCTGGATCCACAAAGACCCTGACCAGGATAAAGCACTTACTGAAGATTGAAATGAATGATAATACGGTATTTTATAATGTTCCCAGCACAGGACAGTCCTGGAACAGTCTACCGGTGGGCTTTTAAAATGTCCCATGAATGAGTTTCCAGTTATATTAAAAAAATTTAGACTCTATAAAAAAAGAGTAAAGTATTGAATGTCATCCCATCAAGATCTACTGAAAGAATGTCTTATGCTGTGTGTGTGTGTGTGTGTGTGTGTGTGTGTGTAATTGTGCGGCACAGTAAATGGGTAAGAATTGTGCACTTAAAAAGTGCAAGTATTAAATATAATTAAAAGGGCGAGTGAATGTGTAGTCCATGTAATTTGGAGGGTGTTTTTTTAATTAATAATGAATATGAATAATCAAAATTGAAATGATTAATTATTCTTAATTTAATCAGTCATAATAAATCAATGATATTTAATTATCTTTTATTAATGCTATTTATTATTTGTTTACTATTTATCTCCATTGTGACACCCACTGTTTTGCTTTTAATTTTTTTTTTTTTTGAAAATCAATTTTTATTTTCAAGTTCTTTTATCCTTATATTTATCATTTATTGTTTTATTTTTTGTTGTTTTTAAAAATAAACTTTTATGTAAGGCACTTTGACTCCAAATGAAAATTGCCTTTAATAATAATAATAATAATAATAATAATAATAATATGCTGTGATGTAATGTAGTTTAATATTTGATGGTGATGGAAGATAAAGTTGGAGGGATTGAAAATCTTTATTTTTATTTACACTTATATTTATTTATTCTTTGTCATTAAAAAAACTTTTATGTAAGGCATGTTTAGATTTTTGACTCAGAATGAAGTGCTGTAAATATAATAATAATAATAATAATAATAATAATAATAATAATATGCCATAATTTAATTCCATATTTGATAGTAATAGAAGATAACGTTGGAGGGATTTAAAATCTTGCTTCGATGTCAAACTGTTCAACAATCGTCAATCTGGCAACCCGTGTGTGTCACTGAGCCGACTCCTGATCCGGATCGGAATATGCGCGTCCGCGTTTTGCTGCCGCCCCTCGGATTTTAATCATGCCCTCTCTGTGAGTGTGTGTGTGTGTGTGAGAGTGTGTAGTGTGTGTACTGTGTGTGTGTGTGTGTGTGTGTAGTATAGTGTGTGTGTGTGTGTGTGTGTGTGCGCGAGCGCAGGCAGGCAGGCAGGCCGACAATGATTTCCTCCGTGATTACGCAGCGCGCGCGTCCCTGTGGGCTCGGGCCCCCTCTGGAGCCGTCCTCATGGCTTTGGGGGCCTCGCTTCCATTTTCCATTATGATGTACCGGACTACCGGAGCGGCGGCGCAGTCCGACACCTCGCAGGTTGGTGACGAGCGAGCGCGCAGTCTTCTTCCTCTCCTCTCTCTCTCTCTCTCTCTGTCTGCCTCTTCCTCCTCTGCTTTTTTTTAAGGAAGAAAAAGAGAAAAAGCAATTAAGACGTAGACTTCTTTTTTTTTTAAACCCCCGATTCGTAGCTATATGTGATTATAGATTATTAATAGATGATTAGAAAGCGGGAGTGAGAGATAGTTTTAAGTTCTTAGATGAATGTAAGGAAAGGAGGAAAAAGTGTTTAGGTCATTTTTACGTGTTTGGTTTGTTTTTTTGTTTTTTTTTTTTCATTTTGATTTTTTAACACATTTTTTTAGCACGCGTTTTGAGAGTGGCTTTTTTTTTTTTTTGGCGCGTCGTGCCAAGAATCCACGCGTAAAGCTACAACTCCTTGCGTCAATCAGATCATTTATTGTCGGGAATCAACGCGTTTCGCAAAAGGACATGGACGCGCACGACGGATTCTCCGCGACTTCCGCGCCCGCACTTTTCCCCACGCTGAAATAGGCTGCACAGATCGGATTTTCGAACCAATAAACCAAACAAGCGAGCAGGCAAACAAGCAAACAAACAAGGCGCCAAGTGTAGAAACCCCCAAAGCGCGTTTGCGAGCCGATTCTCTGCGATGTTCTTGCGCTAAATTGCGCCGATCAGCCTCTCCTGCCCGAGCCGCTTCTCTGTAGGATGTCGCGCCGCAAGCAAGCCAAGCCAAGATCGCTCCGAGGTAAGTGCCGCTTTTCCGCCGCGGACACCGAGCGGATTTTAGCAGACAGTAGCAGCCCTGCCTCGCCTCGCCTCGCCTCGCCTGCTCTCTCCTGCACCTGAATGCATGCGGTGTAACGTTTTAACAGGCGCCGTATGAGAGCACAGACGCGCTTTGGTTTCAGGTCTGAGGCGACGCGCGTTGCGTAAAGGCTGTGCGTGTTGCATCATTTTACACCAATAATAGCTACTCCAGAGTGCCTGTAGGACTTTGTAACTTTGGTGGTGTTTACAATTTTCCTACTAAGAGGACATTTAAAAAAAAAAAAAAAAAGAATTGTTCTCGTTGCTCTCTCTCTCTCTCTCTCTCTCTCTCTCTCTCTCTCAGTGTCTCTCTGTAACGGAATTCACGGATCCAGAATTCAGGGTCATGGCCATTTATAACACTGTAGCGCTGTAGATATTTCTCCAGCCCTTTGAGCGCGTGCATGTTGTAAATATTGAGGAATTGCATTGCACAGAGTGGGACGTGCACAGTGTGTTGTGGTTTGCTCAAACTCGTTTGACCATTTTGGGAGCAGAGAGAAAAGTTGAAGCTTTGGAGATGTCAGCTGCAAATTTGTGACGTTTCATACTTCGTTTCTGTGCAGAGTCGCAGAGGTTAGGGTTAAGGCGAAGGGTTTAACGTAAAGCACCCCTGATTTTGGCTCATAAGATCAGCTTGGTCATGTCACATGACTTTTAGAAGAGCAGGAGCACGCCTTTTTTTTTGTGATGGACAAAGCAGAACCTGTGTTTGGATCCAGTTTCCAACACAGTCTGGTGATTTCCTGCTCTGACACACTTAATAGTGAGCTGATGAGCTGATCAGGTGTGTGAGAAGCGAGAGGGGAAGTCAGGAGAGCTCTGCTGGACTCTGACGTGCAGTTTGGTTTGTGAGTTTTGTGAGGCTCATTTTCAGAGGATGCATCACTCGAGCGGAAAAATGGGAAATGGGAAATGTGTACGAGTGTGCGTGTGTGCGCGTGTGTGTGTGAGCGGCTTTGGGTCATGGGTGATTGATCACTAGTTAGTCTGGATCTAGGAGGAACGTTTCCACACGTCGACAGAGCGACGTGTAATGTTTGTGATGTTTACTAGCTGCATGTCGGAAAAGTGTTGCATACAGATAGATACATGGCTGTCGTTTTTTTTTCTTTCTCCAACTTATCTAGATGCAAACATAGTCTTTAAGGACTTGGGCTTAATCACACATAATCACACGTTTGCAAACAAGACTAGAAAGACTTCTCTTTGATCTTACACACACACACACACACACACACACAGGCGGTAAAGTAAATTGAATGCAGACTTTTTCCCCCTGTAGCCTTTGAGGGTAGCCACTGGTATTCATGGCTAAGCTCCAGTTCATCTGGCAGGCTTTGTATTTCGCTCAGCAAATAATTGTCCGCGATTTCACATTCCCAGCTTGTGGTCTCCCCTTTATTTATTTATTTGTTTGTTTGTTTATTTATTTATTTACCCCCCTACACCCCTTTCGTTCTCGGAAGTCATCTGAAAGGAAGATTACATGGTCTGCGGTGTGTTCTTCCAGCCACCATTTTAAATCAGCGCCTCGGGGGAGAAGAGCATACGACCACGATCGCATCTCTCCATTCTTCCACGAAACGTGTTGACAGACAGCAGGCACACGCTGGGGCGAAGCAGGAAGCTCATCTGCTCTTTACATTTGTGGCATCGTTTAGAGATACACACTTAATCCAAGACTCAAGATGAAGTCATGTCGAATGTATGACGTTGGTATGGGCTGCGTTTTTCATTTCACTCGAGCCTCTTTTGTTTAATCACGTGCTTTTATATCTAATTAAAGAGAGATGGCAAAGAGATGTTCATGTGAGTGGCAGGAAATGGATTCGAAACTCATCGTCAGTACATTTCTGACATTTTACGGGTTCTTTAAAAGTTTCTGGTTCCGATTTTGGATTTTGGGCTTATAATAAGTATACTTCATTCAGATTTCAGCCATTTCAGGAGTGGGGGGGTTTACCAGGGGTCAGAATCACAACACACCATTATCATATTATGTTTTATTATATTTATCGGGTTCTTATAGTTGTTAGCCTGCTTGAATGGCCATTTGATTTGAATGGATTTAATCCAAATGGTGGGAAGTTCAGGAATAAAAAGCTCTATGACTAATAAATAGATAAAATATTATTTCCTCTCCGTTTAAAAATGTAAGTAATGATCATGGCATGGTAACGTTAACAAAAAGTTTGAGAACCCCTGAACCAGACGCTATGGAACAAAGCACATCTCTGAGCAGAAAGAAAGTCCTGCGTGAAACGTGACCCCGAGTGTCCCAGGCTGCACATGTGGATCCCAGTGAAATTCCAAAAGCCCATTTTTTTTTTTTTCTCAATATCGTCTGAGGCGATGGCGTTATTGCTTGAGGGAATAAATGGCACAGACGGAGGCCATACATCATCCGCTTGTATGCAAACACTTCAAAATCGGTGTCTGACATTTACCCAGTCCTGCCTTTCTGCGCCGCTCATACATACATACTTCCTGTCATTCCGTTTTTCCGGTGCTTTGTCGCCAAGTTGGATCTTCGGTGTCGCTCTGGAATGCGTGACGCCTGCCACGTTGCTCTTTCTTTTTCTTTTTCTCCTCTTTTCCTTCTCTCTCTCTCTCTTTCTTTTTTCTCGCTTCTGTTTCTTACTGAAACGCAGCTGCGGCGTGTGATCACTGGACGCCAGCATGCCGTCCACCAATGCGTCTCCGACCGACTACTCTGGTTTTATTGGCAGGGAATCCTGCATACATAAATATATTTTCTGCACCATTTATCTGCTGTATCTCGGGTGCCATGAAATCACTCCGGTGTCGTATGCACCTGAAAAATATGCCGCTTCTATACACCAGCCCAGAGAGTTAAGCTGAAAACGTTCAAAGTTCAACAGGAATGGTCGGGATTTAGGAACGTCACATTCAGTATTATTATGTTACATTATATTGTGCATCCGTGCGTACCGTTGCCTCAAAGTGTTCTTGAGCATCGCAAAATTCTCACATCACACACATTTCACGTGTGATTATGTGGGAAACATGTAAGCGCGAGTGAAACACGTGACATCGTGTGGATAATATGTGATCGCATGAAAACTAAAAGGACGTTCCCTACATGTCAAAAATTATTCAGCACATTTGGAAATAAATGACTCACCTGAGAATCACATGTGAATATAAATGAATCCCATGAGAATCACATGTGGAAAAAAAGAATCGCATGAGAATCATATGTGAAAATAAGTGAATCACAGGAGAGTCGCATGTCAAGATAAATGAATCACATAAGAATAACATGCCAAAATAAGTGAATCATAAAGAATCACATGTGACAATAAACGAATCATGAAAAAAGCGGATTGGAAAATAAACGAATCATGAGAAAATCACGTATGAGGAATGAATCACAGGAGAAACTCGCGTGAAATAAATGAATCACGTGAGAAAATCACATGTGAACGCTTGTGTAGTCACCTGAGCTTTCTGTAAGCGCATTAATGCAGTGAATAACCTGAGGTTTGATTGTGATGTTTGTTTAATGCCTGAAGGTTCTTACAGATTTTTAAGGTCCTCAAGCAAAAAAGTTTTTTTTCGTACTATAATTCTTGGGACCCATGTGTTTACAGTTCAGCACATATTCACTGTACTGATAGCTGCTGATTTTTGATTGGAGGGTTTTTTTTTTTAGAAAACCTTGGATCAACCTTAATTTTTGAATTTTCTTAAATTCTGCCCCGATTGCTCACAGTTTGTTTTAGTTACTCTGTGCACTACTCCCTTAAACTCCCAGGGCATGTTTACTGGTCCAGATTTACTTTAATGGCTCTCTACACACCTTTCCTAATAGTTTCACTGTAGTTACAGAATAATCAGATAATAATAATAATACAGAGTAATTCAAATTTCAGGTTTACATTATGCACTCGTTCGAACACATTATCATTTTTATAGTAAAAAAAAATAGTAACATTGCTTTGTTTTCCATAAGGAACATTTATAAAAGGAGTCTCCAGTGTTGTAACAGTAAGTAATATATATATATATATATATATATATATATATATATATATATATATATATATATATATATATATATATATATTACGTATTGTAAGAGTCAGTACGTTTTCCTCTATGGGAAAGTCTTCAGTACAGAAGACTTTGTGCTTTCTGGTAACATGGCAACCTGTGTTTTTATCTTATTAAATTCAAAAGAGGAAAAAAGAGAGGCTAATGAGGACTTTTTTTAAATAGCTGCTTTAATGTCAGTGACAGCAGGAACTAATCTGTTTAGTGGATGTTCCGCAACATAAAATGTAACTATAAATGGATAAAAAAGTGCAAAATGCTGTTTTTTAATATATACAACATGGCAAATTGCTGCTCTTTTGCTATTTTTGGAAAAAAAAATGATCATGATCATGATCAAATGTTATCACTCGACCCTGTGATCGATTATTTTCCTATAACAGCACATTTTGCTAATGTGATGAATAGCTGAATAACTGCTGAGACTTTAAGGGGTTAATATTTAACTTAGTGATCATTCAGAATTTGTATTTTGCATGCTTTAGAACTTCGATGGTTATAAGCATGTAATAGCACCATCCATCAAAATTCTTTAATATTACAGAAAAAAAATGTCATTGTCATTAAGAAATCTGTCAGAGAACCATAAAAAAATCCCATTAGCAGAGCTGTCACTTCTCATGACACTCGCCTCTGTAAGTTGTTCATGGTGTCTCGGGAGCTGGCCGATTTTTCTGTTTTTTTTTTTTTTTCTTTTTTCTCAGTTTCTTTCTTTTTTGTCATTGTAGGTGGCTCTTTTTTTTTTTTTTTTTTTTCCCGGATGTCTCACTGGTCCAGCTGGGAGTGTGTGTGCGTGTAACGTGTAGTAATTAAGAACGATCATCTTAACAAATATGGTAAAATATCTTGTTGTCAGTTTTATTATGGCTGCTAATGAGATTAGTATGAATTAATAATGACATCGCTCGTTTGGCATGGCTTTATTTGCATTAGATTAAATAATAACCTTTAATATTGCTTACCATGAAGGTCATGCTTCTTTTTAATGCATATTATTACAGTACCACAGAATGTCCTAATGATCACCACATATTTTTTTTTTTAAGAAGGATTTTACAGGAGCAGAAAGACATAAATACTAACACTGCTAATGAGGAAAAAAAAAGCTATTGTACTAGTCACCAATTACAGTGATATATAATGTGCATAATTATAACGTGCATGTGAATTCAGTAGCTACTTGTGAGGATGTCCTGTTTCTGGCGTCTTAGCTCCGAGTCTTAATTGAGGCAGCGTGACCCGTCGTGCCCTGCTCTAAATTGAGTGGTGGTTCGCCTCATGAGGGTTTCTCTCGTGGTCAGTCCTCTGGTTCTACAGCACCATTTTGCCGCCGTTCAGCTCCGCTAACATCCCCTATTATTTAAAAACAGCTGTATGAGCGTCTCTCTGGTGTGAAGGGCGAATCGATGTCTTTCTGACGAGGACTTACTGTAAGATGGCAGTTCTGAGATGGCGGTAGTTAGTCATCTTTAAAGATAACCTGAACTCAAAATTCACCCTTTTTAACCTTTTCTCAAGCACATCAGACAGAAAAAAAGGTCTGAAAAGGAGGAGGGTGCTAACCAACAATATCTTGTGATCTCCTTCACCTTACACAATCGCTGAATAAAAACACTTCACTCAGAAATGCATCCTGCTGCTCGAAGTTTCCTTTCGTTAGCATGCTAACTCGGCATGCTGCGTTCAACGAAGCAACAGCTCTCTCCCTCACAGAATCATTCATTCGTTTTCATCATTGTTTCTTGATCATGACCGTTACTTTTGACAAAAATCTCTACGTTCTCCTCACTGCATTTTGAAACATCATTACATTTCTCTATCCCGAATTTGAAAAGTCATAAGCCGACTTTGTTTAGCATTTAGCTCCAAGGAGTCAATCTAAATTGCTAACAAACCTAAATGGTAACAGATGTGACAGCGAGTATGAGAGCTAATACTCATCACTGCAATCTAGCTGCTGCTACGTACACGCAATTGGTATAACAACAGCTAGCGAATAGCATTCAGCTAGTTTATATGGCAGAGGTATTACCATGCTAGCTGACTTTTGAGAGATTAGGAATCAAGCTGTTCTTCGTTAGCCTTAGCTAATGTTTTCCAACGTTCTTTGGTTCCTTGGTGAAAGCGGCACTAATTTACCACCAAGAACTAAAGTCAGTGTGTGATCTGAGCAAGACATCTTTTTCTTTTGTGAATCTTTCTTCTACTTTCTGCAAATGTAAGAGTTTCAGCGTGAGGGAACAATCTGAAGCTGTCCAGTGTATTTATTTATAGCTGTAACTGGACTTTTACTTGAGTAAAGAATTTGGGTACGTTAACCATCTCAGCATATCAAAAAACATAAAACCGTATGCTGAAACTGTATAAAATGGATAGTATTAAGTTCACTGGTCGTATTTTTTCAGCACAAATCATAACTGTTATTATTTGAACGTCTTATGGTGAGAAGAAACATGACAGGAAAACTCTAAATCCTAGGCTTTTTTACCCTCAGACATAAATGATTTAAAGGTAGAGTCAGTGTTTTTTTTTTTTTTAATGGGTTAAATGGTCAAAAGTCAAAACAATTTTTCTAATCGTTGGTGAAGTTTCTCCTCACATTCAAGCAGCTCGTATAAAATATCAATACGGAGGAGAAACCTTAGTCTCTGTGGTTCTGTAAAAAAAACAAAACAAAACAAAAAAACAACAATATTGTGGCTTATCAATATTTAACCAATCACCTTTCAGTCATGTTGCATTTGCATTCAGGCATTCTAGCCTAAGAGTGAGGATGTAATTTGGGGGTGTGGCTTTGGAGAAAACACTGATGGAAGGAGCTGTATTTGTTTCAAAACTTTAAAATCACTGACTGCACCTTTAATTACAGAAACCTTACAGGTACTAAAATAACAGTGAAGAATATCTGGTACATTTTTAACAATTCTGTAAATGAGATGCAGTTTTAGGTGTCAGCAGGCTGCAAATATAGAGACCTGAGTTGAGATGAGAGAATAAAAGAGGGCACTGTGAAGTCTTTTCCTTTTTTTTTTTTTTTTGGTTTTTGCTTTGATATCAATTGCATGGGCGAAGCAGCATTTTAATCATCAAAAACACGTAAAACAAAGCTTTTCTGCTGTGTAGGAAAATCACTGATGTCATGCTGTACAGCAGAAAAGAAGCCATGGAGTGACTACGTCTAGGAAAAAAAAAGTCCAGCAAGTCACTGAGGGAACGGATATGAGTGTGTGTGTGCTGTATGTGTGTGTTTGAGTCACAGGGTATGACCTCATGACCCAGGCTTGCAGAGGGCTGCACAGATTGTGGTTATCGGTGTATCGATATATCATGTCACGAAACATCACACGGATGAGACACATTTGTTTTGAACTTAGAAGTAGAGAATAGACGCATACTTTTCGGTCCATTCTTCTGTCCATCATTCTGTATTTGTCTGCCTTTTTTTTTTTTTGGAACAAGCCATGTTGCCAGTTCACTTATCAGACCAGAGAGGGCAAAAGAGAAGAAAAATCTCTGAAAATCAGTGAACATGGGCCGCTTCAGCTCACAGCTTTACACTCATGTATGTGATTGGATAAACTGTAACAGATGATCTGATACAGAAGCTGAGATAGATCATGTTTAGAAAACTAGAGTCACTGAACCACAGCCAATGTTTTCCATACATTGAATGCTCTGCTACAGTATTTTTTTCAGTTCCGTTCACTAAAATACTTTCCACCAGCTAGTGACCCCTGATGTAAACCCTTATTCGAATTTCCAGTGTTTTTTTTAAAATAGCATGCAACCAAATATTCATTTTGTTTACAGTTCTATGAAGCTAACATATAGAACATGAATCCTTTTCATTCAATTTACTTCAGTATCTTGTAGGACCAACGAATCGTGAACCAAATTGCTTCATCAGCTTACTGTATCGTAAAACACCCCTAGTCGTTTTACAGCACATCAGCACGTTTTCCATAAAGAGATTTTGCATTTTCTTTGTATTTGGTCCCTCAAATCCCAGCGTTACTTTACTTTCCATTCTCAAATGCGCTGTTCGCTCCTCAGTGCTGCGCCTCTGCCTCAGGTTTCATATTCATAACTCCACGTGTGCCCATCGATGGCGTGAGACAGTATGGCAGGTTGTGCAGTAGTCTTTATCTTCACAACTGTTAATGGCTAATCACTTCCCCAGCAGGATAAACCATCACAACATCCAACTGAGAAGGAATTTATGTGCTGTATATAAAAAAAAAACGCGGCCCTAAAAAACACTGAATATGTGCAGTTCAGTCGAAACGACAGAAACTTTTTTAATGAGAGCGCCATGGTGACAAATGACTGTTCTGCTGCCGTAATGCAAAAGTTCTGATCGTGTCATTAAAAGGAATTTTCTGCCTGAACTCCCCGGTTCTCACCAACAGGGATGGTAATCAAAACAAAACTATGAACTCCCCGTACTCCCATCTCCCATTTGGCTGTGGGGGATTTATTAAGAACCCCCCTCCTGTCCGGATTGAAAATGCTCCTGCATGCGCCGTTCTCCAGCGCGCCACAGAAATTCATTTAGCTCACGTGAACGTGCGCAAGCTGTGCGTCTGTTTTCGGGGAGGAATATTTGGACATCAAGCCGGTCTCAATTTGTGTCATAACTTTGCTCAAGACTGGTTTCGTGCTTTTCTATAGAAATGATGACCAATTACAAAATATCGCACACTGTGTAGTGAAGGAGTTCTCTAACTTTTTGCCGACAGGGACCCCTTTTATCTGTAAAATAAATCTCACAGACCCCCTCCGAATGTAATCCATGTACGCAAATATTAGGCTCATTAGTTAGATGTGTACAGTAATATTTTAGCAATTTACTGCAGCTGTGGAGTGTTTTATTCCTGAAATTTCCACTGACAGAACACATTAGGTCTGCTATTAGGCTACTTGTTTTTACTGAGATTTGGATTAAACCCGTTCAAATCACGTGATCACTTAAACAGGCTAATGCCACCTTTAAACCTTCTGCTTTCGTTTTTTTTATGAACCATGCTGTCATTTCACTAATCAGACCAGAGAGAGTAAATGAAATGAAAGATTTATGGAAAATATGTGAAACTTCTTCCTTTCCAGAGGTAATGTCTCTATCCTTGTAGCTATTCTGGTCCAATGAGCTGCCTTCAGGTAAATAATTTACATAAACGCATCGGATAAATGACTAGTTTTCGTACATTGAATGCTCTGTCATAGTCTTTTTTTCGTATTGAAGGGGTTCTCAAACTTTTTGGCTGCATGGGACCCCTTTAACTGTAAAGTAAATTTACAAAAGTAATCCAGATATTCAAATATTTGGCTCATTATTTAAATGTGTACAGTAATTTTTTGACTATTTATTGCAGCCATAGAGCTAATTCTAACAATATATTAATAAGTATAAGAACTGAATAATACATTAAACAGCTTTGACCATGGTGGGTTGTGATTTCCATCACTGAAACATTGAGCATGCTTTTGTGACATAGCTTTAGAAGAGCTTACTAGCTTTTCTCGTCTAAAAGTTGGCTCCACTTAAATGAGACTTCTTATAGTTTTTGAATGGCTGCAGTCAGCCTGGCACTAACATGGCAGAAAAAACACTGTAATGATCCAACCAGTCAGAATTTTGATTGCTCTCCTCAGCAAGCTTTGACTCAAGATCCCGCCGAGCTTTTCGGAAGAAAAGCGAGTTTGACGCAGCTTGCCTGCCTCTGCCCTGTCGTTTTTCCCCGCACAGCCCACCTACTCCAGCGCCACTAGCCTCTGACTTAATTATGTCAAATGGAGGACTTTTTAAAAAGGCTCTGTTCAAGACGGCCTCCTGCGCGGCCGGTGGCCCCCAGCAGGGCCCTCTTGTCACGACTCCCACTCGCCGCGCTCGGGAAATGAAAGGGTAGATGGGGAACGAGGCATAATGGAGGCCGGCTTTCCGACGGCGGGAGAGGAGTGGCGAGGAGTGCAGGCCTCCTCCCGGAGACCCTCATTTTCCATGGAGCAGGTGGGAGTCTTTTGTTCTCATCCTGCTGCTAAAATCCATTTAGCTCGCCGCACCTGACATACAGACAAGGAGTGCTTCCAGTTTTAGCCGGTGAGGCAAGGAGCCTCTAATGAAACAGTTTTACAGCGAGCAACCACAACCGGCGCCCCGTACACTCGTCAAAGAGCGCTCGATTGCCATGTAATGAATTTGTCTAAATAGCCGACAAGCAGGGGGGTTCATTTGCGGACCAGCGTAGCTTCTCGAGCAGTTGCTGAGAATCATTAGGATGCACAGACATGGCTCGGCTAGTGGAAAGACAGGAGGCAGAAGTGCTGCAGGTGACGAAGCTCCAAACAGACAGGATGCGCAGTGTTACCTCTGACAACCTCACACTTGTTTTTTTTTTTTTCCCTTAAAGTGTACACAGCTCCTTGTAGCTGTTTGCAGCATGGAGGTTCATGATTAGAATGTTAGTGCATTGTTGCGAGACAAACCCGATGAGTTATTCATGTATTGGACAGCAGGCCACGGCATGCGGCGAGATCTTTGTTTGGGGGGGATTTTTTATAATTCATCATGTTATTACTCAACTCAATAAGTGATTTATGTGGGTAGCTGTGGGCCTCCCTGCAAAACCTGCTGCATATGAACGAGCCGAACCAGGCCGGCGGAAAAAAAGAGAAAACAGAGAAAGTCGCATTAAAAAAAAGCTCAGGCTGCATACCAATGCAAAAACCACAACAACACACTGAAGCTGTGCTTAAGAGATTCCAGAAGATTAGGATGAGATTGTTTAGCCAAGGATTTCTGCGCTTGCGTGTTTGGTGACTAATTTATTCTGTGTTTTTCTCTCTCCCTCTCTTTCCTCCATGGCAGTAGAAGACAATGTGACGGAAGAACAGTACACTCCTGGGCAGGCTGCCATTCAAAGCGGTAATATGTCATTTGTGTTTGGCGTTTGTCATGTCTTCCTATATATATTTTTTCCTTCGGCTTTCTCACACTGTTGCCATCAGTTTGTCCATCTGCTGTAAAACAGTTTATCAAAACAGCCACGTAAGGAATGGAACATTTGGGCATGTATTGTTATGAGAAAAGAATCAGCAACAGGCCAGTGCAATGCAGCCTGACTCAAAGTAGAGTTACTGTTATTACCACGAAGTTGATTATTTTCCTGTAATGAAGGGTTTTATTCCTCTTACACCGCAGATAATGTTTATTTATTTATTGTAGAGCAACACATCGTACTTTTTATCCTTTAAAATAATCAGAATTGCACATTCACCATCGCTGTGGTGTAAGCTAATCTAACTCATACACCTGTTTGTGTTTCATCTCACTATGCTAATAAACTCCCACGCTCTTGCATGCTCCGTCACCTGATGGCGTGTATAAGATGATGGTGTGTACTGGTGCGTGTCAGCCTCTGCAGCTCCCTCCACTCCTCTTGATGCTGCAGTGTCAGCGTTTTAGCAGATGAATGCTTCCTGTCACCTCATGTGACATTCAGGGTTGGCCTCCAGGCAGCGAGCTTTAATCCAGGTCACGCGTTCGGCCGGTCCGCCTATGAATGAGGCCTGCTCCTGACGTGCGCCGAGCCCGGCTCTTCTTTCATTTGTCTCGTGTAAAGGTTAGGTCTCATGTGTGGTTATTTTAAACCTGATATGGATGACTTCGCCCAGCAGGCACGAGGGACCACCGGCCCCTTCTCAAAGCCTGGCATCGCCGTCAAGCGAAAACCATCGGCTCTTTGTTTTCCACTGGCCGTCGCTGAAAAAAATGGTCACCGTAGTGTTTGACACAGAAACACAGAGGCAGCAAACACAGAGACAATGCAAGCCTCAGAAGGTTTTTGCGATGTGAATATTTAAAGTCAAACGCTGAAAACCTGAAAATGTAGCATGCTAACCGGCGTTTCTACTCTACTCAGTTTTCCTCACCAGTTTCTCTTGATGCATTGTGGTGACGAAATCTCATACAGTACAAGGAAACAAAAAAAGGAAAGAGCACTAAATTTAATTGAACACTAAAGTCAGGCGGCATGAAGTGAAATTAAGCTAAGTGCTGTTTCGGATGTGTAGTTTAGATGCTAGCAACGAATGGAGGATCATTAGACTAGTTAGCATGATTTAATGTACATGGAATATAACTAGCCAGATTTTACATATTAGCAAGCCTGTGAAAATAAAGGAAGAAGATGATTTACATGCCCAACTGGTTGAGTAGTTAACTTCAAACCACTCAAAACAGGTAAAAGTTGCACGCCTGTGTTTTTCAACAGTTAAAGTTCCTTACAAATTCTTGTATTTGCCGTGTATGAGCAGTAATCTTGCTCGTCAGGTAATATTTATAGCTCTTCCTGGTTTAATTTTTCCTGGATATAACAAGTGATTCCGGGTTCTATAGGCCACAATTCACGGCTATGCCATATCATTTTGCACGTTATTATTAACACCAGTAGGTTTTTTCCGTGTCAGAATCCACCGTGTGCTCGCGCTCACTTGACAACTCGACACAGTTTAAAGTGTGTGATGATGAATGATGTACTGTAAGTGATAATTACAACACAGTAATTGCTAATCATTTGATACCAAGCCTCAGAGTTGCATCGCCATGCCAGTTTACAAGTGTTTTAATAAATGTGGATTCTCTTGAGAGAAGAGGAAGCGGTCTTTAAGCAGTGCTCTGGTGCGCCGTTTTGTTCTTATTGGAGATATTTTCAGATTTGTTTCAGGATGCTTTCAGGAACCTCTTGAAAAGCCAAGCATTTTGAAGCAAGTGTAACGCCCCCCCCCCAAAAAAAAAAAAAAAACTTAAACACTTTTCCCTTTCTTCTTCCTGATAGTCTTTTTTTAAATAATAATTATTATGATTGTGATTATGATTATAATAATAATAATAATTATTATTATTATTATTATAACCAGTGAGTAACGATTGGCACCAATCTTGAGGAGGAAACTTTGTTACTGGTGCAGAAGCCATGGAAAAAAAAGAAAAAGCACAGTTTCAATTTTCTAATGAAAAAAACAAAACAAAACAAAAGTTTTGGCACTTTTGTGCAGCGGAAACAAACAGTTTCCTTAGACATGCAGCTCAGTCTCCTGGTGGTAAGGAGAAGTTCACAAATTGGCCTCCAGGTACGTCCATGGCCTTTGTGCGAGTTTGAGAGAAAAGCAACAGAAAAAGGAAAACAGCCTAAAGCTCACATCGTTGCTTGACACGTGCCCAGAAGAAAAGCAAAATTAGTCACGAAAGAAACCATTCTGGAAAAGTGTGCACGCTCGCTAGCATGAGGCTCAGGAACAGTGCACCATCAGGGATTTAATGAGACTTTCTCTTATTCTGCTGTTTTTTTTTTTCTTTCTTTTACTTCTTTCTCTTTCCAAAGTCAGGCGTGTTTAAGATCCGGAGCTTGGCTGGAGTGCTGTGCTGTCTGGCTGTAATTATAACCACATGCGTCTTCTGCACCCCTACACCCCCTTTTCTTTTCTTCTCTTCTCTTCTCTTCTCTTTTCTTTTTGTGCTCTCTCGTTTTTTACCCACCCTGACCGCATCGGGTTTAAGATATTCTGTAAAATAGGATGTCAGTTTTGGCTAAACCAGAGCAACTTCTATTCGTGTTAGATAGCTGAATACAAGGTGCCGAGAGAGGAAGAGAGAGGGAGAGAGAGAATGATATGGAACGAGAGATGGAGAAACGAGAGATCAATGCACCGCTGCCAGAGGAAAGAAAGAGCGAGGGAGGGAATAGAGAGGGAAGCTCGCTCTCCTCTGGCTCTGCTGAAATCAGCCTCTCTATTATTCATTTCCTTTGTTGTGCGACTGTGCCACGGCAAGACTCTTCGTCCCGTAGTATATCTCCTTCCTGCAAGAGTGAGGACGTGAACCAGAGAAAGTGGGGGTCCTGCTCTCATTCTGATAGCTTTGATAGTTGCATTTTTCTTCTCTCTTGCCTTTGCTATGGGAGGAAAAGCTTTAACATTACCCATATGTAGTATGACACAGAGGAGTGTGGTTTAAATACAGAAGTACAGAAGATTTTTTTTGACTGTTTGGGGTCGAGGTCGTCTTTTCCAGGCCTTTGTTTTTATTTGTGAAGGATTGCTTGATACAGTTAACGCTTCATGAATGGTGAAACTGCGTACTGTACGCACCTGGCATGCACTCAAGACTGAACTTTGCCGGAAATCCCCGCTGTACCCGCTATTTTTTTTTTTCCATCCTTCTCATGCAATAGTCCACTTGTCTGGAGCCAGACGTGCAGTATCGTTCAGTCGCCATCCTACAGTTCCTCTGTGCTACTCAACTCTAACACTATTGATTCAGCTCAGCAGCTAATAATTACATACTGAATGGATTGAATCAGGTGCGCTGACTCCGAATCTGAATCTGAATCTGCTGAATCTGAACTCAGCTTATATCTATGTTTTGGTTCAGGGATTTGTTCATGCAGGAATGTGCATGTGATTTGATTTGTTGCATAAATGACTCACTGGAAATGAATCCAGTCGAATGGTCTTAGCTGGTCAACGTTGGTGGAAAAAAAAAAAAAAAAGAATCAAATTTAATGTGTTACAAAGTTCATGGTTTTTGGTTTGTGTTTGTATGACTGTGAAATTATTTTGTTATTATTTAATTTGTAACTAGCTATTTATAATATAATTTAAAAGAAATTGATTCATTTTCACTGACAGTAAAAGAATTAGTCAAAATTAATCTCCATCGGGGTGGACAAATCATGCATTTATTAGCTAGCTAACTGCGCAAGTGAAATGTCCAATGTGCTGCCCAGTCCCATGTTTTGTTGCCTGGAAATCTAAGTGACGAGGCTAAAATGTGCTAACTAATGTAATGTTATAAAAAATACAGACAATAATACAGGCTAAAGGAAATGTACAAGTATATGATCATGTAGCACATTGGGTTTGTACCCCTCAGTAAACCGTCCCCAAGTTGTTGACGAACGTGTCAGCTGTGAGACGTCTTGTTCTGTCCTTGCATCACATGTCTGACTAGCATCGTTATTTTCTCTCAGCGTATAACCATGAGGTGACTGCATGTTGTGCTAGCAGGGACGTTATATATCAGCTTTGCGGTGGACTCGATATTTCTCAGTGTTTTTTCACTCTGTTAGTTACAGTATTGAGGTATGTCACATACTGCACTGTTTAAACATGCACAGCAATTAAAAACTTTTTTTTTTTTTGACGAAAGTCAAGAAGGAGTAGTTTTTTTTTCTTTCTAGTTGTTAACCTACTTAAACAGCAGGCAAGTATGAATAAAAATTCATTGCCCTGACATAAAATCTACTTGTCCCAGGTACCCAGGCTACTGATCTGTCCAACTCTGTACTGGTAAAGAATCTCTGTGTAACAATGATTACTCCTGATTAAAGGAGCAGTTTGTAATTTTAGAGCTCTCTGCCGCATGCAAGGTGAGTTGAATTTGAAAAGAGTAGCCTTTCCCATAAAACTGTCCGTCCTCACCGCTTCTGTTGTAACTGCATACAGGAAAGCTCTGCTCTGGCTGTGGGCGGAGCTCATTTCCGGGCCAGAAAAACCTCTGTTGAAGAGTTCTCAATTGAGATCATTGATACGATTATTACTGGCATAGAAACACATTTTAGGAACAAGTTTAACAAACCTCACTAAAGCACTAACTGACACCAGGACCAGTAAAAGAAACTGTGTCTCATTATCTGTTTTTTTTTTTTTTTTTTAATAATTTTACTAAATGTGTATCAATACTAAACATCTTTACAACACATACCATACATTTTTCTACTAATAAAAAAAAAAATGCCAAAAAAAACACCTTAAACTTTTTCTTGTTAAAAACAGGTTGGTAAATTTGAAGCCATATCTTCCATCTCTTATTTATGTTTAAAGGGATGTATTTTAAAATTAATTTTACCCAGGTACAGATACACATATGCAGAGATTTACGCATATGCAACTGCAGTCAGAAACTCACTGGCTCCGTCTCGTTCTCTGTAGTGCTACACGGTGACTCACATGGGTGAATGGTGCTTAGAAGTTTTTACGACTTTTCGCTCTTTCTGCCTGTTTTTAAAATTCTTTTTTTTCCTCCAATAATGAGAAGTGGGTGTTGGTGTGAAGGTTATTCATTAATGTCCTCTCGTGTGTGTCAGCTCTCCCCGACAGCAATAAAAGGAACGCGCACACCTTTGATCAGGAAACGCCAACACGTGTCGAGTGGAGCTGCACGCCGGTTAAAATAAATTCTTAATTTGAGCTCGGGTGGATAGTTGGGGGGTGGGGGGTGGGGGGTGGGGGGATTTGGTTTGTAGGTCTTGGCTGGAGAGAGTTCACTACTTGAAATGTTTTAGAAAACGAGAGAGGAAATGATTACAGGAAAAAGTGCACGTGAAGTTGTGGTTACTTGCTTTGAGTGGTAGAAGTCCATCCTGGCTGTTAGGCGTATTCAAATACGTTCATATTTAATTGCTTTAACACTGAAATAAAGACTGTTCATTTGGGTTGAGCTCAAATTTGCCACCCTTCCTGTTTCATTCTTAGTGATGCATGTCCTTTGATTTTATAGCAAACACACAAAATATAAATAAATAATAAACGGAATAAATATGAATAATAAATAATAAATAATGAAATAAATAATATTTATGGGACCAGACAGTTGCTTCTTACATAATAAATACTGTGAAATGAAAATAAATAAATAAATAAATAAAAAACCTTTGACAGAAATGTTGGAAACATGGAAATTTTCACCTTGAAATTTAAATAGACGATCAGAATATCATCATAATTTATGATTTTTGATTATATTTTTTGATTATACCTGCTCATTAAAGAAATTTTTCCTAATGGAAAAGTCACTTTATTATGGTTTGTGCTTATTAAAAAAAACATTGTGACCAGAACACAACATATGGGTTAAATAAACCGGTGCGCACGTGTGTGTGCGTGTGTGTGTGTGTGTGTGTGTGTAGTGGATGGGCTGGGCTGCGGCTCATGATCTGGTCTGTATTCATACTGAATGTTTGAATCTGGCTCTGGCGGTTATTGATCAGCTGCAGTGCTAGCTAGATGGAGTAGTGCACACCAGATACAATGGCGGATTCCCCAGGGCTTTCTCAGGAACTGCAGCTCAAGGGCTGTTAATGCTGGACTCCAGCTCATGGCACAGCCGGGTCAAATTTCTGGAACTAATGGCTACTGCTAGATATACTGGAGTGGCATAATACAGTAGAGCCCAGAAGTCTGAGAGCAGTGCCAAGAACTGGTTTTACTTCATCGTTTATCAAAAACGCACACAAATGTTTAAAATTTTATATATATATATATATATATTTATATATGTATTATTACATAAATTATAAAAAATAAAATTAATTAATTAATTTATTTATAAATTTATATATTTTATACATTTATTTATCTATCTATCTATCTATCTATCTATCTATTTATTTATTTACTCTATCTACCTATCTATTTGCAACTTATTTGCAATGTTAAATGAGACAATATCAAGTATATTTGGAGATATATAACATATAGCATAATGTGTGGAATTTTCCATCCCAGCAGTATTTTATATAATGTAACAATTATTTAAATAAAAATTAATCACATGGTGTTGCAAGCAGGATGTTCACATATTTTTATTTCATTTTAGTCATTCTATTCTTTCTTTCTTTCTTTCTTTCTTTCTTTCTTTCTTTCTTTCAGCTAGTAAGTCAAAAGCCTTCGTAGACTTATATCCTTCTTCCAGTCTATCCATTCGTCTCTCTTTTCCTCTTGTGCTTTACTCTGTCTCTCTCCCTCATCCCTTCTCTCTGGTGGTTTGACAGATTGGCGGTACAGTCCAGGCCAAAGACAGCCCCCTCCTCCTCAACATTCGGTCCCAGCGGGAGGCTCCGTGGAGGGAAATCAGTGAGCGAGCTCAGTCGGGGGTCTGGGGCCCCACAGCAGGAGCTCTCCATAGCTGTGAAGAGAACATCAATTAAACCACTATAAATATTTAAGTGCAGAAAAGATTCAATAATATTAGGTCAGGGAGGTGTCAGAGCCTGACCCCCAGATGAAAGTCCTGGAGTGATAAATGTCACCAGAATGTCTCTGCAGCAAGCAGTCTTGCCAGACATTGACGAATGACCAAAAGCATGCACATGATATTGCAGGGCTTACTTTAAATGGCATCATTCAGTGTCTTTGGAGGACAGAATTAAATCAGAAAACAATAATCAAGTCCCCTGGTGAATAGGTGAACATCTGCTCATACAATCTGCAAGGGTATGACTAGTATTTAAAAAGATTATTGTTTTTTGTAAGCTCTTTTATATTGATACATCAGTTTATTTGAATGAATGTATGGCTTATTACCCTTGCATACCAGGGACATGAACATCTTCTGATATATGGACATTGAAAAACAATTATGTCCAGTCTGTTTTCTCTAAGCTTAGCAAACTGCTCTTTGCATTTCATTATTCGTCTTACCCTGTGCTAAAAAAGCTGATAGAGAGAAGCATGACTCCTGGCCATCAGTTAGCTTAAGCAGAGTGCCATTGATCCCCTGTCCACTCTTTGGGGGATTCAGGTAGGAGAATGTCTAGATCTAATGGATTAATGGGTCTAAACCTGGGCGGAGAGCAACCCGGTATTGACTTTGAGCTCTAATCCCTTGGATCTCCATGACCTTGCTTCTTGCTGAGCACCCGCACCGTTTGTCCTGACAGCGCCAAAAGCCAGCTTGTGTGAGGAAGCAAGCCCATGAGGGTAGTGAATGATCTCAGCGGGTCTTGCTAGACTGTTAAAGGAGCCAAAAGGAACTTTTAGGGCAGTGATTTGGTCTTTGTCTTTGATTAAGGTTATTTTCACACTTATGATTTTTTTTTTCTGGACTCTGCATGAGAGTTTGTTACATTTAGAGAAAACTGTTTTTGAGCCCGGGAGTGGCCAGAGAACTGATCACTGGTCTTCTTGAAAATGGTGGCTTAGGGCATGAGGTGTGGAAGCTATTCGCTTTCGGGGCTGTGTGCACAGTAATGTGATTGGTCCAACATGTCTTCCTGTTTCAAGTTTCCTGTTATAGCAAGATCTTTGTAGGACTGGAGCACTGTAATTAGCTTACCTTTGTGGTATGTGTGCTTGCACTGACAACATCGCGAAAAACACATGTCTAGCATGGCTCAAAGTCTTTTTTTATAAGAGACTGCATTCTTGTTTTCGCAGATATGCCTGCACGATGGTATGATGTGCATTCAAATGCACTGTTCTTCATCTGCTGAATGTTGGTACCAAAGGAAAACGCAAGCGGGTGAACTTAGTGCCTACCATTTTGCAAACCTGTGTTCACAAAAGTGATGTAAGGAATTGTGCAATTGATCTATAGTTCAGAAGCAAACTTGCAATTATGAGTCCATTAGCCAAATGTGCAGAATCAGACCTGGTCACAGAAAACAGTGTGAAAACACCCTAGATATCAGTCAATGTTGATTAAAAAAATGTTTTAAATAGTTTCGGTTGTTTCAAGGGCAATTCTTAATGTGAAAATTTTTGCTTTGATGTTTAACATATACGTCTGCATAATAACGCAGGCCTAGTACTTCATGCAAATTGCAGTACAAAGATTTGGAAGGTGTATAACTGGCCACATATAAGGACTAGCAGCTATTGTAAAGCCAAACAAACTGAAATGAACATGAGCAAACCGCCACTTTGAGCAAGCTGCCACTCTCCCATTACGCGCCTGACAGTCTAGAAAAAGACATAAAGTGCTGTGATCATGCCCTTTGAGGATTGCTGGTGTTCGGGTGACCATGCCTGGCATGACTGGCCCCTGTCCCATGCCTCCTTCAGCGCTGTTGGCCAAGCATCTGCCTGGAGCAGGCTGGGATTTTCATCTTCTCCCACCACCTCCTGCTTGCTTCTGCTAGAACCCCAAAGGGATGGGTATGCAGATATTTTTAGAGGGTATGTTCCACAAGCCTCCATCGTCATGAGAGAATGACAATGGAGGGTGTTGGGTTACATCAGTACTTGGCGTTCAGGCTCAGGGAGTTAGGAGAGGAAAGAATCCTGGGTGGCCTTGATGAGTACTGAAACGGTGCTCCTTAAGGAATTTCACACCCATGTGATACACCCCCTCTTTCTAAAATACAGCATAAATGGAGGGTTTTGTACATCTAGATCTTTCTGAGATTCTAATGTGGGTGTAGAACGTTATGCACCATGGGACATTTATTTGAATCTGTCCCTGAAGTAGATGCAATTTTGGACTTAATATTGTGCAAGAAGCAATCTGGACTATGGACTATAATTTTACAAAATGAAGTAAGTCATGAATGCATCAGATCGCCTGATGTTCTGGAGAAAGACAATGCCTGAAACTTTATGTCTTCAATGTGGCCTGCTATAATAAGACACAGTTGATTATATAAGGAAAATGGTTCTTACTTATTCCAAGATGGCAGCCTTTCCACCCTCAGTAGGTAGTTGTTGGTACACGCCAGTTTCAGAACTAATCTTTGAAAATTTGTGACTTGTCTTGGTAGGAAAAAAGCAAACAGCCCTTAGGTCATGGTATATTTATATACCTTAAATGAACACATTTATTTCTAAGCATGAAAATAGAGTATATCAAAACTATAAGAACAAGAACAAGCTTAAAGATACCTTGTGAGATCAGCAGCAAAATCAAGAACTGTTCAAGTATTTAGCCATAGCTTTAATGGGTGAGGATTGGGTGTCCTATCCAAGATGTATTCCCCTCTCATGCTCAGTGTTCCCAGGATGCACTGGGATTTTGCAACTCTGACTAGGATAATGCAGTTATTGAAGATGAACAGATTCATTTATTGGGCGGGCCAGAACCTCTTGAACCCTCTGGCAATATACCCAACAACCTAGGTGGTGTAGCCACCTGTCTCAACTCTTTATTATTGTGCATTCTACCCGGTTTGTTTTAGTTCTTCAATGAAGAATGGTACAGATTCACTTGCAAGGCACTGAAAATAACCCAACATCTGAGAATATTGAAACTCTGAAAGCTAGTTGTTGATGTTGGTCCTGTATAATATTGCATTGTGAGGATCCTTATGGGGTCTTTGGATTGGCTGGCTTTTCTGGCTTTTTAAGAAGGTTCTACTTGGAACCCCTTCTGAAAAGGAAACCCTTTGATTTAAGGTGGATTTTTTTGAGCTACATAACTGAACTGGTAAGGACCAACACATCTCCATTCTTTGGATGGCTAGCTGTTCTAGATTTCTAATAAGGTTCTACTTCTTTTTTGAATGTGTTTTTTAAGGTTCCACAAAGAGGGTTCCTCAGAGAGACAAAAGGACCATTAATGTGGGGTTTTTTTTGGTTTTTTTTTTTACCTCTTAAAGCTTTTTGAAAACATTTTTGACACTTCTTGGATAAAAGATGATACCTAGAGGTAATTTGAGAGGATATAACCTTCCAGAGATTGATACTTATTAATGAATAAAATCCTTCACCATGGGCAACAATGCATTAATTTGATTAATTACACAGTGTGTTGCATCTTTGTTGCCAAGACAGGTCAGAGGGAAGGTTCTCACTAAAATGTATTAAAATTTTAGTCATTGTGTTTTAAGTGGACATGGACGTTTAGGAAACGTTCGTTTGTGGTGATCACCATTGATTATTCATCACAGTGACATTATGAGGAAGGTGTTTGACAGATGAGGCTTTGGATGCGAATGTAGTGCCTTCCATTTGTTTCATGACTGTCAGCTCCATTTTGAGACAAGGTTGATGTAAGAATTGGCCTAGAAGGCTTGTTCCATTTTATGAATTAGATGGCCACTGCAGAGCCGCAAGATTGATAGCCAGCGCCATTGCAGACCTGGTTCGCCTTTGAAAGACAACACTGCAGATACGAGAATATTGATGTGTGCGACCCGTGGCTGCCTGCAAGCAAGGCTGAATTATTCAGGGAAGTGTGTCACATTGAGAGCGTAACACACACCAATCTCAGCTTTGCATGCTTTGTCTCGCTTTGTCTTCTGATCCGTTGAATTGGCAGACACCATGTTCAGTGCAGGGGTTCTGAATTCATCTCAAACATATTTTATGTTTTTGTCATGTTTTAAAACACAGTGTGATGCGTTCTAATGTGATGTAACTTACAGAAGTGCAACAAGTTCTGCAAATTTTTGGATTCCAGAAGAAGCAGACTCTTTACATTTGGCTAATAGTCAAGTTAGGCTCCTGTTCTTTCTGGATGTACTTTAAGGAAGTGTATTGTCGATTTAGTGATGAAGACAATAAAATAAAATATTATGCTGTGATTTAAGGTGGAAACTTTTGATCTACATTCATAACTGTTCTTGTAAGGACCATCACGAACATCTCCGTACTACCAGTATCACACGTTTGGTCTAATGCTTAGAACCATTCTTTGGGTGGGTTGCTGTTCTAGCTTTCTGAGAAGGTTCTACTGGAGCCTTTTCTGAATGAGAGTTGTAGGGATTTACAGTGAACCTTGAAGGGACAAATAGAAGAAGCATTAATGTGATCGGTTGAGCCTTTTTTCTAATCTCAAAAAGTATACATTTTTAACTCACTTTAATTAAATACTTGGAAAAAATATGATACATAGAGATAATTGGGAATATAACCTTCTGGAGATCGATAATTTTTACTTAAGGTGTAATCATGTCTCTTTACTACAAGTAAACTACCACAGTTGGTCTAACGCTGTTGAGTCATTTTTCCTTTCAGTTCGTAGCTAAAAGCCATGGAGACATATAGAGATAATGAATACAATAACAATTCAGTTTTAATGTTAAACTGATTAATATTTTTATAAACCTAATTGTATCCAATTTTATACTTCCATGACTCCTAGTTAATAGCGTAACTCTTGCAGCAGTTGTCCCAGTGGACGCAGCACCCAGCAGTGACCATGGCACGCTGTTTTTCCGTTGTTTTCCACCACAGATCGCGAGTGTGCCCCCGACACGGTATGTGAGGATGCCGAGGACGGGCGTCTGACGAGGAGGAGGTGCTCTCCCGGGGAAGGGGACGAGGGGGAGGAGGAGGACGAGGAGCACAGCTGCCGTTCCTGCCACCAGGTTTTCGACTCAGCGAGCGATCTTAGCCAACACAAGATTAATCAATGCCAGCTGACAGGTAAACAATGCTCACTCCATTCCTCTTAGCTTATAGCCTAGCTTACACATAGCACCACCAAAACCTGTCTCTTGGGCCTTGTATGTCCTCTGTCCTTTGTCTTTCTTATTTCTGTCTAAAGATAATTCAGTTCTTACAATCTGTCCTCAAATTACCATGGCACATCATAATTAGGATTAAATGACATCTCTCAAACAATAACACATATAACACAGAGTTTGGCTAATGACTTCCTCCTGCAATATTCTGGAGCTTGACGAATATCCAATGAGTGTCTGAGGGTCACTGGAAGATGAGTGTCATTTCTTGTCTGATGTATTAACACGGCTAAAAATACCCTGACAGCGAGGGCTGGGAGAGCTAATGATATCAGCTAAAGGCTTTTGGTGGACTGGGCGTCCTCTTTATGTTATACTAGCTTTCAGTCTTTGTAACTGATCTAGGTTACTGGGGTTCACTATGTTTCGCATTAGTCCTGTTATTTGTTTTGTAACTTATTATTTTATTTTACGTACTTGCCACTTTGACAGTAATTCTCTTCCATGAGAAATCATTTGTCTTTGCAAAAACATAACATTTTATCATTGTCAGATCACCAAAGGAAGGCGTATGAGGCGTTGCAGCCTTCTTAATATTTCAGCTTTGAGCTATACTAGTACTAAACTAGTACTAAGAGGGGGAAAATCTTCATCAAGAGACAAATGCAGAAAAACAAGACTAATTCCAAGACTTTATATATAGCTCAGTGCTTCACACCAGTATGCATATGGGTTATACAATAAGTAAGGAAAAAAAAAAACACTTGGGAACATGCTGTTGCAGGAGGATAATTAACAACGAGGTGATGTGATCCAGGTGATGTGAAGCAGAATTACTGTTACCTGCCCAAAGTTGCAAAAAAATGAAGCTAAAACAATAACAAAAGCACAAGGAAAACTGGGAACAAGCAGCACTTGCCATGCTGGGAACTGGAGACTCATTCCATAAGTGTGAAATATAAGTTTCTTCACAGAAACTTCACCACATCAATGTTTATACATTTTTATTTGATAAACAAGAACACATTATTAAATCCGCTTATTATTAGTCTTAGATTATGTGAGCATTTACCTCACAGCTCCCTCCGAATGAGCTGTTCATATAGAAACAGTGTGTTATAGTCAGAGCTGCTGTTGTAGGAAATTAATCAACGCCTTGTGACCGATCAGAATTGAAAATTCAACAGTGCTGTGGTTTGCACTTATAACAAAAGAATGATTATTCTTTCAGGAAACAGGGTTGATTCAAAATGTATAGAGAAATGAGTGTATCTGGCCAAAAAGAGATTGTTAAATAAATATTTTCACTAGGAAGCAGTATAGGTTCTGAGCGCAGGTTTAGTCCAGAGAGCCGAGCACCTCCTCTTCCCTGTAGACCAGATTTATTTTAGCAATGACAATAAGCCTTTGTGTGTCTTTTCATCTGAAATGTATAAGAGCTCTGTATGAGAGAGGGAGAGTGAGAGAGAGAGAGTGGTTTGCATATGTGCAATGTGCGAGTGATCAAAATTCTCTTGTATCTAACCACAAATTATAGGGCATGAATGACTTGGATCGGTCTCCCGTGTCTAGACAACCAGAAAGATATCCCATCTGAGTATTACAAAGACTTTCCATTCACTGGGAGCTCCTTGATTTGTGAGGGAATAGATTTTATGAACACGTTGCACATGTGGTAGTGTGTGTGTGTGTGTGTGTGTGTGTGTGTGTGTGCAAACAGAATGAGCAATGTCTGTGATAAGTCATGTTGTTTTATACCACTAGCAGGTTGTAACTAATAATACAGTCTAGACTTAAAAGTAAAAAAAAAAAATCCACCATGAATGGATATTCATTTTTATAATTCTAATGTGATCTTCAATGACACCCAAGCTTTATTTTGCAATGGCTTTTTAGAGTTTAAACGTCTTTCACCGACATGATGTTCTATGGTCACTTTGGTTAACGGTTTCCTTCATTACCCACAATGCTGTTCGACTTCTTGCTGATAATGGTGCAGTGAGACTTAGCTGTCTCTTCATCTCTACTAAAGAAAGTGATTCAGCGGGGCTATATTCCTTTAGTCTGTCCGGCTCTCATGCTAATACCACTGCAAGTGACATCAAAGAGTGCTAACTAGCCAAGCCAAGTCTCTGTCGTAACCTAGAGTTGTATAGCTGCATTGCATTCTGGGCATTTGAGTACAACAATTGCATCACATCTCCACTACTTCTACATTGGATTTCTCATTAAAATAACATTACACATCGCTGGAAAATGGTGAGTGAAAAAAAGAGGCTCTTGCTCTTTTGTTTTTAGGAGCTAACTTCTCCTGAGAATAATATACATACGGCACCAACCGACAAATAGGTGGCAGAATCACTAAACACATCACAAATATTTCAATATAAACATATGCAATGTGTTTCAGGTTGGAACTTTCCTTTAAGAGAAGCTTGTTTTGTGACTAGTGACTATGGTTATTTTACCTCTTCTACCACTTGACAGTCTCATTTTTAAATATGGAGTCATGGGGGATGGGGGATGGGGGGTGGTGTTTGATTTTTCTTGATTATGATCCCAGACCTCAAATGTTTCTGCCATCCTTTCCATTAGAGCAAGACCTCATTAACGTCAAGCTCTTAGACAAATAACTTCTAATTGAACAATGCCTGAAAAGCGGTTTGAATTAGACCCTCTGTGGAAGCCAAATAAAAGGACATAATTACCATTTGGGAACTGAGTAGACAGGTACATTGAAAATGCTTTTTTTTTTTTCCCAAAGAATGGACGCAAATGGATCTTTTATAAAAAGCATTTTACGATCTGCATGTCTAATTGATTTTTAATTGCTGAGCGTTCAATCTGTTTTTCAAGTGGTAGAAAAGGAATGGCTTAGAGAATGCTGGACGTGCCTTCGTTACAGAATGTCGAGAGTGTGAGAGAAACACAAAGCGGGGGAAAAAAAGAAAAAAGAGAGATGTAACATGTCATCCCAATCAATGGCTGCCTTTGTCTAGCCTAGTCTGGGAGAGGTTTATCACCTTTCCGTGCACTTAAGGCGCGACCGCTGGCCTGCGCCGAGGGAACCGGTGGAGTATGGATCAGCCCGTGTCCCTCCTCCGATCGGCGCTATTGATCGTGTTAATGCTGGACTGCAGAAGGAGCCGGAGGAAGAAAGATGAGGCAGAGAGAGTGAGGGAGAGAGAGGGAGAGAGAGAGAGAAAGAGTGAAGAGTGAGAGAGGGGAAGGGAAAGAGAGAGGTGCACATGCTGCAGGAATGTGTCTCTAGGGAGCAGGCCATCTTCGACTAGGGCAGGGCTGGAGGAATGCTTGCGGCACCCCACCTCCCACTCTCGTCTTCTTCGTATCGACCCCCTCTACGCACAAATACACACTCCCTTCAGCAGGGACTCTCCAGATGCTTGGGCAGGGCTGCAGGAATGCCTCCCCAGAGACTCGGCAGAGTCGGGTGGATGGAATTCTCCCCAGGAGAGGTGGAGGAAGCAGAGCGGAGGTATATTTACCCCCTAAAAGCCTCCTGTGCTCTCTGGTTCTGGCTCTGGCTCCGGGACGGCTGCGGATCAGGTTTCTGCTCTTTAAGAGCCCGTCATCCTCATTCATCCATACGTCTGATCAAGGTCAGGGGAGTTTGGGTGCAGGTTTCAGGTCAGATCCTCGCCTCCTTTATCTCGACCAAGCCCTTGTGAAGAGCAATTCTCTCTACAAAAAGCAATTGATCAAGGAGGAGAAGTGTTAAAGAAATCCAGTACAGTGGCAGTCTGATTTTGCTTAAGAGGCTTAACACTTGGTGCACTCTAGGCAACATGCGAGGAGAAAGCAGCACTTTTATTGATATGCTTGGCCATTACCGAGCCCATTCCGGTTCAGAGACTAGAGACTCCCCGAGCACAGTACACCAAGCACCTTTCCTCTACACTGAGAGCCAGCAAAGTATGCTTGTTAATTGCTGTCATCTTTTAACACCTGGAAAAACAATGAGATGACTAAACACTTCTCGCTAAGGCTGGTACGCACTACAAGAACTGATTAGCATTAATGGTGAGGCTTAAGACTGGGAGTCATGTTTCAGTCCCAGCTGCACTGTGTTCTGTGTCTCTGGATCCTCGGGAAGCAAATGCCAATGTTTATGTTGGGAGGGAGGCATGGCGAGTTTCTCTCTGGTCACATGGCACAAGAAAAGAGCAACAATTTTAACAATAAAAGGCATGGCGTTAAAGAAAAACTCCAACATTTTTCAATTTCATCTCTATCGACTGCATCTACAGCGTATATCTGGTTAGCACAGTCATGTTTACCTGTACTGAGAAGAGAACAGAGAGCCTGCTTACTCAAAACTCACCTATAATGAAAGTCTAAGGGCAGTTTAAAATGAAAAATAGAAACTAAAAATTAAAATTAAAACTACATTTAAAATACCTAACTAGAGAATATAACACATTTCAAAGCTAGAACGTTTTACTATCTAATAATAAAGGCCTTAAGGTGAGACAGACATGTTCTTTTATAGTTTCATCAAATGTTAATCATTGTAATGATGCTAATTCTCAAATCTTGAAAGATTAGTCTCTTCTTTGCGAATTGCTGTATATATAAATAAATATTAAAGTAACTACGGATTATTACACCTGACCTCAAAGTTGGAATCATAATTTCTTCTTTCTGGGGAAAAATAATAACAGAACCACTGATTATTACAACCTCGCTGTTTTCGTAATGTTGCCTCAGTATTTTCTTTAAAAAAAAAGAAGCTAGCTAACAATAAAAGTCTTATGATGAAAGGAACATGAGAGATGAAGTCTTTCCAAAGCTGTTCTTTTGTAGGTTCGGCAAAAGTTTAAACACTGGAGCATAGGACTTTGCGATTATTTGTAGTTTTATCGTTATTGCGTTGTGGGTTTCTGCGATGAAGACATTGTGGATGGCTGCTGTATAAACAAGTGGCATAAAAGTTGGAAAGAATAGTGTAAGTCCATTATGCGCACACAGCAGAGTGTTTCTCTCTCTCTCTCTCTCTCTCACACACATACACACACACACACACACACCTGAATCATAATTTTATTAGCTATAAATAATTAGCTATTAGGCCGAAAAAAGATCACTGTCCTAAGTTTAGTGTGAAGTGTGTCAGGCAGTTCTATGAATAGGTATGAACACTAACCCTGTCCCTAACACTTACCTTAGCATTTGGATCATTTATATAAAGTGAATTGTAAAGAAAAAAATGTAACAAACCTATGGATTTCCAAGAATGAGCCCGTGTTGGAAATAGCCCATCTATGAAAGGACTAATTATACAAATTCATAAGATTTTATAGCTCAACAGATGCATGTAGGTCCGTATTATGAGTGAGTTTTGAGTGTTTTCTCTATACCATGAAATGTCTATTATGAAATGAGTATAAATATATATGTATGTATACAGTCATGTGAAAAATTTATGACACCCCATTAAATATTCAGTTCTTTATAAAGAAATGTCAACATGTCAATTTCTGATCTTGTTTTAATTTGTACCTGTAGATGAAAGTGATGTAACTGCATGTAAACAACAAAAAATCACTTTGTTTTCACTTCTTAAACAAAAGAAATCAACAAAAATGAGTATTTCAATTGAGGAAAAAGTTATCACACCCTATGCCCTAATAGCTAGCGTTTCCCCCTTTGGCTGAAATAATCTCAATGAGGCGTTTCTTGTAGCCATCTACCAGTTTCTGACATCGACTGGAAGAAAGTTTCCCCCACTCCTCAATGCAGAATTCTTTCAGCTGTGTGATGTTTGAGGGGTTTCTTGCATGCACAGCCGGTCCTTGGTGGATTTACTGGTATGTTTTGGGTCATTGTCATGTTGCAAGGTCCAGTTCTGCTTCAGCTTCAATTTTTTTGACAGATGGTCTCACATGTTCCTCCAGCACCTTCTGATACAATGTAGAATTCATAGTGGATTCTGTGATGGTGAGCTGGCCAGATCCTGCTGCAGCAAAGCCCCAAACCATAACACTTCCACCTCCATGTTTCACAGCTGGTATGAGGTTCTTTTGCTGAAATGCTGTATTTGGTTTACGCCAAACATGCCCTCTGTTATGGTGTCCAAATAATTCAATTTTAGACTTATCTGTCCAAAGCACATTATTCCAGAAGTCTTGGCCTTTTTCTATGTGTTTTTTGGCAAACTTCAGTCTTGCCCTCATGTTTTTCTTAGACAGCAAAGGTTTCCTCCTTGCACACCTCCCATGATAATTAAAGTTGTGCAGTCTCTTTCTGATTGTAGATTCATGCACTTTGACATCAACTGTAGCAAGAGCTTGCTGTAGGTCCTGTGATGATATTTTAGGGTTTTTGGAGACTTCTTTATGCATCTTGCAGTCTGCTCTTGGGGTGAATTTGCTTGAACGGCCTGACCTGGCCATGTTGGCAGTTGTTTTAAATGTTCTCCACTTGTAAATGATTTTCCGGACAGTGGAATGGCTGATTACAAATTCTTTTGAGATTTTTTTATATCCCTTACCAGCCTCATAAGCATCAACAATTTTCTTTCTGAAGGCCTCAGCTCTTTGGATCTCACCATGGTGATACCTCTCACTTCGACAATTAAGAGCAAAGCAAACTAAATGTCTGGTTTTAAATAAGGCAAGCCTCTTTCAAAATGCTCTGTAACCATGTTCTAATAATTTGCACCTGATGTGATACATCTGGAGGTAATTTTAGCCATTTTAAGTACAAATAAATATGGGGGTGTCCTTACTTGTTCCTCACAAGAAATTGGATTTTTTTTAACTACATTTTACAGATCATTTTAAAAAGACTTTTCTTTGGTTTTATTTGTTTTGTTATATTACCTGAATCTACCAATATTGTTAAATTGTCCTAATTTTTTCACATGACTGTATACATATGTATGCATATGTGTGTATATATATATATATATATATATATATATATATATATATATATATATATATATATATATAGTAGAAGAGGGTTGTGCTAATGGTTCCACTGTCATACACTGGAGAATGTTAGCTGTGACTCCTTCACTGTGGGAAAGTTATTAAAAAATATTTTTGAGAGACATCATGCCCTCAAGAAGAAGCCCTTACTTTGACCCCATACTTACGTTGAGACAAGTGAGAGAAAAGTGCAACTTTAACAATTCCACAGAACTCATTTTAGGTTGTTTTTTTTTTTTTTGTAACAAAGAAAGAAAGGTGAGAGTAACCACAGCAAGCCTGCAGCTCGCTTACAGAAATACATCCTGTCACTCCCAGAAACGTCCTCTCTCCATGCTCCGGCCGCTCCCCCAGTGGAGATTATTTCCTCTCTCATTTCCCTGAAGCTGCTGCTTTCCTTCTGTCCTTCTGTGGAAAACCTTCCCCTTTGCGAGGGCCCTTGCGAGGTGGCCTTTTTAATAAGTGCCTTTCCCCGTTCTCATCATGGCACAGAGAGAATAAGCTAAGCACGCCTCAGCCAGATGGCCAACGATAATGAAAGCGATTCAGGGTCACAAGTAGAGGGTGGAAGAGGAAAAGTATGCCTTGTGCTAAAAATCCTAACATCCTTCTAATGAACAAAACAAAACTGTGTTAATAAGTCTGGTTTTCATTCGTGGGTAGCCATATTTGTATGCGCAAGATGACATATTCCTTTAATGTTTGATTAAAAGATGACAAGAATGGTGCCATGTTGCTCTACAGCTCATAGTTGTTTAGTCCTAAATGGGCTTGTTTTTTTTTTTTACTTAACTGACTAACTGAAGGAGTGTGTTTACTGGTGGAAAAACCTTCACTCGTATAAGCGTGTGGAAAAAGAATTCCCTTCTGGTATGGATAGATTTTCATTGAGGTTCAGGGTGAAAATTAAGAATATCACAACTCGCAAAGCGTAAATAAAATTATTAATAATAATATAACTGCTGATTCTTAAACCTTTTTGCTTAGTAACCTAGCTAGCTAGCTAACCGAAACCCTACGTTCCCTTCAAGGACCATCTTTAACTGTCTGATTTGTTCTTTAAGCCGTCAATAAATTATATTAGTAGATCATAACTATGTCGTAAATATGTTATGGAAAATGTCGTACACTCTCATGTCCAGTGTTAAGTCATCATTACCTGTAATGCTGACTTAACACTGCTGTACAACTAGACATAAATGGTGGTAGTAATTGTTTTGATAGCCATCTTAATGTTTGATGTCATGTCTGTTTATAATACATGCTAATATTTTGCTAAGTGCGGTATGGTAAACCAGTGTTTTATGACAGATATTATGGTTTATACGTTATCAGAACTGTCTGAATGTAATATATTATCTACCGTGATCTTGTGATTGTATTAATTCCAATAAAATGCAAAACTAGTGCTGGACTTAGCACGTCATGTAAGCTGTAATGACAGCAAACAATACAGCTATGATGTTTTATGAATTGAAACAGTCAGAAACTTGTATTATTCAGTGGCTATGGTAGTGAACATGTTATGACTGGTTATGAAATACGTAATTGTCATAAACACATGCTAACTACTGTACACGTAGCAAGAAAATTGCATGTGATATAAAAATTAAACCGCTTTTATACCAAATACTGATAAGGTGACATGTTCATACCACAGCGCTGCTGAGGTCACGATTCTGATCAGAAGTCAGAAAATCAGAAGGTCAGAAAGTGTTGATTCATTTTTTTGTAACAGCAGATCTCACAGTAGTTCTGGCTGTAATTCAAATCAGAGGTTTACATTACTGCGCTCATTCTAATATGTTACTGTTTCTATAGTAACAACACAGGGACTTGTATGGTGGACATAAAAATGTTAAAAAAGTGCAATTGTGTTGTTGATATGGTGAAGTTTTCTATGAAGAGATTGCTATGAAGAGATGTTTATTTAACCTTTATGGAAGGAGTCTCCCGTGTCAGTGCTTTGTAACAGTCAGATTTCCACCATGGGTGAGTCTTCAGAATGGAGGAGAGAGTGGTGAGGGAGTGACTGTTTATAGCTGCTATAATGTAAGCGATCATTTATTTTGATGTGATCATGTCAGTCTACACTGCTGTCGACTTTTATGAAGAAATATAACTGATTTTGATCAAATCATGATATCCAAAAAATTTCCAGATGTTAGCATGTTACAGATGCAGCGTTGTTAACATCAAGCGCAATGTTAATTCTGGAATTAGCAATTCCTCCATGTTTGAGGCTAGGTGTCATGAAGCTTTGATGTGATGTGATGAGATTGGCAGAAGATAAAGAGGATCAGGCGAGAATATCACTTTCCGAGTTGTCGCCCTGCTTGAAAAGAGACCTCATGGTAGACTGAGCTCACTGAATCGATCCCAAACCCACCCTGAGTGCACAGTGTGAGCCGATACGCAGGCTAACACATTTACGGTACTGAGACGGTGTGTTTCTGTGTTGGCGTAGGCAGTGATGTATGACGTTATTTGCGCATTTGGACGTTGTAATCATTGAGGAAGGTGCCATTGTGCTCTTCCTTCTGGGGGGGTGTGTGTGTGTGTGTGTGTGTGTGTGTGTGTGTGTCTCCTCACTGCCTGTGTGCAGAGTCTCCTGCGTCTCCTCTCCAGTGCCTGAAACATTAGCGGGAGTGTCATTAGGCATTCAAAGCAGCTGCAGTCTCGTGAGATGTGCCTCTTTGCTTCTCCCCCAAGCTTCACGCTGCACATTATGCACTGGATCAACTATTTATTGGGCTTTTGTCAGAAGCTCGCCGTGCTGCTCGGCTCAGCCACAATGAGAGGAAGTGAGAGGAGATGCCTCGCTGTGTGAGCTCCTGGATGTCTGCGTTTCCTCCGTGTTCTCTTAATTCCTGCCTGTAAGGAATTTTTTGTTGTGAATAACACACACATGCATCCTTAGGAGGATCTTCAATTGACATATTTATTAATCTCATTAACCAAAATGATACATTTTGGCTCTTTTAGTCAGTTATTATTATTTTTTTTTTTACAGTTGTCCCAACAATGTCAGAACTGATAAATATTCTTATCCTTGTGGGGACATTTGGTTCTCAGTCATGCCCATACACACATATATATACATACATACATGCCCACACACACACTCACACACACACCTGAAAGCACACACATGTAGGCATATAACTGATGCCAGCACATTTACTTCCTGACCCTAGTTAACACATTTAGTCTTTGCCATTTCTCACATGTTCTCTCTCTCTCTCTCTCTCTCTCACACACACACACACACACACACACACACAAACAGATGAGAACAGTATAAAGTGCAGAAAATGGCTTTCAGTTCTGTTTTCATTTGTCTGAGCAGCTGTAAATGTTTCCTTTGAGAACCGTGTAGCGATGAAGGGGAAAGGCGTGTTTTAACCTTTCCTCCATTTACTGCCATCTTCCTGCTCTCGTTATTCTCTTTGACCTCACGTGTGAAAAGAACGATAAACACGCTTGCAAATCTTTGCAATTGTCTGTACTCTGTACTCGGAGACACTCTTACTTTCATCCCTAAACACCAGTGTCGGCTGGTTGTGATATTGAATGGGAAGACTTAAACAAATTCTACTTATCAGTATCTCAGCGTTACTATTATGAAACCATTAAGGTTGAGCCTTATAGCATGGGCAGAAAGCTATGACACATACACGCAGGAACACACACACACATGCACACACACACTCCTGATTTTGAGGAAAAAATGAAGAAATGAATGATCACAAAAGTAATCCATCTAATTTTTCCCCCATTTTCTCCCCATTTCCCACCCAATAGCTAACTCTCCCCTGTCACATGGCCACTACAGATCAGGGAGGGTGGGATAAACACATGCTTTCTCCAAGACACATGAAACCATCCTTCATATGTTTTCCAACTGCTGTTCATGCAGCATCACAGGGTGGTATAACACGCTCAGAGAATAGCACTGTCCGCCCTCTTCCGCATACATGAGCATACAGACACCCTCGATTGGCTAGTGTCACTGTGATAGACAGAGCAGAGATAGTATGCCAGCCCTCCTACCCTGAGAGCATGGCCAGTTTTGCTGTCTTGACTCCTGGCCACATCAGGATTCGAACCCGTGAACTTCCAGTGACAGGGAGATTTTCTGTTGTGCCAGTTTTTGTTGTATTTCACGCACATCACCTCAGTAACTGCTCGTGACGTGCTATGGATGTATCAGTGAAGTGGGTTTAAATAAATTAACTACAATGGATGCTAAACCTAGGGTGTCTGACTTTGCTCTTCTGTGAATCTACAGTCTAGAAATAAGGCACAATTATTATTTTTTTTTACTTCTTACCATTTTGTGTATTTTTACGGCTGACCATCGGTGGGGCTGTTGTTTATGGTTCCACTGAAGTAAAAACAATCCACTTCAAGCTCTTTAATAACAGAAAAGAATGTAATAAAGGGAAAAATGCAGCCTTATTTTCATTTTTCTTGAAAGAGAGTTTGGGCTTAGCCCCTCTAGCCCATTTATGCCAACTGGCCTGCCCTATTAAACACACACACACACACACACAAACACACACACAGATTAGTCCTGAATCAGTCCTCCTCAGCTGTGTTCGAGCTCTTCCTCGTCGCTGTCTGAGCTGAGAAGAAGAATGGAGCATTAAATGTTAATAGGTCTGCGCTCGGCTGGAGCAGAATCACAAACCCACTAAAGCTCGTCTTCCTCTTCTGGCTGTGGAAGTGCGTCTGAATAAAAGTGCTGCCTTCTATCAGTGTCACTGTGTAATGAAGAACAGTCCACCTTTGAATGGCCAGGACACACGATTCTCTCTCTCTCTTTCTCACACGCACACACAAACACATGCTCTTTTACTCTAGAAAGAGATGCTCTGACACTAATAGTGCCTGTAGGAGATTGTGTAAATGTAGTAAAATGACCCCACATTCCTCAGCAGGAGACATGGACAAGGTGAAGATACCGAGTCAATACCGAGTCTGGAGTTTCAGCGGCACGTGTTTCTGAAATGTATCACATTATGTGCTATATCTAGTGAATTCCAGGAGTAGGAATTCTTATTATTAATTGATCATCAATGCTCCTGATACTATGGAAGCATGTCAGAGTGTAACCATGACAACGAGCTCAAAGACCAGTTTGAGCCATAGATATTTACACACCGCCATTTCTTTCTTTGCTGCTAAAGGAAATTGTATTAGCAATATTTAATTTATTTCGAGATGACAAAACCTGGGAGAAATAGGAGACAGCACACACCCATCTATACCGTATCACTTTTGATCAGGCTGTGAAAAAGACTTTATCATGATACTGATGTATGAATTGCTTGGCAAAGACAACAAAAATACCAATAAAAAAATGCTCTATTCTAAAAATGCCTATTCTACTAGCGACTTTTAACATGATTAAATACTGAAATCTTAAATGTGGTAATTAAACCATGAAGCAGAACGATGCTAAACTAAGATATTAAGAGGCTACGTTGATTTTTTTTTTTTTGTAGCTAACAGCAACAAGAACAAGAGACATAACATCGCCTGAGACATAATCATAACAGCAAACATATAATGGAGTACTAGCAAGTTAACTAAATAAACGAACAATTAGTTAATTGTTAATTAACTAATATAAATAGTTAAATATTTCTTAAATAGTTAATAAAAATGTATCTTAGTCTTAAATAACGTATAATTCAGAATGACCTTTTCATGACTGCACGCTGTTGCTTGTTTTTTTGTTTTTTTTAGGGAATAAACCACGATATTGATGATTAGTGTGTAAAGTATATATTTTAAAATATTTTTTTTCATATGATATTAAAGCAAGTATGAGATAAATAAATCTATTTTTATAATTTTTTTTTTTACTCATTTCAAGCTTGCTCGTTTCAAGTTTTGGACTGCTTGGATTTTTAAGCATCTATTTCTAAAAAGAAACAAATGATCTGCTGATAGAACGACGGAATAAGATTTAAAGCTTGAAATGAGTAAAAGCGTCTAAAAGCAGGCTGAATAATCTTCTATTTGATTTATAATAAGAAATACTGGATAGATTTAACCACATTCAAAATATTTTCATGTGATCTCATTTTTTTGACTTGTGAAAATTATGTGATGTTTAATAAATAGAAATTGACACAGTTTTATTAGCTTTCATTAATGATGATATAAAACCTTTTGCTAGTGAACTTTTGCACCCTGCTTAAATGTCTCTGAAAGGAGAAACTTTTCATTCACCGAGCTGAACACTGAGGCCTTTGGTGAGTGATTCAGTGACTGACAGATGCACTCAGTATTGAGACGCCCCTCTGCTGGTAATTAGTGAATAATGGGCCGGTTCTTCCCCGGGGAGCGGATGTGCGCGAGCCGATAAGGACGCATGTAGTTTTATCCACACACCGGGCACCAGGGCAGCGGCGAACACATCCAAGCCGAATCCTACCCAGCACCCACTTACATGCCCCTGCTCCCTCTTAAAGCGTCTGCTCTTAATAATGCCGTTAATGCCAGATGGGTTTTACATGGTGAGATGAGAGTAAGAAGGAGGGAGGGATGGAGGACAGAGGCGGAGAGACATCTCAATTCCGAGTCAGGTTTTTTGAACGGATGCTAGTACCGTGAAACGCAGGTAGCATGCAGGAGTGCTGAGTGTGTGTACGTGTGTGAGTAAGAGATTGTGTACTGGATCTCACATGGTTGTCTTTACTGCATTCAAATTATTTTTTTTTTCTGGTCGTGTGCGCGTGTGTGTGTGTGTGTGTGTATGTATGTGTGTGTGTGACATCTGTCGAATGATGATGAGGCTGTTGTCGAGAGCGCGGGCAGGATTAGGGCTGGATCATTCGCGATTGATTTCAGAAACTTTAGTGTGTGAGGTTTTTGATACCTCCAAGTGGATTTCTTACAACTAATTCCACCTAGAGGCATAATTCGGACACAGAGCTTTGAATTTAACTTTTTACGGCATTTTGTGTAAAATACATGCGTGTGTTATATAAAGCATCTTGTGATTGCGTTCTAATGTGACATTTTATTTATTTATTTTTTTAAAAAGCGTTAATTTTCATGGACTGTCTAGACAGCTATTTATTTATTTTGATTTTCTTTTACTATATTCCTCTGGGGCTATGAAAAGCTCTCTGATTTTAATTCCTATTCAGTTGCTAAAAGCAAACTCTCCATTTTATCTGTATGGGTGAAAAGAAACATGTTTTATGTAACATCGGTAGGTAATCATGTTTGCTTCCTTTGATAGCAACAAGCTCTAACAGGTGTGTCGCACGCTCGCTACAACTGACTGCCTTGCTTTGTTGCCCCGGCTTGAATTAATAAATAATCGCACAAAGTGTGAAACATAATCAAACACATGCCACGTAATTGCGAATCGCTATTAGCATATCAAATGCCAAAGCGCTTTTCAGGGGTGTGCTGCTCTCTCAAGATAATGTGTGTGTGTGTGTGTGTGAGGAGACTGCTCGAGTCCTGAGTGCGCTCTCCAACACAACACACACTGTCTCGTGGATTTAAATACTCACTCCTTGATGCAGAGCTCTCTATTAATTCATGTAGCTTTTAGCGCAGAGCAACAGAGCAGGTTTTTTTTTTTTCGGATGAAAGAATGAGCAGAGGGATTTTAGGATGCAATAATTGAAAACAAAGATGAAATAATGAAACACAACCGTTGTTTGGTTATATTGGTACATAGTTTGGGTTTTTAAAGACAGCTGAAAAGTGCATATTTGTGCTACCGTTATGTGATAATCAAAGAAATCCATCGCAAGCCTCTATCATGAGATGTTAGGTCGTCTACATCCTAGGGTTGGGAGATAAAATATATGATGATACTTGAAAGAATTATTATGATACACAGTGCTTGTTATGCTTTCTCAGGCTTTGCTAACAAATCCCAGACAAAATAATGGGTTAATATTTTTTAAATACGCATACGTGTACGTACATATACGTTCAGTGACATTTTTGTTATGAGGCATTTACAGACAATTAGAGTGTTTAACAAAGAATAAGAGGTTCATTACAACAATTGGCACAAAAATAGATACTAACATTGTCAGCACTTTGTAACAGTCAGTATGTTTCTGCCATGCGTTGTTTTTTTTTGCATTTGTCTGTAATATGACAAGCTGCCATTTTTCTTGCGTTATTAACTAACTAACTAACTAACTAGGAACCAACTAGTTTTTGGACTTCCCACAACATTAAATACAACTATAAATGGACAAAAAGTATAATGTGCCATACTATAATTAGGAACAAATTAAACTGTTGGTAAATTTCTGTGGTTTCAGCAATAAAACACTCGTGGACATGCTGCATATTATCAACTATGACATTACCCCATATTTTTCTATAACAATATGATTTATGATTTATTATGATTTGTTGACTGACCCCAGAGATACAAAGAGGTCTTTCCCAGTTTGTCATATTACATTGAACCCCCTCAGAACTAGTTTTCACATTTTACTTTCCGTTCTCAAAAAAGCTCTCGTCTAAACAAAGGCCTGCCTCAGTTATCGTGGCCTACAGCGCCAGTCGTCTTACGTCAATGTGTGGAAATATACCGCACATTTCTTCCTCCCCAGTGTCCCTGAGCTCCTGGCTGCCAAACTGGCCACTGGTGAGGAGCCACGGGGAGTTTAGAGGGCGAGAGCAGTGGAAAGAGTGAACGGTGTGACAGCTTTATGCTTCTCCCGTGGCCTCTTTCCTCCCAGTCTAAGCTCTCAGGAAGGAGTCTTGGCCAGCAGGAGAGGAGGGTGGAGGGTGGACGGAAGGCAGGATAGAGGGAGGTTCTCATCCCAGCAGTGGAAGGACTTCAGAGGGCTCTGGAGGGCTTAACACTCAGGGAGGTGGAGAAACCAGGTGGTGATACTACCATCAAGGGTTTTTTCTTTTTGTCTCAATATGTTAGCAATTTTGTTGGGTGAAAATGATATTGGGATGTTTTTGGGTGTTTGGTTTCAAGGCCCTTTGTGTTTGCGTGATCTCATTGGCCCCTAATCTTGTACGTGACTTGTTTCATACACCACCCTCAAACTCATTAATCTTCATAAGCAAATCTATTGACAAGGATTCAGGCTTTCAGTTTTGGAGGGAGAGGGAGCAGAACAAATAGCATTCTGTGCAAAATGCATGCGCAAATGTCAAACCCAGTCAACTTCGACTGCTAACTCTTTACAATGAATGATATATCTCATCTTCTGTTTCTTTTGTTCTTTGGGGATCAAGACTGCTTGCTTATGAGTCTTGTTCCCAAATGCAGCTCAGCAAAGATCATAGAGCTGGTAGAGCAAGCAGTACTCAAAACGTTCCCTTTCTCACTTAAGATGATCTCAACACTATGAGGCTTCTGGGAGAGAAGACCCTGGTCTTAGCAGGCTTAGGGGGCTAGCTTAATGACTCAGCACTTTGCAGATCAATTAAAGCCCCTGATTAAGCTGTAATTCAACTCCTCCAATTGGCTATGTCTAGAAAGCTTAAAGCTTTAAAGTTATCAATAAAGGTTGAAGACATAAATAGTATCACCTTAAATTGGATGAATGTCAATCTAAGGAATGGAAAAATAGACTATATTCCTACACTACGAGAAAAGGTAAACTCTACAATACTAAAGGGTTAGTTGGACTGAACCTTTGAGAGAAACCCTAAGGATTCTGTCTAGAATCATATAACAGATGGTTTCCCTATCAGAGAGGATCCCAAATACAATCCCTTTAGGTAGCAAAGGACAAAGAACCCTTGAGGAACCCTATTTTAAAGATTGCATTAGCATATTTGTCTTTTTTTTTTTTTTTACTGTGCTCAAAAAGGCACTTCACTGAATAATCAGAAGAGTCCAATTCAATTACTGTTTTTTTGCATAGTGATTTTAACAGTAAACATTGTCATAAAGCAGTATTTACAGAAATCTGGATGTAGAATTAGATCATTTATGAGGAACACAGTGGCAAGGATAACTCCCTGAAATAACAGGAAGAGGAGGAGACCTTGAAAGGAACCAGTCTCAAAAGGGAACCCATCCTCTTCTGGGTGACACCAGATAGTGGGATTATAAATCATTACTCTTATACAAGCATATCCTATAAAGGCAAACAGTACAAAGTGTATTGGACAGATGTTCAGTACAAGCACATTGTGAAGAGTTCTGTGATGAGAACAAGACATTTTTTATGATTACTTCACCAGCTCTTGGGTACAAATATATAGTATTCAGACAAGATTATCCACTGAATCAAGGGTCAGTCTTGGGCATAAACTGTTTTAGAAAGTTCAAAACATTATATGGAACCCCCTGATGACCTCTGATATACAGTAATTTAGATTTTGTGCTATAAGTAAATTATTTTGAACATACAGCAGTTTGCATGACATTCTATGATAATAAACAGCATTGTGAATGTCTTCCAAATTGGCTATTGTAATATCATCTCCAGCTGCAAATCATCTCCAAATGCCACTTTATATAAGGACTTTATTGCTATTCTGGATCTTCTAGGGTGAAGTCTTTGGGCACTATCCATTAGGATGAACGGTTTGATTTGCACTGAATAGCCACTATTAATCTTCTGGACATGTACAAAATGGTGGATGGCCAAAGCAATGCCCTATATAGTGAGTAGGGTATGAGTTTGCACATTTTTTCCAAGGTACTTTTCAGCCCTAAATCCCTACTTGCCAACACCAGCCAGTTCTGCCAAGAGAATAGCTAATTCAATAGTCGTCTTGATTACATGCGGCTGAATTACACAGCGATGATGTTATCCAAATTCTCAGTTGCTCTTTCGATGCAACTAAGGTGACTGTGGAATCTTATTCCTGTTTGACTTATTGGGGTAGAAAATGAGAGGGAGAGCGAGAGAAATCGAAAGAGAGAGAGAGAAATTATGGAGTCTGTGTGGGATTTGCGAGGTAATGCAATTTGTTTCTTACCTCCGGGCATTGCTCTTTCAATCCTGTAAATATGCAGGTGGACGGAGGTCGACCATCGGTATGCAAAACGGCGATGTTTGCTAATCTTCACTGTGGATTTCTGAATGCTCTGTCCATGCCTTTTTTTTTTTTACCTGTGATACAGGCTGTAGAAATGTTAAAGATGTAGGCGGCGTAGGAAGAGGCTAACAGCTAAAGCACTTATGTAAGCATTGAGATTTTATTGTGAACCATTTGTTGGCCAGTTTGGTACAAGTAGTTGTTATGTATATTCATGCATTCACGTTCAGTAACCGTTTTATCCTGGTAATGGTTGTGGTTTATCCGGTCAGTCTCAGGAACATTGGGAGCGAGGTGGAAATACACCTTGGATGGGATGCCAGTTAGTATTTGTACAGAATTACTTGTTAATGGGTAAGAATATTGTCATATACCATACTCACACTCAACATAGTAGTCTTCTTTACAATCATCGGTCATGGCCAGAGAAGTTTGTGTATGCTGCCATTTGAAGGCAGATTGTCATTCATCCTTCGTAATGGAGGATAAAGCAACCTGAGGGAATGTAGGCCTGAGTTGTTCAGAGCCAGAGCAGCTTACTCAGTCTGCCGGATAAAGCTCACGCCTCAGGATGGCCAGGGGTCATCTGCACTCAAGAACACACTGTTGATGCCCTCGGCTCTCTCACGCTCCCACCCTCTCTTTTCTTCTCTTTTTTCTTTCCTTCCTTTATTCTATCGCTGTGTCACAACACAATTTGTTTAAACCATAGTCTTATATCTTCTACCGGACTCAGGAGAATGGCTTAATGCTACAGATGTCCAGTCCACTGAATAGAGAAATCACGCTGGCCTTGATTTTCTGCCTCAGGCTGTCAAGCGCACACAGGGTAGCTTGTTGAACAGGTAAAGCTCAGTTTGAGACTTCTGAAAAGAGGAAGTTTGTGGTTGCTTTAACATGCAGACTCCATCGTAAGCTGGTATCTCCAGCACCACATCTGGGGTTCAGGGGTGAGAGTTATTTTCACCAACTTCCTCCCCATTCTGAAGTCTTTATCTCTTGCACTGTGCTCGTATCGACTGTCTTTTGGAATAAAAAGAGATAAGGGCATCGGAGCGCTCGAGGACATTTCTCTGGCAAGCTGCCTGGCATTGTGCTTTGTTTTGTACAGCACTGGAAGGTCTGCAAGTGAAGGAGATCATTAGGAAGAACTGCTTGATACATCTCCCTACCTGTTTGACCTTTCTTTTTATATTCAAACCACTCTGATCTCACCAAGTGAAGAATCTTTGTTGGATCTCTGGTTTTGTAATTCAATAGGAAGCATCTTCTCAAAGTGTAGTGAGAAGATCTTAACTAAGAGAAAAACTGGTGTTTGGTTTGTCTTCAAAGATCCTGTAATCTCTGTAATGGTTACGCTGGAGCGCAATCAAAGTTCTCACCTTCTGCTGCCTTAAAGGCAATATTTGATGCTCTACCTCTCCTCATAACATCTTATCCTCTCCTCAAATGTCTTCTTACCACTCTTTTCTTTTACTGTATTTATTGTTTCTCTCCTTCCTTTTCCCCTCTCTCTCTTTCTCCTAAGTATTCAGCTCTTCTCTTGTGTGGAGATTTTGCCCAGACACGTCTGGCTTTAGGTAAAGTGCTGTCCCCTGAGAACACGCTCCGCAGCCCCCGGGTCGCCACCACCATGAATACATTATCATCCCCCCATTTCCATTTGGTTGCCACGGCAGCAATTTCCGAGCCGCCAGACGATTAAGACGTCACTCTCTGACTCGCAAAGAGATCGAAATATCCAGATTCCATGCTCTCCTCCCTTTTTACGAAGTGCTTACAGAAGCGCTTTTACGGCTACCTTTAATGCTAATCTGGAAAACCGGAGTGCACATAAACGTAGACATTCAGCACCTTCAGGTATTCCTCCTTCACTGCTCATCTAACTGTCAGTCCATTTAAACAAGGCTCGGACAGCACTCCACTCTGCTGGCCCCTTTGATACATTCTGCTCGCTTTACAAAAAAGCTAGCTTGTTTACCTCTTCTTTTTTATTGTTCCCTTTTTTCCTTTTGTTTGAACTGAAAGGTGATGTATAAAACATGGTGCCTCAGGTAGAGGATGTTGGCTAGGATGCCATGTCCCCTTAAATGGACAGCCGTGTGCATGCGCCTAACACTTCACTGAGCAATCTGTCAACATGTCAGCAACACATGTTTTGTAAAAAGTCTCCAGTGGGAGCCAGAGAAAAAAAGGCTGCTCCTGCCAGACCAGAGAGAGGAAATGCTTTTTTCCTCTTCTCCCTCTCTTTCTGTCTACCTCTCTCTTTCTCCGATGCAGTGGATTTTCTATTGCTAGTGTGCATTCCCTGGAGGCCTCCTCCCTCCTCCCTTGCACTTCAGAAATTTGAACTGGGGGACCCTCAGGGAGGGTCTCCTACTTTCTCTCTTTTTCTCTCTGCCTCTCCCTCTATCGTGTGCACCGAGTGCCTGAAATTGTGGAGGTATATTGTAGCTGGGTCCCCGAGCGGTCTTTTCTAATACCTGAGTTTCTGGAGAAGCTGGAAATTACCAGCAGGCACCTCCAGGGACTCCTTTATCCACACTAGGAAGGGAGCCCAACTCAGCAGGGAAGTTGCTTAATGCATGGCTGAAATAAAAGAATGTCTGACTGACGGGGGCCGTGGTGCTAGTTTTTCAACCCCCCCCCCCCCCCCCCCCCCCCCCCCCCCCCCCCCCCCCCCCCCCCCCCCCCCCCCCCCATCCCAACCAATTCCCTTCCATCTTCAACCTTTCCTCACTTCTTTTTTCTCCAGTCCCTGGTAGCTTAGCTTTCTCTTGTATGTGAGCAGGGCTTGTCTTTAATAAACTTTCGGTGCAGCGGGTGCCGGCAGACAGCTCAACAAATACCCTTGGGTGTTCCCTTTTGTCTGAGCAACAGCTTTTTGTTATGTTCTTGCAAATTTGATTTCTCCTACAGTCTCGCTCTGGCTTGGCCTCTACCCTGCAAGTCTCACTTCTAGTTTTGCAGCATTGTCTTACTTTTGCTCGAACTGTTTGTCTTTTTCCTTCTTAACCTTGCTGCTCTTGCTATATATTTTTTTACTTGCAAGTGGAATTTGTGTGCTCTGTCTTTCTGTTGTTTTTCCATTGTCCTCCTCCATCTTGCTCATAGCAAAAGGAAGCTCATTTATTTAGTGAGACTATTGTGCACCACAGACTTAACTGGTGTGACTCCCCATAGTGATCCTGCGTGCCAGTAGACCTCGGCATGTATAACAGCAGGTGATTCAGGCACACATGCCATTATGTCACTATTTACTGCTCTGATTCACTGCGATTCCCTTGCTAACTTGGGTTCAGATTTCCGTTAGTGTATTATGGATGGATTCCTATCTCTGTTTTAAGCCTTGGTAAGGTTTTAGTGTTCCACAGCATACTTTTGTCTTTTCTACCTCTGGTTTTACCATTATATTCTAGGTGGCATTGGGTCAAAGTAAGTTTATGTACTTAAATATATTACATAGTCTTAAATGTAATGCTCATTAAGTTCAAATTTTCATGGTAAAATTAATTAACAAAACTAACCTTGAATCTGATTACTCAGAAGGAGTTGATCTATTTATCTGTAATCGCACAGCTAGGATGTAATGTCAGCTGCAAGGCAAATTACTTTAGCATGTAAGGTACAGTTGTTTCTTTAATTTCCCACTGTAAGGATAAGACTTCAAGACAGAGGATGTTGCACTTTGCAGTTTCTCAGTTATGGTACAAGCTTATTATGGTACAAGCTTTTTAGCTACATGAGAGAGGAAAAAGAAGTCTCCACAACATGACATGTAAATATAAATGGATAAAATGTATGGTATGATGTGTCCTTCTTTAAGCAGTAAAAATATTGTTGTAGTGTAAGAGGAATAAAACACTTTGGGACATGCTGTTAGGAAAATAATCAAGTTCAGGGTGTTAACACTAAGGTTTCTTCACACCACCCCATCATCAATTATTTTAGTTGTAGTCTTCAAGAGTAGTTTGATTTGTAATAAACATGTCGAATATTAGTGAATTGGAATGCTCTTTTCATTATTACCTTAGATTTTTAATAATCACCATGGGCGTACATGTCTGCATTTGTCTCACCTATGCAAACTTCTTCGATGTTCACAGTTCTGCATATTTTAATGACCCAAATCCAAAGACACAATTAAACCCAAAAGCAAGCAGTACAAACTTTGCTCGGTGCACCGGCCTGCCTGAGCTCTTCTGTCCACTCTGGTGCTGGTGAATAATTTAGCCTTTTCATGAACAGAGTCCTTTTCCCCTTAATAGGGATGCTGCATCTGTTGTAAGGCGAAAACAAACCAAGCACACTGGGGGAAAAAGGAAAGGGATTCGGGATTGGAGAGGGTCAAGAAACAAGTCGTTTTCTGCTGTAAGAAAAGCTGCTGACTGGCTGGCATTAATTAAACCCCTAAGAATAGAGGTTATCTGAGGCCTAGAGAAAGCATGTGTCGTGAGTGTTAAGATGCTATCCACTGCATCCTAATAAACAGCCCCTGGAACTGATCTGGTGATTCCTGAGGGTGCCGCCAGCTTCTGTTCATTCCACTACAGTTTAGACACAGACAAAAACCCAACTGGGCTCAGAGTCCACCTCTTGATTTTGTAAAGAAAAGTGGATTGTAAACAGAAATACCTGTGTGCTTTTAAAGGAATACAGCATTTTAACCTAATCTCTATACATTGCATCTGAAGCATATGGGCATTTATTGTGGACAAGAGTTTCATGTTTTCCTTGAACTGAGGAAAAACAACTGAAATCCTGTTTACTCAAAACTCACTTATAATTGAAATCTAAGGGCACAAGTCGGGGCAGTCACTAAACATTAAAGTGAAATGCAGTTTTGTACAGGACCTTTTTGGTATAGGATTACTTCTGTTTCAGAGGCATTTACGTATTACCAACATAGTTGTGTGTGTGTGATGGTGCATGCATAAGACAAAACCCTCGGGAATGTGTAGATAACCAGACTTACTTTTACTATATTGCTCCAGTGTTGGATAGTTGGATAAAACTACAGCTTGTCCAACTACTTTTATTTCTTTGGTAAAAAGCTTTTGTTCTCTGGCTGCTAGAAGTTTTTTGTTAGCAATGTTTGATAGAGTTGTCCTAAATTTAGCTCGGGTGTCTATAATTTTGACCTATGACAATATAAATAAATACATTGCCTAATTTGAAGCGTGTGGAATGTTGCTAGCAAGTTAGTATGGAAGTAATTTTTTATGCTCAGATCAGCATGTGCTTCCATAATTTAGCATGACAGTGTATACCCAAAGTTTGTGATCAATGTAAATTTCAGTGTGACCAAAAATAGTCGGTAGCTTGTATCGAAGCTGCTCAGATATTACCATAACTGAAGGATTGTTTGTGTCTGCTGTTTTTTCTATCCCATATGTTTTCTAGTGGAGTGAATATATTAGAGTCATCTAGCCTTTGCTAAATGAGTTCATGGGATTATTCATCTCTGCGATGCTACTTCCTCCAGACTGAGACTGATGTAGGGACCTTGGTAGTTGTTTATATCTTCACAACTGTTAATTCAGTGCATGTTACAATATATCCAGGATATTTTTTAGACAGCCAGGAGAAATGTGTGCCATTAGCAAGGGGTGAAATGGGTCAGACAAGGTAAAACCCCAATCTCACCACCCTTCTTTCAATTGCACCTATCCATCTGTCCTTCCTCTTTTTCACACATGGTCTCTTTAGGACTGAGGGTCAGCAAGAGTGTGGAGTTTGGAGGTAGAAGATGAACTTGCTTATTCATCTGGAGTGTATTAGTGTGATGGGAGCATTGAGGAGCAGGAGGTGAGGAGGACAGCTGCAGCTAGCGCTCTATAGAGTTGTGAGAAAAGGTTTGGAATTATTTGGATTTCCACATGAATTGCTCATAAAATGTGGTCTGCATTTAAGTCATATGAAAAAATACTGACAATCTTATTTGGCAACATCCAACTTTTTAACACAAAAAGGCTAAATCTGGAATGCTAAGTGGTTTTTCAGTTAAATCATTCTTCAATGTAGAGCCCTACAACTGAGTGTCAAAGATAGTTCATTTTTACTGAAAGTCAAATTTGAAGTAGTTAATGCAAAATTGGGTGGCCTAGTCACATAGTGGGTGGTGTTGTCATCTCATAGCTCCCCGGTTTAATTCTGAGGTCAGGTTACTGTCTGTGAAAATTTTCTCCTATTGTTCTCCCTGTGTTTCCTCTGGGTTTTTCAGTTTGCTGTCACTTCCCAAAAACATGCTGGTAATGTAGATTGGTGAATCTAAATAGCCTCTATGTGTGAATCAGTGTGAGAATGTGTGTGCATCATGCCCTGTGATGGACTGGACTTCCATCCAGTGTGTATTTCTGCCTCACACCCAGTGTTTCTGGGATAGGCTCTGTATCCACCAAAACTTACTAAATATGAATGAATGAATAATTAATTAATAGAAAGTTGGTGGTTTAAAATTGAACTTAGGTGGTTCAATCAGGGTGTGGGCTTGATTGGACAAGTGAACTATGGCCTAATTAATAGAGGTTTCAGAGGACCTCGGGAAAAAGTGAAGTGTAGCCGAGTGTGGTGACCCATACTCGGAATTTGTGCTCTGCATTTAACCCATCCAAGTGCACACGCACAGTAGTGAACACACACACACACACACACACCGTGAACACACACCCGGAGCAGGCAGCCTTTTTTGCTGCGGCACCCGGGCAGCAGTTGGGGGTTCGGTGCCTTGCTCAAGGGTCTCACCTCAGTCGTGGTATTGAGGGTGGAAGAGAGCGCTGGTCATTCACTCCCCCCACCTACAATCCCTGCCAGACCTGAGACTCGAACCCACAACCTTCAGGTTCACCTTCGGGTTACAAGTCCGAGACTCTAACCATTAGGCCACGACTGCCCCCCTAATGAAAAAGAAAAGTGTGCAAAAAAATTCTAAAGAATATGAAACTATGGAGCTCAAGACAGACAAAACCGTAGGATGACAGCTAGGGATCTGAAGGCATCTGTTATACCTGACAACTTCTGTGAGACATCCATAGGAAAAACAAGACTTTCATTGATGTCTTCCCAACTTCAGTTTACAAAAGAGCATCAATCTACACAATGCCATGTTAGGAGAAAACCAAACAATGCATAGCAATGCCAATTCCTTATCCAGACTGGTGGAGAGAGAATGATTGTTCTATAACAAAATGAGATGTATAAACTAAAAGAGATCAGATCATGCACTATGACAGAAATAATCGAAAACACAGGGGCCCAAACAAAGGAAATTTTGTGTAAAAGGCTAAGTCAGAGGTTTGACCCCTTGGGAGTGGGGTGTGGCTACATCTTCACTTCCACTTCCTCCAGATGCAGTATCCTTTTCATGCACCGTGCCTTCACTTTCAGACTTCCAGACACTGCTAGTAATGTGAATAATGAATGAGGCATAGTGCTAAGCTGATTAGCCTACAACATGTTTTTGGATCTCACCTGTTGTCTTCAAAAAAACATTTTTTTATTATCAAAACTAACTGTATGATGTCATTTAGAAAATTGTTAGGATGCAAAGTTGGGTATTCTTCATCAGAGCCTTTTTTGGATGCATTATGGTGGTTACAATTCATTCAGAGTGATGAAGGTATTTCACTACACAGAACAATCTTTACTGTGGTGGTGTAATGCAGTGCCATTATCTGTATCTGTTTGGTGCTCAGAATTAAACTGTATTGGATTTCAGGTTTAAATGGGTCATTAAATGTGAACTCTACCACTGTGCCTTCAGAAACGCTGGAAAAAACCCAGGGTTGCTGGGGAAAAAAAATCTTCACAATATATTCACAAAATGTAACAAAAAGCAATTTATAAAACATTATAAACATTTTTTTCTGTCATGAACAGGTACAGTTCGTCAACCTCTGCTACATCACCTGAGTTAATAATTGATCTGAACCAGACACCCTGTGGAACTGCTTGGAAAGCTTTCAAAGCAACAATGTCTTTCCCAAATCAGCAAACTGTCATTTATAGTTGACAACAATAGCCACCTAATAATATTTGCACAGATTTACAGAAACATTTGCTGGAGACACTATCAGAAACTACTATGAAGCTGGGTTGCAGTGCTGCTATGAGTCAAACTGGGGTCCATTGTGCAGCATTTCATTATAACGCCTGTGTGATTTTCTGGGAAGATTTTCGTTTAAAAGCAATGCTAAATGATTTTTTATATTAATTAAAGCAGAGATATGCGTACTGTATATGTATACGGTATCTCTATAAGTAAAAACATATTTCTTTTGTGAATTTCAGGCCAGTTCTTTAGAAATATGGTAGAAATATGGCTTTATTTTGGCTCTAAGTAAGGCAGTGTTTAGGTCAGGCTACTGGAGCAGACCACAGATGATAGCCAGCTATGTATGAACCCAAAGACACCAAAGAACACAGCTTTGAATTCTCAGAGAAAAAAAAAAAAAAGTTGACACTGAAATCAATTGGGGTAACTAATGTTTGTTAGCTGAAGAGTTAAAAATGATGACACAATCATACCTTAAGATCTAATATGCATGCAGAAATCCAGTTTTCTCCAAATGAAAACTGGGGGGGGGGGATAAAAAAAAAAAAAGAGAACAGATAAAGGCATACCAGAGGTGGTGTGGAGAATGGACAGTGTGTATTTTATTGTTTTTTGAGAAAAAAGGGAGGTGTTGTTCTGTTGTCAAGGAGAACTTGAGTTTACTTTGCTCCTGGTCAAGGCTAATTATTAATGAATGCAGTTTTTGTTCAACCTTGGCAAAGTGTCAGCGCTTCCTCTCGCTCGGGGGTGGAAATCTTGACATTTAAGACAGGAATGCATGAAAAGACATGGTCTTGCTTGGGCTGACAAATGTGTTTTTTTAAGCTCTTCTTTTTTTTATTCTGCCTCTCTTCTCTGGCTCTTCCCTTGATGATGCTTGTTTTGCTCTTGCCCTCGCGTTCGGACTGTCTGCTGCAGTTCTCACGGTGACAAGCTGGGATGCGATTGACGAGAAATCAAACCCGGGGCGAGAGAGTTTTAATCAGCTGTGGGGTGAAGGGTCACTCTCCTTCAGTGAATTCTAATTCCTTCTGTCTGTTGCCTATGCCCGAATGCTGCACTCCGGATAGCCATATTGCTTCATGCCTCCTGGTGGTACACATCTACATCATGTCTGCAGTTTGGTGAAGTCTTAAGTCAGCCTATAAATATTTAATCCTGCCAAAGGCAGAGATCCCAGTTTTCCTGAAACGTCTAATCAGGTGCTGTTACGCTCTGTTCAACATTTTAATCTGCGTTTTGACCTTGCGTTAGATAAGAACGACGGGTTCTTTAACGTTTTAAATTGGAATGTTGACTGATGTTGCAAACCAGTAACATCTTGAGAGTTAGTTTAGGTGCAGAAGTTGTATCATTTTTTTAAAAAAATAATAAATTGAATTCATTTAATTATTTCACTGACTTTTAGTAACTTTCAGTAGCTTTATCCTGATCAGATCAAAGTCATGGCTTACCCGGGATCACTGGGTGTTAGGCAAGAATACACCCCAGATAGGGTGCCAGTCCATCACAGAATTGTTTTTATTTTAATTATTATTATTTTTAAACATACACATTTTTAAACATACGTATCCATGTATCCACATTCACCAACAGTCAGAGGGGATTTATCGTACTGAATATACACACAGGAGACAAATTCAAGGAAAACATGAATAAATGAATGAGGAACTGTACAATTAAGCAAATAGCATCCGAACATTCTCTGTGGCCTGTCAGCTAAAGCAGGTTTACTTCACCTGAATTTTGGATCAACAGGAAAAGATCTACATAACTTGGACAGCAGGTTCATTATTGGGACACGGATGTAAAAACTTCAGTGATGGATATCGCACAATGGGCTGTGTTTCAATAACAGTTAGGAAATGAAATTTGCATGTATGTCTATGGGAAGGACGTCAGGAAATAGAGTTGGAAATTGTGGTCGAATGAAAACAGAGCTGTTCTTCAGATGAATAAGAATGTCAGTATGATCATGCGATCATTCCACATCATTCCATGTTGGTTTTGCCTTTAATTTATCACCTGTCTGCATTTTGTAACTGTGTGAGTTAAGGAGATAAAGTATTACTGAGCCACTGTTGGTGTGTCCATCTGTGTTTTCTTTTTTTGAGTTTTTGTTGTTTTGGTCCTGGTCCCCTTGCCTCAGTTGTAGATGAGCCAAGGCTGTCCTCAGGTCCCAACTGTCCGTCCTCACGTTGGTCCCGCTGGGCAAATGAACGCTGGCGGGCCGTACCACACTGGGGGACAGAGGGGGACAGATTGTCCTCCCCCCCGGCCAGCCACAGGAGACAGAGGCCCAGCCAAGGTCTCAGGCGGAGCTCACTTCCTGTTTGCTTGCTCTTACCTGACCCTGGTCAACTGCTTTTCCTCTGCCTCAGCTTCCTTAGGAGAGATCTGCCCAAGGACAAGAGGCTCTGGGGACAAACATATACTTACTTGTCTTTTTTTCATTATTATTTATTTCTATATTATCTCAGTTAACACATGTATTACTGTAGATTCAGTAATGCTGTGTCTACACCAAACTCTACATTTTAACCTCAGTAATGAAGTTTGAATGAATGGATGAATCCATATCCTCCCTCACACAGTGAATGGATGAATCCACACCCTCCCTCACACACAGGCAATGTGTTAG
>CM040978.1:5648519-5674361 GCA_022985145.1 Pangasius djambal
TTTACTTGGTTTGGGTTTTTCTAAAGAAAATGAATCAAGTTTTTTTTTTTTTTTTTTTTTAAATAAACACGAGTCACAATTACAGAGATTGAATTAAGACCATCTGGACATGAAAGTAACAATGTTAAATAAAAATAAAAAATACAGTTCTTTGTGAATATGAACCAGAAATGAAACCGAAAGGGGACTTTAGCCACTGTATAAACACCTGGAGGAAATTACAGATGTGCGTGCTTACATGAGTATATTTCTATAAATAAGCTTAATGATTGAGATTTATTGAGTATTTTAAGTAAGGAATAAAACATTTGTGGGCATCCTGTTGTAGGAAAAAAACCAAGGACGGAGTGGTGTGATTAAGCGGAGTTACTGTTACCACCCAAAAAACTGATGATTTTACAAACAAAAGCAGGTCTTGAAGTGTTTCATTCCCCTTAAACCACATCACCTACGTTATAACAGCTAGAAACAGTTGTTCACACACCAGCATCCCATTTTTCTCTCTCTGAAGTTGGCATGTTACCAAGGAACCACAAAATGCCAACTCCTCTGACCTGATGTGTCTGAAAACTTAAAGTTACAGCTTTACTGACTGTTACAAAGTGCTGACACTGGACACTCCTTCCATCAATGTTAAATAAATGTATTTTTACAGAAAAGTTAAGCATATCAACAATTATGCACATTTTTAAAATCTGTTTATGTGGAGCGTCCGCCATACAAGTCCCTGTGTAAGTTGTTATGCTTAAATGATTGCATAAATATAAACGATATGTAATTTACTTGCCAATGATTATGTGTGAGAATATACTGTATAATATTACACCGAAATATTGTTTAAAAGTACGGAAAAAGTGAAAAACAAAGCAAAAAAATGTTAGTTTGACTGTTTGGGTTTATTTGACTTTTTGGGTGGTCAAAATTGTTTAGCTTAATATCTTAAAAACACAATCTTGCAAAAATCATATAATTTCAAAGATAGACTTAAAATCAAAGGAGATAGCACATCTAAGTACGGAACATAATGGAATTTCTGTTTTACATTCTGGATAAATTATAAATCCTGCCAACCATTTTACTAGATGAATCACCAACACTGCTGACTTCTCAAAAATAAGGCAATATTCACTTCTCAGGGTTAATACAGGACTTGTTTTATGATCTGTATGGTTGCTCCAGAATTCACATCGCTTTCGTGATATTGTCTTGGGCCAAAGCTGGACAAGAGCAGGAATTCTTCATCTTGCCCAGGTGGATGTTCCCCAGGTCCGCCTCCGCTGGAAAAAAGCCGGGTGGGGTTAGAGGATGAGTGACTGCCCTAGTTTTTCCACACTGCTCTGTCATTTTTCTTCACTTTCCTGGGCAGCCAGCGGCACTTTGCACAAGACATTGACCAAGTGCCTGTGTCCAGACTGGGAAACGATTAAATGTGGACAAAAGTAGTTGATGAGACAGAAATTGAGCAAACTGCCATAAAAAGAGTGCTCCTTCAAAAAATCCTGAGTGTGTGTTTGTGTTTGGACATGTGCCATCGCAGGTTGTTTATTGTTGCCATGGCACTCCTGAAGCGTGCCGTGGTGGCGTGCGCACACAAAGACGCGGGTACACACTCTTTCATCTTTCGGGGCGACATGGCAGATTGAATTGATCGATGGCTGGGAGTGACATTTCTCAGTAATGTGTAAAGAACCATATTGTGTTTACTTAGAGCCAGAACTAGATAGCTGTAGAGAGAAGGAGAGAAGAGGAAGAGAAGAGAATATGCTTGCTGTGTTTTGATTAAAAATTTCTGCCAATTGCATTTCTAAAAAATGTAATGAGGAAAGAATAGGAAAGCAGAATTGGAGTTAATATATTTCAGTGAAAGTCCCATTTTGTCTTCATTTCTTTATTTCTTGTACAATTAAGCATCTAATTTTGAAAAGCAGTGTTTGCTTACCATGCAGTTTTGACAGAAATCATTCTAATCTCTTGATCTGAAAAAAAAAAGCAAACAAAAAAAAAAACATTAAGAGATAATAAAATTATCACAACATTTATCTTCAGAGCCATTTGGCCACTGCTGGTGTTCTAGCTTCAAAAGTCCTGGCACCCTGAACACTCCACTGATCTGAAAATATAATGCATACAAAAAAAGCTGACTTTTGAGGTGGTATTTTCTACTCCCTCTGTTTTCGCTCAATTTATGATAAGTGGCTGTGCCACATATGGCATTGCATGTAATACTGCTGTTCAGACTCTGTTGTATCTGGGCTTTGGAATAGGAGTAGCTTTGTGGTGACACATCAGCAGCCTCCAGGGGGATAGTCATCATTTTATTTCTGCTTCTGTGAAGACATTTTCCTTCTTCTCACAGTATGAGGCAAGGTCAAAATCAGACAAGTTGACGGTGTTTTTGAAATTAATGAATAAACACAAAAGCACGCACAGACATATACATACACCCCGAAACATGCTTTCTCTGACATTACAGTGAATAATGTTGAATTCCATTTTGAGACACTTTTTAAAAAAGAGGATTGAAAAGAAAATACAGACTTGTTATCTCTGAATGGCCTTATTTCACATTTATCCCATACATTTGCACTGAAATGTACCACTAATGTTAGCTAGTTGGCTATCCTGATATGTTTTGGTATCTTCTTAACATTTCTCCCTATTATAAAATGTACATAATGGAATAAAGAGAAATGTACAATTATGTCTGTGGACTAATTAGTGACTACTAAGTTATATTTAGAATAAAAACAAATAATGAATTACCCACCATCCACCATGAAAACTGTCCCTTTTTCACTATGAGGAGAGGTTAAAAGTTGTTCATTAATTAAGCAAGAACCTCAGGCATTAAAATTATTTTTGAGCAGACACTTGTAATTATGAATTGAAGAATGTTTCATATGCTACTTTTAGGTCAAAACTCATTTATGCTAGTTTATTATAAGAGCACATTTCAATTATTTTAGCACAAATCCTAAGTGAAATATGGCACATCTTCCTACATTTCTATATGCAAGCAGAATCCCACATTATAAAAATATGTAAAATATAGGTAGACTAACATCTTTCTGTAGTGAGAATTTACATCATTGTTTGTTGACAAACTACTTGATCACTTTTGCTTTTTTGGCTGCAGAATTACCTTCTGTACATATCACTAGTGGTCGAACTCTGTGTAGGTAAGCACGTTAACTTTTCCATAGGGCTTTCCAACCTTAGGGGGTAGCCTGGTCACTTTTCTATAGAGCTTAGGTGGTGCTCCATGGCCTGCGCTTCTATAGAGCTTTCCATCTTTAGGTGGTGTCCTGTGGACTCCCATTCCATAAGACTTTCCAGCCTTAGGTGGCCCCTATGGATCTCCATTCTCCAGAGCTTTCCAATCTAGGTGGTGGCCACTGAACTTCCCTTTCATAGGGCTTCTTAACCTTAGGTGGTGGCCCAAGGAGTACCCTTCCATGGAGTTTTCCAACATTAGAGGGCAGCCTGTGGACTCTCTTTTCATAGGGCCTTCCAACCTTAGGGGACTGCCTGTGGGCTCCTGTTCCATAAGGCTTTCCAACATTTTTGGAGCAGCCCATGGACTCCCCTTTCATATGGTTTTCAGCCATAGGAGGCAGCTCATCCACTACTGTAAGGCTTTCCAAGTTTGGCGTTAACCAATGGACTTCCCTTCCATTTTCCAACCTTAGCTGACAGCCCATGGACTCACCTTCAATAAGTATTTCCAGACTTATGGAGGGTTCAGAAGCCTGTTGAGGAAGAAGCATCAACCAGTCTTTGGGCCTGTTAAGGCCTGCAGTGACTGTTGGTGTTCATTTCACACCTACACTACATTTCAAGGTTTAATAAAATTGATGCTTGATGTAGAAATGCACTATATTATACTAACTGGCTGTTATAAAACCAGAAAAAAACTTGTAGACACTGAAGGACTCAGTGGATCATTTCAAGTTCCTATTCACCACTTGGTCGGAAGCACTAGAATCATGATTTTGTCTGATGATAAAATTATTTAGTAAAGGTGAAGCCTTCAAAGCCTAGCTAACTACTTTCAGAGTGTCAGAACATCACTTAGTGTCACCTCGTTAAACCAGTTGTGAGTCTGACGGCAACACTTCAGAAACTGTTAGTGCTTAATGCTGCAGCCTTACACCTATTATTGTAAACTGCAGTAATGAGAGAAGTAATGAATCCCCTCAACCCCCCCACACACACCAAACACACATACACACATACACAACTGCACACTGCTAGTTAAGGTGCCATATTTCACAGCAGACAGGTGCGCTGAATGTGATTCTCTCACCTGTTCTTTCACATTCCTCCAGTTACAATCACAGAGCAGGAGTTAGAGGAGTTTTAGCTGAAGAGTGCAGCAATTAGCAAACAGCAATGCTCATTAGCTCCCTCACAGCCCAGAGCAACACCCTGTTCTCCTGGCGCCTTGTTTTCCATTTCTTTATCTTTCTTTTCACTCTTGCTTGATGCTTTACCACAGTACCAATCTGAGTGATTTTTTCCTCTAGATTTTGAACAACTAGCTTTAATGCATTTGGGTAGCATTTTACAACAATGGCATCAATCATTATGGCAGTCATTGTAGTTACTGGTAATTGTAACATGACAGTGCTATATAACAGGACATAAATTGCCATGACAAATCAAGACCTCTTATTTGACATGTTTACGACATGGTTATGTCAGTCTAATGTGGCAGGGTTCAAGTATAAGCTGTCAAGACATCAAAAATTGCAGCTATCATGGCACTGGTGTACAACTAGACATAAATTGTCATGGCAACTCATGACAGTGTACTATCTTCTGTGAAACATTTATTGCGTGGTTATGTTGGTCTTATGTTGCTGGGTTGAAGTATAATCTGGCAAGTCATCAAACATGGTAGCTACCATGACACTGGTATACAGCCAGACAAAAACTGTCTTGGCAAATCAACACCTCATGTTTATGATATGGTTATGTAAGTCTTATGATGCAGACTTGAGTGTTACTTAAGTTCCTACTCCTTCCATTATTTTAAACCAGAAAAAAAAAACAATAGGAACAACTTCTGGCAATTTATGAATATGGCTTTAATCAAAATAGATTTCTCAGTCAGAGCAGCCAGATTAACAGTTCTGTCTGTTATTTTTCATCACCTAAATGATGATCGTAATTGTAGTTTGCATTCACCATGAAGCATCAGATTTGGTCTTCAGACCAAAACAGTAATTAGAAAATAGTAATCGTATACTACATTCTAATTGGACAGCCTTTATTGTTCGAGCACAAACACAGTCTATCTAGGCACCCAGCCTGGAACACAGGGAGTGTTTGGTTGTGTGTGTGTGTGTGTGTGTATGTCTGTGTGTGTGAGTGTGTTTGATGGGGTGGGCGTGTGCCAAAGTGTTTGAAGTTGGTGATGTGTTAAAAGGCTGAGATTCTCAGCATACTAAACAGTCAACCTGTGATCTGATTCTCTTTGTTATCTTGTAATCTGACCAAACCAGGAGAAATGACATGGCTGTTGTTACCAGCTGAGCATGTGAGATTGTTATACACCTATTTGGTCTCCTCCCAAACGCTCTCCTACCAATAAATATGCTGAAACAGATGTCAAACGGGTATCCAGCTGTCCTTGTGCTGAACATTACAAATGTGTTGTTTTGCTCAGAGAGCTAGACTGCACCGTGTGCCAAAAAAAAAAAAATGTAAAAATTAAAATGCAAAGGGGGGAAAAGGGAAGAAGGAGGGGGAAACTTACATCATGAAGCAGCATCAGGCCCTAAGATGGAGGTCTTCCTCTAAGGCTGAGACAGGCTGCTAGCCAGGGGATGTTCAGGAAGGCTTTGGCAGTCCAACAAAGCCAGGCCTTCAGCTGCGGGGTGGAGGTTTGCAGTGTGCAGCATCCCCTTTGGCTGGCTCACACAGTCCGCTGTCGTGAGCTGGGATATGTGTGGATTGGTGTGTGTGTGTGTGTGTGTGTGTGTGTGTGTGTGTGTGTGTGTGTGTGTGTGTGTATACATGGAAAGAGAGCCCTCTCTTATATTTACTCAGGCTGTCCAGGGTCTGGGCATTTCTCATCATGGTGAAGGGAGGGGAAAAACACCAAGACAGCAAGGGAGAGAGCTGAGAGAGAGGAAAACAAGCTTCCCTCTTATCCTCCTTGCTCTCCAGAGGCTCTCTATACTCTTCGGTTGGTGTTCACACACTAGTCTGGGGGCGGGTGCACTTTCTGACTGGCCAGCAGGATAGCCAAAAGGAGAAGATCAGAATTAACATGGTTTCCCTTCCACAAGTGCCCTTCAGTGCCTCTCGTTCACTAATATATTCAAATAAAGCTAATTATATAGTATAACAGTATAATTATACTGTATATTATACAGAAACATCTGAAAGGTTTCAACAACTGATGAGCATTTAAAGAAGACAGAAGACATAGACGTAATGAATGTGTTGCTATTATGTACGTGGATGAAGCATGTGGTTAGAGTATGTCGGTTGTAATTTGGTTATTAATAGAGTAGACAGTATGGAGGCGATAATTAAATTGCCTTTCAAAATCAGCCAACTCTGTAAATTGAGGCACAGTAGAAACAGTACATGTAGTAGATCTTTTTTTTTTTGCTTGTTTTTTTAAGTTGGCATGTTGCCCAGGGTGGGAGATTTCCAGCAAGAGGACATTGCAAGGCTAGCCCATCAATGTGCCTCTTTCAGCAGTTTGAGGAACAGGAGGTCAACATGTGACCTCATCTGTTTCCTGAAGATTGGGTACAGTGGGTTAAGCGATCAACAAGGGCATGTTATCCTGACAGAAGGCAGAGGGCTGTGTTCAAAAGAAAAACAATCGAAGTGGCTGGAGAAGCCAGTCCAAGGATGGAGAGCAGGCTACATCCAAAGAGGTGTTTTATGCTTTCCTGCAGATGTCTCATAAATCTTGTCTGTTTCCCTTTGTTTTTCTGTTTTCCCAGATCCTTGGCTCTTTTTTCTAGTCACAAGGATTACACTTGTAGATAAGCATAAAAAACACTCACCTTTCAAACAAAGTGTGGTGGGTGTTAACATAATCAATTAAAATTAAAAAATAAATTATTCGTAATACTTATTGACTATTATCTGAAATAAAATAACAGTAACTTGGGCACCAATGTAGGTCAGACCTCTTTGTCTGATGTCATGAGTAGTCATGGGATCTGCCAGATCACCAACAGATTCATTTTTTTTACTCCTATCACATTTGGCTGGCATGTCTTTCTGTTCATGGTATTCTTGGTAAATGGTAGTATAAATGAGCATGAAGGTTTTGAAATGGGTTGAGGGTCCTTGTGGTGATTTTGTATAACAATTAAAGCTATTGTTAAGTATTAATTTATTTAATGTGTGGTGTCCCTCTAAACAAACACACACCCCACAGACAGCTGCTGGATTTAAATGTCAGAAATGGCTTTTTCTGTCTCAGTGGGTATTGCCATTAGGTGGCCACATACAAGGTTAATTTCTCCCTTTTTCTTTTATGGAGATCTTTTTGTCATTGTAATTGAATCCCCTACCTCTCTCTCTCTCTCTAATTATGTGCATACCTGTGTTTGGTGTATGCCTTTTTATGAGCAAAGCATAAAGCATACTAAAAAAGACATACACTATATTGCCAAATGTTTTGGGACACCCCTCCAAATCATTGAATTCAGGTGTTCCAATCACTTCCATGGCCACAGGTGTATAAAATCAAGCACCTAGGCATGCAGACTGCTTCTACAAACATTTGTGAAAGAATGGGTCACTCTCAGGAGCTCAGTGAATTCAAGCGTGGTGCCGCGATAGGCCTGTGCACTAAGTCCATTCATGAAATACAAAATATTCCATGGTCAACTGTTTGTGGTTTTATAACAAAGTGGAAGCAGTTGGGAACAACAGCAACTCAGCCACGAAGTGGTAGGCCACGTAAAATCACAGAGCGGGGTCAGCGCATGCTGAGCCGCACAGTGCGCAGAAGTCGCCAACTTTCTACAGAGTCAATAGCTACAGACCTCCAAACTTCGTGTGGCCTTCAGATTAGCTTTGGGACACCTTTGGGATGAATTAGAGCGGAGACTGCGAGCCAGGCCTTCTCGTCCAACATCAGTGCCTGACCTCACAAATGCGCTTCTAGAAGAATGGTCAAAAATTCTCATAAACACACTCCTAAACCTTGTGGAAAGCCTTCCCAGAAGAGTTGAAGCTGTTACAGCTGCAAAGGGTGGGCCAACTCCATATTAAACTCTACGGATTAAGAATAGAATGTCATTAAAGGTCATGTTCATGTAAAGACAGACGTCCCAAAACTTGTGGCAATATAGTGTATACTGAATATACAGTGAATAATCTTCTATTTTCTGTATATTTGTGTGCAGTTCCAACAAAAATGATTTTTTTCTTGTCTTGATTTGCAGATGGGGCTGATTTAGAAGATGACCCATCCTGTTCCTGGCCTGCTTCTTCACCATCTAGCAAAGACCAAACATCTCCAGTCCACGATTACGATTTTGGTGAAGATGAAGGGGGCCCTGGCTTGCCCTACCCATGCCAGTTCTGTGACAAATCATTCAGTCGCCTGAGCTTCCTTAAGCGCCACGAGCAGAGCCATAGTGACAAGCTTCCTTTCAGCTGTACCTTCTGCAGTCGCCTATTCAAGCACAAGCGCAGCCGTGACCGGCATATCAAGCTCCACACTGGTGACAAGAAGTACCACTGCAGCGAGTGCAACTCTGCTTTCTCACGCAGTGACCACCTTAAGATCCACATGAAGACGCACGCCACAAACAAGCCTCATAAATGCCCTGTGTGCCGCAGAGGGTTCCTGTCCTCCAGCTCCCTCCTTGGACACATGCAGGTGCATGAACGAGGTAAGGAAGGTCAGAGCACAGGGATCCCTGGAGGAGAGGAGTGGAAGCTAAAGGAAGCACGCAAGTGCAGCCGCTGTGAGGAGGGGTTTGATGTGCCAGAGGAGCTCCAGAAGCACATTGCAGAGTGCCACCCTGAGTGTTCACCCCCAGAAGAAGGAAGTGTAGGGCCTGGTCTGCAGTGCATCTACTGCCATGAGCCATTTAGTGATGAGGGTACTTTACTTAGCCATATTGACCAGGCACATAGTCGAGACCAAAAGGGCCATATATGCACTGTATGCTCTGAGCACTTCCCCACTGTGGAAGAGCTGTATGCACACATGGACATTCACCAACTCCCAGAGTCCAGCAACCACAGTAACAGTCCCTCTCTGTTGACTGTAGGATACACATCTGTTTCAAGCACGACTCCAGACTCAAACCTTTCAGTTGATAGTTCAACCATGGTAGACACTGCACCCACTGTGCCCAAGACTCGTGGAAGAAGAAAGCGTGCTGCCCAGCACACAAATGATATTTGTGGACGACCTGCTAAACAGCCTAAAGTAGCTTACAGTTGTATCTACTGCAACAAACAAGTATTCTCCAGTCTTGCTGTCCTTCAGATTCACCTAAAGACAATGCATGTAGATAAACCCGAACAGGCCCATACTTGCCAGTTCTGCTTAGAGATCCTTCCATCACTGGTTAACTTAAATGAGCACCTGAAACAAGTCCACAATGCTGAAGATCCATCCACCCTACTTGCTAGCTTGTCTGATGCCTTGTTACAGTGTAACTTTTGTCCAGAGATGCTTGGAGATCTCAATGCCTTGCAGGAACACATCCGTTGCTCTCATGGCTTTCCCAGCCCAGTAGCCAAGGAGAGCAATGCATTTTTCTGCCCCCAGTGCTTCATGGGATTTCTGACTGAGGCCACACTAGAAGAACATGTACGACAGACCCACTGTGATTCTGGAAGCTTGCGATTTGACTCACCACTTGCAGTCACTCCTAAAGATCCCATTGTGGAGGTGTATTCCTGCTCTTATTGTACCAATTCTCCCATCTTCAACAGTGTCTTGAAACTGAACAAGCACATCAAAGAAAACCACAAGAACATCCCCCTGGCACTGAATTATATCAACAATGGGAGAAGAATGCATAGAGCCCTTAGCCCTTCATCTTCCATATCTGTAGATCAAGCTACCCTTCTCAAACATGGCAGCACTTCATCCCGCTCAGCAAGTGAATTCATCTGTAACCAGTGTGGTGCTAAGTACACTAGTCTTGATCTTTTCCAGACTCACCTGAAGACTCACCTTGATGGTATGCTACCACATCTCACCTGTCCACAGTGCAACAAAGACTTTCCCAGCCAGGAAGCTCTGCTAAAGCATGTGACTGTCCACTTTACTGTCACTTCCACATACTACATCTGTGAAAGTTGTGACAAGCAGTTCACATCAGTAGATGACCTGCAGAAGCACCTTCTTGATATGCACACCTTTGTGTTCTTTCGTTGCACTCTTTGCCAAGAGGTATTTGACTCTAAAGTATCAACTCAACTTCATCTTGCAGTAAAACACAGCAATGAGAAAAAAGTCTACCGCTGTACATCATGTAACTGGGATTTCCGTCATGAGACTGACCTTCAACTGCATGTCAAGCACAGTCATTTGGAGAATCAGGGTCGAGTTCACCGCTGCATCTTTTGTGGTGAGTCCTTTGGCACAGAAGTTGAGCTGCAGTGCCACATTACCACACACAGCAAGAAATATAATTGCCGCTTCTGCAACAAGGCTTTCCATGCTATCATCTTGCTGGAAAGACATTTACGTGAGAAACATTGTGTGTTTGAGGGAAAAGCCCAAAACTGTGGCACCAATGGCTCTACAAGTGGTGGTGGTGGTGAATCAGTTGCTAAAGACGATGCAGAACTGCAGGGCATCCTTACCAATAGCCATGGAGGACCTGGTACAGGGGAATCTCACAACAGTCATGATGGAAGTGAAGAGGATGTTGAGTCCTCAGAGGTCATGTATACCTGTGATATCTGTGGGGCATCTTATACTATGGAGTCTCTCCTGACCAATCACCAGCTCCGTGATCACAACATCCGACCAGGAGAGACTGCAATGCACAAGAAGAAGGCAGAAATAATCAAGGGTAGCCACAAATGCAATGTTTGCTCTAGGACGTTTTTCTCTGAAGCAGGGCTCCGGGAACATATGCAAACTCACCTGGGACCTGTAAAGCATTATATGTGTCCCATTTGCGGAGAGCGCTTCCCCTCTCTGCTTACTTTGACAGAGCATAAGGTTACTCACAGTAAGAGCTTGGACACAGGCAGCTGTCGAATTTGCAAGTTACCATTGCAGAGTGAGGAAGACTTCCTGGAGCACTGTCAGATGCATCCAGATTTGCGCAACTCTCTGACTGGTTTTCGCTGTGTGGTCTGCATGCAGACCGTTACTTCAACCTTAGAGCTGAAGATCCATGGCACCTTCCACATGCAGAAGACAGGAGCCATGTCCACCAATCACCCTAGTGGGCGTGCCACAATTCCTCACCACCAGCATCACCAGAGTCAGAAGCTTTTCAAGTGTGCTTCATGTCTTAAAGAGTTCCGCTCCAAGCAGGACATGGTGAAGCTTGATATTAATGGACTACCATATGGTCTCTGTGCCACATGTGTAAGTGCTAGCAAAAGCTCCAGTCCAACCATAAATGGCGGAAAACAGCAGCAACCAGGGGGGCAAACACCAGCACCCTGTAATGCAGGGTGGAACCAAGGGGAAAGTCTGAGCCCCTGTGGTGTAAAACGAAAGGGGACCACCTATTCCACATCATCCTCTTCATCAATATCATCCACTGTTGCCAAGACAAGATGCTCCAGCTGCAATGTGAAGTTTGAATCAGAGGTAGAGCTGCAGACACATCTTCAAACAGTGCACAGAGAGCAGACAGGAGAGGGAAGTGGCAGTCAAGTGAGGACCCCTCAAGGATCCCCCATGCCAAGAGTGAGTCCTTCCCAAAGCGAAGAGGTAAGGCAAAGCTTCATACATGTATGTTATGCTGTTTATATAGGCTTTTACTTGATCTCAGTGCTATTTAGCGCAATTATTTATTACATCAGTTAGTATGTCATTATTGTTGCACTGTGTGACATGCACTAATAGCTAAAATTGTGTATGGTTTTCTAAGATAAATCCTTGGGTTAATATCATGCTTAATTACATTTCTACTTTATTTCTACTCTACTCTGCACTTTGTTCTCTGCCTCTGTCATTTGTTTTTATTTTATTTTTTGCAGAAGAAGACATACCAGTGCATTAAGTGTCAGATGGTCTTCCATAGTGAATGGGACATTCAGGTTCATGTTGCAAATCATATGCTTGGTAAGTTTGATATCTGTATTTTAGAATTGTACAGTTTACACACATTTATTTGGATTTATATTTTTCAGCTCAGTTTTCTGACAACAATTTGGTGGGGAAAAAAGTCACATTGTGTGTTTACAAATCTGCTGTTAATGCAATAAGGACGTATTCAGCACCCTTACTGTTTAGTCAGTTGTACTCAAGATGTCAAGGGCTAAAAACTGCACATCAGCATCTGCACCATATTATGTCTCATGTTTATATAATGGAAGATCTTCATTTATTCATATTCAGTATCCACTTTATATAGTCACGGTCATGATGGATAAGTAGACTATCCTAGAAACACTGTGCGCAATTGCAGGGAACATACATTTTCCATATTCTTTCAAGAATTAACACTTTAAACAACACTGAGGTTAAACACATTGTTAGGGCCAAGACTTGTTTCTGGGTGAGACCAGGCCTATGAGAAATTTGTTAACATGGTAGTTTTATATGGGACACATTTTGTCTATTGTTCAAGGTGGTTTAGTGGTAATTGAGTTACAGGTGTTTAGTTTTGCTGGAAGACAACATGAATTTGTCACTGTGGGCTGTTTCTTGAGTCAGAAAGTTGTCTGTAAATCTGCCTCAAGGAGATCAGGTTGAGGTGAAAGGTGGTCAAGGGAGCATGGACACACCACCTAAGTGAAAATCAGGTTTTTGCAAAGTGTGTTGTATTATGGGCTACAAGTTTACTGTTTTTTTTTTTTTTTGGGGGGGGGTTATGGCTAGAATCCATTACCACAGTGTTCACAAACTGAACAAACCCTGATATATTGTGTGATGACCATTAATAACGTGTATATTTAAAACCTGAAACAGAGACTTATTGACCTGCATACCTTTTTTCCGGGCAGTGAACAGTTATTTTCAAACACATTACTGCTTCATGGTGCTGATTTATTTATTTACATTATTAATATTGCATAGGTCTGTGAATGATATAGTACATGTATTAATGTGTTTCTTGGCTCTAAATATTCACCCTCACCCACACTGACAGCATCTTTTATTGGTATTCAGTTTGAATATGTGAGACACGCTGACATTCTATTCTGTAAGATTTCAGGGTACAGATGAACAAATTCTGTTCTTTGTTTCTTTATTATTTGATTTCTTTGTTGGATCTTTCATTACTCTGCATTGTCCAGTGTCATTTTTGGGAACTTTAAAGAATATGGAGAATAGTTCAGTATATAAGACATTCAAACCTCTACATAAACACTCCTGGTGAGATGTGAAACTGAAATATTTTGGCCGATTTGTTTGATTCAGTGTGAATGACAGATTTACATGGTAAGTAAAGAATGCTACATCTGTGTATGTTTATTTTCAAACTATTTGGATTTGGAAACTACACAGCTGCTGAGTTGACATGGTGAATATTTTTTTTATTAAGGTGTGGCCACAAATTATTATATTAAGCCAATGTCTATTTGAATCAAGATCTATTTCATGCCCACAAACTTTTACATTTTAAAATGAGTTAGACACAAAGTAATAAAACGAATTAGAGGATTATGAAACAGAAACCAAAGAATGGAGAGAATCTATGATATTACAATTCAGTGTTGAAATGAAGCATAAGGACATACTGGAGTCACTAGCAATGTGAAAAGGATATACCATATACCCACGTCACTTTAAGCATATTCTCAAAGCACGTAGAGTTTTACGCATGTTCCTGCTAAATAATTACTTGGGGACCGTGTATTAAGTATGACATTCCAAAACGTTGTGAGCCCAAGGTACACAATTTGTAGCCTCGACTCCACAATAATAGGGCCACAGTATCGTATATGTTGTTGCTACTGATTATTATGTTGTGGCCACAAGGTACTCTGTGGCCCCAAAATTGTGGAGATCCAAACTTATTAAAATTGCAGCCTCAAACTTGTGGCCTTATTAAAAACTAACCATCATGACACCTCAGAGGCTGCATAGGAAACACATTGTAATTGATATATTTAAAGATTCAACCCTTTGTGTCCTTGTACATTGACTATTGGGAAAATAATCACTCTGTGGTCATATCAGACAGCCATTTATATTTCAAAATGGCTGAAAGTCACTATCCAACTGGCATGGACCTGAGGCACAGCCCATACTCAGGTGTCCACTACAGTCTTCCTTTGACAGTTCTGGTGGGTGATGGTAGTGGGTGGGTTGGGCTTTTTTTGGGGGGGGGTGGTAGAGGGGCAAATCTGGACTGGATCGTAATTACCTCACAGACAGCATGTGCCAGAAAAGCAAAACGGGAAGGGGGAAGCAGAGGCCTCATTTGGAAAAGGGTCCAAATGCCTTCTCCCTTGAAAAAAGGGGACACTTTCTCCTTTTAATGGCCATCTGCACAGGAGAGGCGAAACGAGAGGCCGGGGGTCATCTCCGCTCAGCTGTCACTGTTATTAGCGTAGGTAATGGAGCAGGCGCTCCGCTCTTAGGGGTGCTGTTCCTGGCCCTACGCTCCTTGCTTTATGGCTGTTGATTCACCCCGATAGCTCTCTCTATATATATAGATGACACGATGGCACAAAATAGAATAAAGTAAATTAGCATGTCCTCTGAGTCTAATCTGAGATATGGCCACTAAGAAAGAGGCTCCAAAAAAGCACAGAACAATTTTGATGTGTCGCTCTGTTCCACCTTTGCACCCATTGTCCCTGTGACCCCCAAAATCAAATTGAATAAAGTATCCCTTAGAATTTAGAGAACTGGTAACTTCAGTGATGTGGTGATGAGTCCAGCTTTTGCCTAATGGACCCAAGTGGACATGTGTGGCTTTGTGATGAAAAAGGGAAACATATAACATCTTAATCGTGTTTCTAGTGAGGAAAGTGGTGCGTATTGGCCTGAACCATTAGCCGCATACCCTTGGGAGTGAAGAGACAGCTCTCAAGGTCCAGATGGATCCATCCACATTCGCCATACAGCTGGCCATCCAGATCATGGGACTCAATGTGATATTCCTGTCCATCTGTAGGAAAAAACAAATTGAAAAAATTCGATTGCTGGTGACCGTGGAGCAATTTCGAAGCAGGCCAGAAGACAGCTGGCCTCTCTTTAGTTTGGAGTTTGCTGGCATGGCTAATTCACACAACTAAAGGCATGCGATGTGTCACTAGAGAGGGTGAGAGGAAGACAGGAGGAGTGGATGCCAGGGTTTATGCCTCTCTCAGCTTTTGTGGTCACTATCAAAACTGTCGTTAACTTCCTCGTTTTTGAAGGATGTTTATTAAGGCCTGCATATGTCAGCGCACACACTTCAGATGTGCTTCCTCTACAGACAGGAGCTTGGCAGTCAAGGTTCTGAGTTATCTGTGAAGACAGCACACACACACAAGCATACAGTTTTGTAGATTTTTTGAGGAACGCTAATTTTTCTTTCATGTTGTAGGCAACTTATGAGTGTAATTGTATACACAATATAGTTTACAGAAAGAAATCTGTTTGCCAGATTCCAATAATGACATTTAAAATTATACTGTTTGACTTAAAACAGTAACACTTAAATTAAATGTTTTGGAAGGTCATCGCAAATTGAAAAATACCAATGTCTATATTGCAATATGTTGAAAGAGTAGAAGAATCACCATAGTGTCAAAAAACGTTTCCTCACTGTCCAGAGATATATGTGTAGGACTTTCACTGACAGATAAGCCGAAAAGAATCACAGCAGCACTTCAAAATCCCCCTGTTTCTTGACAACAGTGTGAACTTTGACCCTTAAAGCTCCATAGGAGCCTATTTTTCCTCCAAGTTCTCCTGCCGAGCCAAAACCTCTTGCTTACTTTTCAGTACCCTGATGTGAGGTTGTCAGGCACAAGGAAAAAGGCCAAATCTGCCCTCCATCTCAGATCTCAAGCAACCTTCCAAAGCTCCTTGACTTTTTTTTAGGCACCCAAGGGGTCATTAGGATTCTTCTTCTTCTTCTTCTTCTTCTTCTTCTAAACCTTTCTCCATCAAAAGAGCCATGCAGACCAAACCATGTGTAGCACTCCGTTTCACTACTCAGTCAAGCAAGATGAGCCCAATTGGCTTAATGGTGCTGCTCTCGTGCATTGTTTTACATTTTGGCCAATATTTCAAGGATTGGATAAAAAAAAACTCTCTTGCTCCACCCACATCAGTTTTGAGCTAATTTGGTTAATGTGCGAAACCTACTTTCGGGAACTAGTCATAGGATCTTCACAAAATTGTTACTCAGTATAGTCTGAACTTCAATAATTATCAAAAACGTTGAGATTTATAATGGACTTCTAATGATTGCCTGATAATATATATATAAATATATATATATATATATATATATATATATATATATATATATATATATATATATATATATGTATATATACTTTTGTATACTGGCTCGTCACTAGGGGTGCTATTTGTGAAGGGAGCTCTGACCCCACAGATCGCTGCTTTCAGCTAGAATTTTGTTTTTGTTTCCTTTTTTCTCCTCTGGCTTTTTTCCTCCATTTCCAAATAACTTGTGCCAAGCTGGTGCTTAACGTTTTTGAAGGACAGTCAGGAACTTTATATACACGCAGAACGAATGTTCTAGAAAAGCTGATTTAGAGGGTCACCTTTTGGTGTGTTTTCTTTATATTTTTTTTCAAGGTGGGAGGGGGTGAAAGCTGAGTGCATGCCCAGGCTTCTGTCCACAACACGGAAAGAGGGAAAGAGAGAGAGAGAGGCCTGGATCGATGGGCAGGAGGTGGGAAGGTGGCGAGGGTGGAGGGGGCTAGGGGGCAGAATAGGGCGCACATTTACTGTACAGCTGGCCTCTCTGTGTGAGGCAGAACCGTGGGCTGCTACGAAGCGTGAGGAGATGAGAAGCAGAGAGATGAGAACAGGAGAGACAAGAGATTCCATCCTGCTTCCTCGTTCCTGCCTTCTGTTTTAAATCAAATTCGTTTCGATTTCCAGCCTGACACCCATCCCCGTTCCTCCTCTGCTGTGTACGTCTGCATTACATGCATGCTTTGTCTTGGGGAAAAAAAAAAGAGAAAAGCAGACGTAATTTGCTGCCTAGAATTGAGAACACAAATTAACCATGACACTGTTGTCTGAGGATCTCATGGGAATAGTTTGAGCGATGACGTGTTTACTAAATGTTAACTGACTATATAACAAATACACCCCATCAAGATGGTGCCAGGGGGATTGCATGGACTGCGATATTATAATACATATCGGGGTTGTAGAGATTTTTTTTTGGGATCTTTGGGCTTATATCAATTCAGTAGTGTCAAATAGATCCTCTACTTATTTTATTCTAATTTTAATTGTTGATTCTAATACCCAAAGCTAGAAAATGCAGGCCGGTCACAATAAATTCAAAGACTAAAGTAGATTCTCAATGTTAGCACTATCATTCCTCTTTAGTGTGCACCAATGCACTGACAGTAAAGTGAGTATGAGGGAGAAAAATAGAGAGAAATAGAGAGAGAGAGAGAGAGATAGACAGAGAGAGACGGATATAAGTCATTGATCAGGAAGGTGTGTGTAATTGCTTATTAACACAGCCACACTTCACTGCACAGAGGTGACTGCACTAATGAATGGAGAGGCATTATTAATCACCAATTAATAAAAATGGGGTGGCTGCTCAATCTATGCTACACATGACCTGCTCAGCATGCTCAGCGTCACTCGGTCGATTTCCTCATTTTTTTCCCCCTGAAAATCGATGTGCACTACTAGACGCTCCTCACATTTACCTTGGTCTCTCTGTCTGTCTGTCTGCTTGAATAGAAGTTATTTTATTAGTGATGTAGATTGTTCATAGTTTGGCTGCTTCCTGTTACAAATGGAAAATGTTCCAAGCTTTCTTTGCTGGACTTTCAGCTGAAGTCTGTCAGCATTGCTCAGTAGATATATTCATACATTTATTTGCTTTTACCTGCCATGTTTATGCGTTTATGTTTGCGCCTATGTTTTATTTCTTTTATAAAATTTATTTTTATATACAAATTATTAAAGGGAATTTTTAGATTTAATTTTAGTTTTTTATTATTGTTTTTGTATTTTATAGTCCATTTCTTTTTTTTTTTTTAATGATAGTGTGATTTTTTTAAATAATATTTTTTAGATTTAGTTATTTATTTTCGATTATATTTAAGTCCATTTAGTCTGTTATTATTCCCTTCTAAAGAGTTTTTCCATTTGATGATCTACTTAAATACCTTTAAAACAAGTCTTCACTCGGATTTTGATAGGCACCTTTCATCACCTCTGTGACTTTAGTCACTCCTTTCTCAAGCCGCCAGAGGAAAAAGACCCCTCTGTGCTTTCACCCCGAGTTCCCGCGCATGTTTTATTGATGGTGAGCGACGAAGGGGCCGCATTACATTAGCAGTCTTAATGCCACCCCTTGTTCTGAAGCTGAATGTTTAGGATTAAGTACTGGCTCATAACGTTCAGCCTTCCAAATGTCCGGACATGGAGGAAGGCATTGAGTGGTCATACCAACATGTTGGAATGGAAAGCCGTCCAAGACCAAGGTTAGAGAGGAAGTTGGACATGGAAAACTGGCCTCGTCCCAAAAACCCCTTAACTCTGAATGGAATCTCGCTCCCTATGTGGCGTCTTTGATGGGTTTGGCAGTTATCAGTTTTTTTCCTCTGTCTCCTGTTCCCATATGTACAAAGAAAGAGAAAAGGTCAAGGCCGAGACATCATTCACACTTAGATCGCTTGGCTTCAGTCAGTTGGCTTTCAAAGGGCAGATCCGACAGCCAGTATTCTGTCTCTGACTGATTTATGGGGTAATGTAGAGTAACACTTCTCAAGCTCTCTTCCACAAAATCGATCTTAAAGTACTTTTGTGAGTTTAGATTTCCAGAGTTGTTTTACTGATGATGTTTTGTTCCATGGTATGGTGTGTAATATGCTACTAATTGAATTAGTTATGCATTTTAGCTGTTAACAGACAAAAGTACTGTATTATATTATTAAATTATATTATATTTATGCATACTTTAGTATATGTATCTATATATGCATGTGTTTTCACACATATTTGCTTTACATGTCAGTGTGTTTATGGTATACATGCATGCTGTGTGTGCATGCACTTTAACGTGTGTGTGTGTGTGTGTGTGGTTTAATAATAAGGAGAGAGTGGTTTGGGTGGTGCGGCTGAATGCCAGGCACATGGATGGCCATGGCAAGGTCAACAGCGCAGAAGAGGCGCAGTTACTGCACCCTCCACTCCTGCAGCTGAGAGAGGAGAGGGCCAGCCATCTGTCCACTCCTGCCTGCCATACCCGCAGAGCACACACATACACACACTAACACACACACACACACACATACTCACTCACTCAGTCACTCACAAACGTCACATACACACACAAACACTCTGGCACACAATCACACGGTAATTCACAAACACAGATGCACACATGCAGCACACATGACACAAACACAGACACAACACATCCAATGCAAATATGGATGAGCAAATACGGCCATATGCACAAAGCACACATTCAGCTATGATGTTTTAGAAGCTAGACGGCGTGTCAATAGACGTGACAGTGACTTTGAAGGACAGGATGGCTTGTGATCACGTGGTAACACGAGTCACCGATGTTCCAAAACATTAAATGTAACTATGTACAATGTGTTGTTCTTTAATAAATTTAGAATTCTTAGTGATGGCAAATTGACGTGGTATAAAAGGAGTAAAACACCACGGGATGTGCTGTTATGGGAAGATAATAACTTCTGGGTGGTAACGGTAACTCCGCCTCATTATGCCACCCCATCACTGATTATTTTCCTATAACAGCATACCCCCAATTTTTTTATTCCCCGTGTACAGTAGATATATTGAACCCATAGTATACTTATGTACGTATTATGGTTTTAAACAAGTTCCGTCTTAGTAAGCTAAAGCAATTTAGTAAATGCAGCAAACCACTAAAAGTTAGTATGTCGAATCAGGCTTGTTAAAGAGAAAAGTATAAACTTTTCAGTGCTTTAGAAGATTTCTGAAGTCCTTTGTGTTATCTTTTATAATGTCATGCATGACTCCAGGTCAATTAAATACTCTAGATATGACTAAACAGTTATAATCAGGGGTGCTAAAGGCCAGAGTCCTCATCTTCCCAAAGCCAGGTGTTTTTTTTTTTTTTTTTTTTCACGTCAACAGTGAGACATTTTCATCGAGAGATTTTTGCCTTTAATGTGACCAACTTCTTCTGTTTTTCACCTTGCCCAGGCCCCCCGGGGTCAGCTGGAGAACGGGCTGCTGATTAGCGCAGCTCTCTCTTGCGAAGACCTTTACGATGCCCTCTGGCCGCAGCGGTAGAACCCTGTGGAATGTTCCAAAGCTCTCTAATAGGTTTCAGGTGCTTCGGGCCAACGGCCAGCCGCCAAGTCTCCCCCAGTCCCCAGCCAGTGCGCCACTATTTATTTATATCCTCCTGATCGACCTGATAGCCATAATGCAAAGGGTTATCTAGTAGAGTTAGACCTTGACAGGATGCAAATAATAGCGAGGTTGGGTGATTCGATAATTATGTCAAAGTTTGTCATATGTGTGAGCGAAAGTTCTTGTTTTGTGTACTTTTGAAAATTAGTTGACATTCAGCATCAGGGCGATAATTGACATGGAAAGAATGAAAGCACATTTTTAAGTAGTTTTAGCATTCTCGTTTTTTTCACTCTTGGTAATGGCAAATCCTTAAAATTGTGGTAAAATTCCCACATATGACCTCATGTCACCTGGCAAACTTAGTAACTGGCAAACATAACTGGCCGTTTCTGTACAACTTTCTGTAGAAGGCTAAGCTTCACACTGTTTTTTTTTTTTGTTTTTTTTTTGCCAACACTAGCAATTTTATGTCAACCAATTATGTTTGGCTAATGGCTATTATGCTGCCAGTAATAAGGATAGTAATATCATTTCTTACTTTTTGCTTACTATGTTGCCGGTTAATAACCACAACTTTTGACTATGTCCTCATCAGATTTTTAACTCACAATCTCTCCATTCCAATATATCATGAACTGCAAATTCTGAAAGCTCACTCACACTTTCCATTTTATGCTGTTGACTTACGGGCTTGAGTATTAAAGTGTCAGTGTGTCATTTCGTCTTCCTTACATGCAAGTGTCAATCAAAGATCCATAGTTCGTAGTTAAAGTTATCAATCAGTTCACAGTGTCTTCATCTCCTAAAATGGAGGACTAAGCTTTATATTGTTTAAAAAAATGTATCCTATTAATTACATGAAGGAAAAAAAGCACGATGGCCTGCAGTAATAGGAAAATAAACAGTGACACAGTGATGGAGCCTTATTCAGATCCCTAAAAATGCCCGGTTTAGTGTTTCCATGCTGTAATACACCTGATTTAAACAGAACAGGCTGTAAACTTGGTTTCAGTAGCAGGGAAATAAACAGCATTAGTAGGTGGAATGTTTTCCAGAAACATCATCTAGTTTATGTAAGGAATAAAAGACCTGAGGTGTGTTGTTATAGGAAAATAGTAATCAATGGGGTGGAAGCGAAGTTACTGTTACCACTCTGTAATGGATTATTTTCTAATAATAGCACTTCCTGAAGTGTTTATTTCCTCTTATACCAGAACAATTTGCCAACATTGTTTTAAGTGTGTTAAAGAATGGCATGTACCTTTTATCAGTTTATAGTTACGTTTAATGTTTTGTATGAGCCATGAGGTAAGTTAGTTCCTGTTATCAGTCGGATAATTTTCTAACAGCACTTTCTTTTTTGACTGTTTTCTAAAAACAGTCGTCTCTTTTTGCTCTCTCTTGAAGGTAATGAGACAAAAAAAAATGCAGCTTGTGATGTTACAGAGAAACCACAAAGCGCAAAGTCCTCTGTCCTGAGAAGTTTCAGAAAACCTAAAGTTACAGCTTTACCTCAGAGTACTACAAAGAGCTGACACTGGAGACTCCTTCCAAAAATGTTAAATAAACATCTCCTCACAGAAAACCTCACCCTACGAACAACTGCGCATTTTATAAATCTGTTCAAGACCCTGTGAATGAGCTGTTACTCTAGAAATGATAACATATAACGAGTGTTAATGTAAAGTGTTAATGTAAACCCTGTGATTTGCCTTGCAGCCGGAACTACTGAAAGTAGAAAGTACTCCTGTTATAGAAAATGAATCAACACCTTCTGACCAATCAGAATCGCGAATTCAACAGCGCAGAAGTCTAACTGATTTTAGCGCTGGGCCTGGCTGTAAGGCAGAAGCAGAGTTTGCATCACGTTATTAATTCCAGTGCAGACAGATGAGGAAGTTTGTCCTTATGGGTGTGCAGTTGCATCAGTCATGGATGCCTTGCGTTCATGTCAGCATGTGTTTCTATCAATATTAGTTTCTTGAATTGACTTGAGAATGAAAATTGTAGTAATGCACAAGGGTGTTGGATGAACAGTGATGCTTGTGAGCAACTCTTCAGATTCGCTCGAGTCACATTCAGGGTGGAGGAGACACGCCTTAATTTTTTTTTTTTCACTGGCTGGAGCACACATTAATTACACAAATTAGAACATTTACATTTCATGGTCTACATGGTTTTTTACCAAAAATGGTCTGCAAACTCTATTCTCGTTCTTTGTCTCTATTGTCTTTCCATTTGTCGCACGGCTCCCTTCCCCCAAAATCTCTGGATCGGAGACGAAAACCTTAAGCCGCTCTCGCTCTGATTAATCCTTAAGGTTTATAATTACTAATTAACTTACTGAGCAACTTCTAATGTAGTCCCCCTTCAATGAGGTGCATGGAGGACAACAGATCATTAGCTTCAATAATGAATGTGGACAGGACAGATAATGGACTGTGATATGCCAGCTCTGACAGTTGTATTAAATGAGGCGAGGGTTGAACGCGAGTGGATCCGTCTTCGCTGGGATGGGGGATGGTTTGCCTAGTAAAATAAATGAAAAGGAATGAAACGGCATCATAATTGAGATCGATTTTAATGCAAAAATTTATGAGTAACACTGGGATTGGAGTATGGGTAAATATAAAACTCAGGATGAAAGCCAAAAATTGAGGACGTTTTCGAGATTCCAATCTAAATGCAGTGGTATACAGTAGCTGCAAGACACTTTTGGCTTTAAAGCATTTCTCAAACACAAATCGCACAGGGACGGCTTCAAATCTATGATTGCGTGTAATTCTCAAGGAAACAAATAGCATCTGCATGAGGGAAATCATTTAAATGTTACTAACACATTCGAGGCTAAAGGCCAAATGCATGCTCAGCATTTTCATTTTTTAACAACTAAGAGGTGTTAATTGCTGTTTGATCCCATTAATGATGATAGCTATTGTCTCACACACACACACACACACACACACACACACACACACACACACACACACACAAAAACACACACACACACCCAAACACACACAAACACAGACACACACACAAACGCTTTTTGAGAAAAGATGCATCTGGCGTAATGATTATTATCATTAAGAAATATTAATGTGCAAAGCAGTGGTGACCCAGAAGCTCATTACTGTCAGAGGCTCGTGTGAGTCGAAGCCAAAGCGGCTGCGTACGAGCGCCTCTCCACCTGCGCAAGGGCCATACACCCCCACCCGTGGATCACGTCTTCTCCCATGACCTCCTCATAGCAACTAACAGCTCCTTTACAATCGGTGTGAGTGTGTGAGAGATAGATAGATAGATAGATAGATAGATAGATAGAGAGAGAGAGAGAGAGAGAGAGAGAGCTGTGGGCGAAGTGGCTTTTGACCTTGTTTGCTTCTCCATCATGAATTTGCAGTTTATTCTTGGAAAAAAAAACAAATGCATGTGCATTTTTGTAGATAGCAACACTGCTCACACTTCAGGCAAAAACTCTAGATGTAATATAACGCATCACCTTTGTAGGTGTACGATTACTGGCTGCACAATTTTATTTAACCCTCTACTACCCCCCATCCATCAATATGTACGTGTTAGAGTGATTACCGTGCTTGTGTGTTAAGCCAACGGTATTTATCTACCCATGTGTCCTCTCTTACCTCTTGAGCAACTTAATCTAGTTTCCACTCGGAGATTTCATGCTTATAATTGCTTAGGTGTGTCCATGTGACTGAATGAATGCAAGTACTTGTGATTATTAATTTCAACCCAGGTTTATTTTTTCCCCCCAATCCCTCCTCTCTCATACAGTATTGGCATACATTAATTATGGCAGTGTTATTCTGATATCCGCCTGCTATCCCAGTAGAGATGGTGCTCCACATAATTACACAGTCAATACTCATGTTACCATTAGCACAAATGTTGGGACTCCGAAGTAGAACCTTTTCCCCGCTCACAAGCCTTTAAAGCGGACAAATTGAAGCGATGCAGCTGTGCTGACGCTGAATTAGACAGTGGGGTTCACACGCAAGTGAATCAGGAGTTAGGACTTGCTTCTTCCCATTTAGAGCGATAGAGCTTTTTATACCTTTGTGAGAACAGATATTTAAAAATAGATGTGAAATGTGGATAATTGGAGACATTTGTAATGTTTGCGGATCACTTTGTTGTAATTTCCGTCTGCTCTCTACTTCTGCATGGATGGAGGTGTGACACCACATGAAGTCTCAGTTCTGATTGGTCAGAAGGTGTTGATTAGTTTTCTATAACACTGACAGTAGTTCCCAATCACAGGTTTATATGAATGCACTCTAGTACTTGGCCTAATGGTTAGAGTCTCGGACTTGTAGCCCGAAGGTGAACCTGAAGGTCGTGGGTTTGAGTCTCAGGACCGGCAGGGATTGTAGGTGGGGGGAGTGAATGACTAGCGCTCTCTTCCACCCTCAATACCACGACTGAGGTGAGACCCTTGAGCCAGGCACCGAACCCCCAACTGCTCCCCGGGCGCCACAGCAAAAAAGGCTGCCCACTGCTCCGGGTGTGTGTTCACTACTGTGTGTGTGCACTTGGATGGGTTAAATGCAGAGCACAAATTCAGAGTATGGGTCACCACACTTGGCCACACTCTAATGCATTCTAATATGTTATCACTTCAATACTAACACAGAGACTTTTATAGCGGACGCTCCATGCATTTAAAAAAAATGTCTGTAATCATTGATATGATGATGTTTTCTGTGAGGAGACGTTTATATCGCATTTATGGAAGGAGTCTCCAGTGTCAGCGCTTCATAACAGTCAGAGGTAACGCTGTCCCGTGTTGGAAAGTCTTCAGGGCGGAGGGTCTCGGCACTTGTTTTCTCAGTAACAGTTTTCACGGACATTAAACATAACTACTGTATGAACAGATAAAGTGTACAACATATCATTCTTTTAAATGAACAATTGTTGGTGGTATAAGAGGAATAAAACACTTCGGGATGTGTTCTTATTGGAAAATGACAACTTCAGGGTTGTTATAGTAACTCCACTTCATTTGACATTTTGACAGTCTGCTTTGTGATCGTAGCACAGTTGAGTTCCTGCTTGTATTCTTGCTCAGTTTTTCTGCGATTATATCACTTGTTTCTTCATATGTGGAAAACTTTACTGCTATTATCACTGTCACATTCTGAACTGTTGTA
>CM040978.1:5674461-5688333 GCA_022985145.1 Pangasius djambal
GGGGGGGGGGGGTTAGGGCACAGCGATAATATTCTTATCTGATAAGTACTGTATATTATGAGAAGTAACTCACTCCTGTGAGTAAAACAGAGTTTATTCAGACTGTAATGTCTAGTCCTGTGCAGGGCCATTTAGCACTTTCACTGTGCACAAGCGCTTTTGCAGCCACTTTAAATCACTCTTAATAATGACCTCTCGCTTTTTGCCAATTATAGCACATTCCACTGCAGATCGTGTGCTTGGACAGCGAAGCCGGCTGATCGTGGCCGCACTTCAGCGTCCTGCGTGATGCCGTCCTGCAGTCGAGAGGCGCTCGCAACTCATTTCCCATTCCGACTTGAGCAGTAGGCTTCCTGGCTCCTCTCCTGACTTTTTTTCCGCCAGCTTTTCGATGGCTGCTTCATTAAGACTTGGACAGGAGTCCCGTGGTTCCATTTAATCAAACGAATCGCTATGGCAGACTCGGCCAATCAATCACAATCCTTAGCCAATATGCTGCATTCCATAAGCGTGGCAGAGGGTTTAGAAAAGGCAGAGTGCTGCTTTTTTCCTCCCGGTCTGCTCATTCTCAAAGCGAGCAAGCCAGTCACGCTCCTGAGGCCTGAAGTAACGTGTACACTATAACTATTATCTCCTCCAACACTCACGCTACACGTGTGCATAATAGCACTGGGTGTTATGATGGTATAATATCAATATTCTGATGAAATGTCAAAATACACTTATTTTTTTGTCTTATTTTTTAATTAAGAAATAAGACAAAAAATAAGTGTGTTATGACATTTGAAGAACGAAGCCACAAATGAAGCATTTATGGAAATTCCGTGGTACTTTTACAGATTGTTATAAAACAAATTTAAAATAGACTTTTGTAGACATTTTGTGCTGAAACTTTTACATAATTTTTTTAATCTATAAAAATAATAGATTTTTTTTTTTAGATTTTTTTGTGTCAGATTTCTTTTTTTTTTGCTTTTATACAGTTTAAAAACAATTGATTTCTGTAGGCGTTTTCCGTAAAAATAAATTTTAAATAAATAAAAGTATACTTTTGTAGACATTTTGCATAAATAAAAACCTTTAGTTTTTTTTAAATAAATAAAAAATAGACTTTACACATTTTGTTTGAACAGTTTGTACAGTAACTTCATACAGTTTTTAAATGAAAGAACAAAAACATTTTGTATTAAAACTTTACAGAATTGTGTAGGAAGTAAAAAATAATAATAATAATTTTGTAGATACTCTGTGTCAAAACATTTACAGAATTTTTAATAAATTAAAAATAATTGATATTTGTAGACACTTTGTTTTAAAACTTTAACAGATTTTTTAAAAATAGATTTCGTAGACATTTAGCTATTCTCTTTGGGTCTCTGCTTTTTCTCCCTGTCTCCCTCTACCTCCTCTACTTTCTTTCTCTCTCCATTTCATGGCTGTGTCTTTCTTCATCTTTCTTCATCATGCTCTGCATCACTCTGCACCCTTTTTTCAGCTTTTCCTCCATTTCTGTCTCGCTGCCTCACTCTCCATCCTTCCCCGTCTCTCTCTCTCTCCATCTATTTCCATCTCTCTCCCTGCATGTCTCTCTCTCTCTCTCTCTCCCCCATCCCCCCGTCTCTGCGGCAGTGGGTCCCGGTGTGGCGCTCCTGGCTGGCCTGCCGGTTGTTTGCCAGCGTCTGGGTCCTGCTGGAATTGAGTCCTGAATGAAGGCGGTGGAATGAGCGGCGTCCCAGGCTGCTTCCTCTCCCTCCCTCATCAGCATTCCACCGATGAGAGTAATTAAAGCCCAAATTAATTCTGCTGTAAGCAGAGGAGCCACTGAATAACTGATATTAGAGGCTAGATGATGAATGCTTGGCATCAAGGGAAGTCTCCTGGGGGAGCAGAGGAATGGAAGAAGGAGGGGGAAAGAGAGAGAGAGAGAGAGAGGTGGAGGGAGGGATTTTCTCCATCTCCTTTCTTTTCCTCTTTTTCTGTCTTAACTTTTAACTTTTCCCTCTCTTTTCCTTTTCTTTTTGTCTCTTTTGCAGTCCATAGCATCGCACCCATAGAGACACAATCATCTCTAGATCCTCAGAATGTCATTTTTTCCCCCACATTTTTCTTACCTATTTCAGCCAAATGCGCCGTTTCCTCAGGTCTGTGTCAAGAGATATTAAAGTCAAATATGTGGTAAGGGTTATTTAAATCAGCCACTTTGCTATTTTCAGTGTAGCTGTTATTTGTGAGCGAGCGATGTGTGAGCGCTTTTTTTTTTTTTTACTGGTGGTCATGAGATCCATGCTTGTATGATTCAATGATCCCTCCTGTCCCTGGCTGCTTTATTTTTGGAGCAGCACATCTTTAGTGGGAGCAGTCACAAGGCACAAAGACAAACAACCGAACTCATTTAGAGGAAGGAGTGCTCCGAGTCCTCAGAGAGACAGAATATTGTGTCATTATTTGCAGTTGCCGTAGGATTCGCTGATATTGTGATAGCATCATGTATTAGATTATTGCGCGTCATTGGGTACAGCTTGGCCAGCAGCAAAGGCAATTGAATTTGACCTTTTATTTTGTCTCCTTCTTACCGAAATCTGCTCCTCAACCAAATGAGTTTTTGATACAACATGATGACAAATTCATCACAAGTCTCCTTTCTCTTTAAGAAAGCATTAAGCATGTTTGCCATGCTAGTGAAAAAAAAATGGATTAGTGATTAGTGGAGGCAGAGACTGTGTGGTACAAAAAAAAAATAGTGAAAAAGCATTCATGTTAATAAATCCAGTCCTATATCTGAGATCTGTGGATACATGCAGTGACGACTTATCGCAATTTGAATGGGAGGCTAAAACAATTCTACCCATCATTAAGTTGGCATTACTATTATGAAACCATTATCACAGGGTCTCTTCATAGACGTAAGAAATTACACACTTAAACAGGAACACACAGTAAAAAATAGACCAGGAGCTAAATTTGTGATATCTATTTTTTTTCTAGTTTCTTATCCAAAATTTTGGGGAAAGAAAATCAGTGATTGAGATCTTGTCCATATTTATTTTTACTCCTTATTTCATGTGCACCTTCTCAGTCATTGCTGATGGCATGTTATGGCTCTGTTGGTGAAGCAGGTTTAAGTAAAGTAGCTACAATGCACACGGAACCTAGAGGACATTTAACCAAGTGTAATAATTTGACACAACTGTCAACAATAGCATTAATCTACAGTCTGGGCTAGAAAGAAATCAGTCCCAGCTTTGCTTCTTCATCCCATTTTGTATATTTTGTCTTGGTGCTGTTGTTTTTGATTCCGCAAATAATGCACACTTTAGTAAATCTGTTAACAGCATATTAAGAAAATATGTATGTCAAAAATTGAGCCACATTTTTACCAGCTGGTTGACTGCGAAGTAAAAATGAAATCTAAAACAAGAATACAGGTACAAAAATATTTTAAAAAGCAATTTGATTTTCTTATGAAGCGGAAGATGTGACTAAGAAATCCAGCCATCAGAGAGTGAAGTATTTAAGCCCCAGAGAGAGAGAGAGGAGGAAGGAGTGCTGGGGAGAATAAAAGGGTTGGCTTGGCGACACAGAGGGAAAGATTGGAGCCCATAAGGGGGCCAAATGCAGAAGAGATGCATCTTTGTTGCCTTGGGACTCGTGCACACACTCACACACTTACACACAGCATGTGTGAGTGGTGTGCATGTGTGTGTGCATGTGTGTGTGTGTTTGTTTGGACCCTGTGTGAATCCTGCTTGCTATTTATTTCTCCTACCGCCTGCATCTCCTCCCATCTTCACCTCTCTCTGAAGCCACTGAAGCACATGATACGGACACGGGCAAAAGAAACGATAACAAAAGCATCTTCGTTCAATTATTTAGAGGCGACTTGTTCTTGAGTGCTTGGGAAATGTTCTCTTTTTGGCATTCCTTTCATTAAAGGGCATTTCTTAGGCCAAATAGTAATACTACTTATTGAAAATCTGGTTGCATTTATAATATGGATATGGAGCACATTAGCTAAGTAGTTATATAAGAGTTAGATTATAAGTTCAGCGAGAGAGAGAGGGAGCAATTGATTGTCTCTCGTTTTGCTGTCTGGATCCTGGCAGAATTACTGAAACCAGAAGCTTCTTAGGGGCTCTTTAGAAGGAGAATGGGAGGGGGAGAATAAAGCTTTAAGAGGACATGGGTGCCATTAAGGCTAGGCCGCAGTGCCACTAAAAGCAGAGAGTGAACTGCTCTATGTCTCTGTCTGGACGACTGGGAGCTCTGTGGTTAGAGCAGCAATGGGGAAATGGGCCTCCACTGATCCTGGATCTGTTGATGTGTTTTGAATTTGGGCTGGTGAGGCTCATCATGGGCCTGGCTTCCTGTACACTAATGAGAAAAGTTGAGCCACTAAGACCGCTTCTCATTATAACTTCTCATTTGTGCTTTCTTGTATTTATTCCAACTAAGACGATCCAATTTTTTTTTACCAAGAATGTTCATGGTCCAGATGACAGTTAGTGTTAAGGGTTAAGTTGTATTCTGAAAACTTGTGCAAATCACGGAACTGAGACAAGCTTGAATTGTATTCAGAATTGCAGTGAGTGTAGCAGAGATATTGGCACAGGTCAGCATCCAGCTAGCTCCACCTGGACCTAGCGTGATACTGCTGCAGGATATCGATAAGTAGAGGGTGATGTGATCCAACTTCCCAAGGCGAATTTAGCTGAAAGCCATGAAAGATGGTGCAGTTACCCTATAGACTTAGGTGCAGACACAGACTCATTAGTTGTGCTCAGGTTCTACTCGAACATAGAATTACCATCAGGCAAATTCTGTAAGGAATAAAACATGATGGGGTTGATTGATGCTGATGTTACCACCCCGAAGGTGATTATTTTCCTATAACGGCACATCCCAATGTGTTTTGTACCTCTTATACCAAAACAATTTGTCAACTGGACACTTAAACATCTTACAGAAACCTCACCATATCAAAAGGTATGCCTATTTTTTTTGTTAAGTAACATGCTTTTTAAAATCTGTTTATAGACCTTCTATAGAACACCTTCTGACCAATCAGAATTGAGAATCCAAAAGTAACTATAAAATTAGCTGTGTACGACTACAACATGAATCATTAGACAAATGTAAAAAAAAAATCAGAAACAGATAAAACATTTCATTAGTATTGCTTCATAATGAATATGTCTGTGTTCCTGTGTATCTTTGCCTTTGGTGTGGTATGATGTACAGTGTGCACTGAGCCCAGTCACATCGGCTGGCCATTATCAGAATCCAGCGAAATGGATATTGTTTAACGTGCTTGCTCAATTTTATTGTCAGAACCATAAAGAGGAAAATGAATCCTCATTTCAGAGCTGAAATGGCCAACTTCAGGGACCCAATACCTGTAAGTGCCATTAAGTGGAAATTGCTGCTCACATATTCCAGTGGTTTGATTAATTACTCTCTCACATGTGCTTCTGCTATGGGCCAATGAAAGATAAGAAACAAATTGCATTGCATTTGTTGTCCTGTTCTGTAAAACCATTTTAATTATTTGACACATGTTTTGCCACCTGGCAATGGAGAGGATAGCTGTTCTACAACAACAAAATGTCTGATGCCGTGTGCTACAGTGGTGATATGAGAATAGGCTTAGTCATCACGCTGTGCTTTTTGCTGAGAAAAGATTGATGATTGATGTTGCAGGCAGGAAGCAAATCCTGGGCTTTCACAGGTGTTCTGATCAAGGAGCTCAGACGTTTCAATTTAGGGTGACATGCTTTTTCTCTCAATTTCTTAACTCAAGAGTAACAGATGAGACTTATAGCACCCAGGACATTTTTTTCCCTCATCCATACCTGTGGCAAATGCGGTCTGGTGCACCAGTGAGACACTAATGCATCCGTTCATTAATTACTAAATAATTACACTACGCTACATTAATTATGACTGGTGCAAGAAAGGTTTTAGCAAAGCAGAGTGCTTGGCTCACCACCTGATCTTGTTGACCAGCATGGGTGAGTTAGGTAGGCAGTCACTGGCCCTCTCCTCTTTCCCTCCCTCCTTCCCAATATGCACTTGGACCAGGGATCCGGCTGCACCTTCCCCTGTTCCGCAGGGATAGGGGGGCCAGATGGAGGAATTTGATTAAGCAGCAGTGGAAGACCAAATGTTCAATTGGATCCAGAACCTGTGGAAGTACAGGGAAAGGGGAAGGGATGGCAAAATGGGGGTCCGAAGAGGGAGGGGGTAGGAATCTAAAATGGCTGGCAAGAGTCGGCCAATAGCAGCTCCAAACGGGAGGTGAGGCAGGCGCTGAGGTGTAGTAATGCAGAAGGCCTTTTTCCAAGTACCAGCTGGGCCTTTTAGGAGCTGCTCTCCCTGCAGCAGACGCTCAGTATCCTCCAAGCAGCTTGACTTAACCATATGTGGAAACTTTTTTTCCCCCTCACACTCTGACTGCCTCCCCCTCCTTCCCTGGAGGATAGCATACCACTGAGATATTGGAGGCAGGTGAATTGCTCTTAACGTGAAGCACTGAATCACATGTCCAGCATCCCCTGGAGAGAGGAAACGGATCCAGAGGAAAGTCTGGCTTGGACTAGTGCGACCTTGGAGCCTTGGCTAGTGAGGGTAGCTAAAATGGGGGGCAGAGGGGTAGTATGGTGTGTCCTTGGTGTGTTGTCTTGGATATTCTGATGCTTATTCCTCTTTCACCTCAGTATCATTTTACAAAGTGCTTTTTGTAAAGCAACAAAATCCATTTAGTAAACTGGCCAGAGTCTTTCATTTGCTCCGTTTACCGCATCCTTCGCCAGCCCCAGGCTATCAGGCTCCCTCTCTCTTCCTCCACCTGTCCTTTTTAATTCACCATGCTAGGCTTCCAGGTTACTAGAGTCCTGTGGACTAGTTCCTCTTCCTTGAAGACAGCATGACATGAAACCATCTATATACACACACACACACACACACACACACACATATATATATATATATATATATATATATATATAGATAGATAGATAGATAGATAGATAGATATATTGATGGACACTGGGCAGTGATGGACATTGGGCAATGGCCATCAAGGACAATGGGTTAATACACTCTGAAGGCTTCAGGAACCATTTCTCAAACATCATGTAATCACTAAGAATCAAAGAGTTTTCCTTTTCTTTCTTTTTTCCTCAGTTCCACTATCCTCATCTTTGTTCTAATCCTTCCAAATGGCTTGAGTGAATCTCTGCCAGTTGGAAAAAAGAGAGAAAAAAAAAAGATGTGAGCAGAGGATTGAGTGTAAATGTCACTTTAAAAGCTGTTCTTTCCCCACTGAGAGAAGTCCATCCTCCAGTTCACATGGGTTCAACATGTCATGACCTCTTCATACTTCCGATTGCTATTGTTTCATGTTCTGTTTTGTTTGTTTCTTGCAGGCTTTTGAATTGAACAAGTTTGTCAGTAGGTCATAGTTTTTTCCTAGCAGCAGCAGCAACAGCAGCAGGAGCTTTTCCACGCAAAGAGTGATGAGCAAAAGAGTAACTTTAGCTAAGCGGAGCTCTTTAGTTCTACACACTTCGTTTATGGTGGTGGTGTGAGGTGGTAAAAAAAGATGGCCAGCGGCTCCAGCAGTTCATTGGGACATATGGAAAATGGCCTGTCCCAGTGTGGAAAATGGAGCTATTCATGCACGGTCAATTTTACCAGCAGACAGAAATTCCACGATACCCCTGTTTGCGCAGCTGTGCACCCCGATTAAATTAGCCATTGCGCACACCCGTCTTGTTCACCCCCCTTTTAGCTTTCCTGGCTGATTTCTTCCCCTCTCGTTCACCCTTAGCCAATGAGCGTTCCCGCCAGATTCAGCAGGTGAGAGGGTGAAGGGAGACTTCACCCTTGCACCCTTTAAATCCACTTTAACAGGCGTGGTAATGGGACGAGACCCAAGACCGTAACACCCCCAAGGAGGAGGACTATGATTTGGTGTGATGGTGGGTAGCGAGTTTTTTTCTCCAGGGACAAGGCAGTAGCAGCAGTGACGGCAGTGTGACAGGCCTTCGGGGAGGAAATCTGCAGGATTGGGGCTGTCAGCTGTTCCTGCAGAGCCAAACGTGCAGGCTAAGATGTCTACTGGGAGGGAATTACTGAAGGCTTTTCTTTGTACCTGGGTTTAACTCCTTCTAGTTTTTTTCTTCTTCCTATCTCTTCTTTAAAGGTGGCGAGGTTGTAAGTGCATTTGATTGTGAGTGCATTTGTGTACAGAACACAGAGGGAACTTGAACTGTTCTTCTTCTGATTCAGAGGTGAAGACAAGCACCCGCAGGGGCCCCCTGTCAGTGCGTTCGGGTCTCTGACTTCTATAAAAACACATGAAACAAAATTCCCCCACAAGAGCTCCAGGTCCCAAACACCTCCATCAAAAACAGGAGATTGCGTCCACAACGTGTTTCATCCTCAACCTTGTCTTAGCGACTATGCACCTCCACCTGGAAGAAGAAAAAAATACTGAATCGCAAAGACGACGTGACTAATATTAAATTGCCTTTCTTACACCTACCATTTCACACGTCGATTCCCTTTCCGCCAGCTGTTGACAAATGTCAAGAGTGTGCAGAGATAAGTGTGCTGTTCTGTGAGTAACCCTACCAGTACAACACGACTCCGCTCCTGAGAGAGACAGGAAGTGAATAAACCCGCACTGTTAGCATCAAACACTTCAGAACCTGGTGCAGCAAAATGAGAATCTTGTTCTCTACACATACCCACGGGAATGACTCCTCCCCTACCTTTATGTACTTTTTATTGTTGAAATTTTCCGCCTTTGGCAGGCATCTTAGGATTTGGTAGGATTTTTTTTAATGCCTCGTGAGTTGTGTAGAGGGGAGTTTGTTTAGTCTGATTGTGATTGTTAAGTTCAATGTAGATGGAGCAGCGCTCTCCCGATACTGCTGCAACTGTCATCTCTGCAAGCTCTCGAAGAAGCCGTCAGTCATGTTGACACCGTGTTTTAATCATGGCTGTCCCACTTGCTGCGATGATGGAGAGCACCAGGGTTCCCTTCCCTGGACAATTCAATTGCTCTATCACTTGTGTCACACAGTGCCACTGTTTAAAAAAAAAAAAAAAAACTTAATGTTTCCACTTTCCTATTTCCGTAACGTGTTTAAGGGAATAAAGTGATTGCGGGAGATGTTTATTGCTGAACTGTTGACAGGTTTTACATCACTGAAGAGAGTACAAGATGAAGAAGAACAGTGGAAAAACCCAACTAATCTTGTGAATGGCTATAAATGAACTTAATTAAATGTAAGTTAAATCACAGCTCACAATGTGGAGCTCTGTTCGACAGAAAGCCTAATTAATGCTTCGTTTCATTTAGAAACAGCAAGGTGATTTTTTTTTTTAGGAATACCAAGGATATTACTTTTTTCATAAGATTCAATACTTGAATTAGTAAGGTCCTTAAATAGTTAAATCATTTACATTTACATTTACATTTACGGCATTTGGCAGACGCCCTTATCCAGAGCGACTTACAATAGTAAATAGTTTTGTATGTACTGTTTTTATTTGTATAGGGGTGGGCAATATGACAGAAATATCATATATCATATATCATATCATGGTACTTATAGACACAATACATGATATACATCACAATGTGTAGGTTAATTAATTAATTAATTTTTTGAATAAGGAAAAATATCCTAAAGAGCCGCAAAGATATTACAATTTTAAAAAATTCAGTTAAAAAAAAAAAACAGTCATTTCAGTTCAGTGTTTAAAGAAAAAAAAAAGATAAAAATATTATAAAAATATATGACACTCATGATATCTCAGAAGAGTGTGACATAATTGATCACAATATTTATATATAATCATGAAGCCCAGCCCTATATTAATGTCTTTTTAAACTTTATTTATTTTTTTTTTTGACCTTTTACTCTACTTTAGAAGTTTAGTTGAATTTCTAAACAGCCTCTTATCTCCATCGTTCTCTTGCAGTTAGTAAGGTTTGCGTGAATACTTTAACATCAGAATAATCAGTGTGGAAGCGCAGGAATGATAACCCCGATTAATCTTCGCCACTGAGTTTCGTACTATGTCTACAGCTGACAGAGTGTCACACATCCATTTTTAGTTTAGCTCACTGTTATTGTCACTGTGTAAAGCAGTCTTCTTCACTCCTACTGCACATTTGAGTCAACTCATCAGTTAATCATCACACCTAGGATGTGCTGAAGTAGGTCAAGCACGAAATTCTGCCTTTCTGTAAACCTCGACTAATAGAGACATACTAGAAATGTACTTTACATTTTTCTTATTACAGTAATGGATTTATCTGATCATATTAAGATATACCCATAACCGTCTAAAGGTAGTTGATGTGCAGTTTTGTTACACATGCTCTTTCTTCAGACTTTTATTTATGTACTTATTTTATTATCATTATTATTATTTTTTGCTGGTACCTATGTATTGAATTAACTTTTTGTTTTATTATATTATTTTATTTTTATTTAATAGTTAGATTTTATAGGTTTTAGCAATATACTTTATTTCTGAATTCTACAAATCTTTGTATTTAAATTCTTAATTAATTAATGTAATTCATGTAAATGTATCCGTGCAGTGGTTTTAGACACATATTGTCTGGGCAGAAGGTCTTTGTGCTTGGTTCTCTGGCACAAGTGGAGCATGTTCAGCTGTTTGATGCTCTGGGTGCAGTCTCAAAGGCCCTGATCCTCCTTGCCTTTTAATTCATTTGTCGTGCTCCACAACAATCTGATTTCTCCCCTGATTGTGTCCTGTTCCACGTTTGATTGGTCGCCCTCGCCTTTTCAAATCGCGGAAACTATGGCAACGAGCATCCGAGGCGGGCAGCGCCAGCGAATGCCTGTTTGAAACACAGCCCTGCGCTGCATCTTATTCTTCCCTGTTCATTTATTATTATCTTCAATATCCATGTAGATGAGCTGGAATATAAATGGGCTGCAGAAGCTCTGCTGAAGCAGATGTCGGCAGCACGTGGAGCTGCTCTAGGGTAATTGGGGGTCCAGGAGAGAGCTGGCACTGGCCAAAATTAGACTGGTGCTCCTGCCTGGACTCCAGGAGGTGGGAAACAGTGGGCTGCACCAGCAGGGGGCGCCACTACACATTTCCACTTAGCCATACTGCTGGTAGAGAAGTGGGGGGTAAAGGCGGTACTGCTGTTGGAGAAAAGAGAAAAGGATGGTTCCAGATGGGTGCCAGCTATGTGCTACCAAGGCCAGGCGGTTAATCATGTATTCCAGGGGTGTTGAGCTAAAATTTGTAAAGATTCAGCTACATAAAATTCCTTGTTTATGAAGCTCCCGATCGGCAACTAGCATAACTGCATGTTGACATCAGCTACCTTTTAATTAGTTTATGGCTATGAATAAAACAGTATGAAGTAGTGTTTTAGTTCATAATTGTGCTTCTCATTACCACAGTTGACTAGAGCCAAAGATACTTTTGAACATGTAGCAGAGAATAAACGCATACTTCTCTGTCTAATCATCTTTAAACATTCTGTTTTTAGTGTATTTTTGTAAAAAAAAAAAAGCCTCGTCGTCGTTTTGGAAAACCAAACCATAGAGTGTAAATGAAGCTCTTTGTGAGGCAATGTTTCTAGCCCTGTAGCTAGTCTCTGGTCTGATGAGCTGTCTTCAGCTAAATAATTTATATAAATGCATGTGATTTGATAAACCACAACAGAGAATCTGCTACAGAAGCCATAATGGTTCATCTTTAAAAAAAAAGCTGGACTCGATGACTATGGCCATTTTTTTCTGCGCTACAGTAATTTTTTAAGTGCTCATTCGATCCGCAGACATACTTTGCTGACTCCACATCCGCACCACAGTCCACCAGTTGATGTATTTCATTCCAGCGGCTTGGCTTTCTTACATCCCTGATTTGTGGTCTGCTAGGTTACTAATAATATAGTAGCTTTCACTAATGCTAATAATACTATGGTAGCCTACTTCGCTTGTGCTGAGATTGCAACTTGGAATCATAAAGATTCCACTTTTGAACTCCTTTTTCTTCTCGTACTGCTAACTTTTGAATCACTGCCAAATGATGTTTGACATTTTCATTGGTTTTTAGGGATTTAGAATGGACACGCCAGCCCGCATTCCTTATTCCTTCGGCCTTTCTAGCGTTCTGTGCCATTAGCTAATTGCATACAGGTGTTTCCCTCTCTCTGAGCACACTGTTCTTCTCAGTCTAATAGAAGATACGAAAGAAAATGCATAGAGAAAGAGCAAAGGGAGAAGATGAAGAAAAAAAAGAGGTGTAGAAGTGAGGTTAAAAAAAAAATGGATGAAGCGGCTGAATGTGCTGTGTGAAGCAAATTATCGCCCCACGTAGATTCATCACTTCTCCCTGCTGGATTATGGAAGGGCCTTTCTAATGAAGTTCGCCCCGTCAAAATGAAGGGACTAATTCTGATTTAGCTGAGGTAATGAACTTCCCCTCTCCTGGTGCGAGGGGCACCGTGGGGCGGGCGAGGAAGACGAGCCTCAGCAGCATCAGGAGGGAGTGAAGGGGGAGAGAGAGAGAGAGAGAGAGAGAGAGAGAGAGAGAGACACAGCATGACATGGAGAGGTAGAGAGATAGAGAGAGAATGTCTCAGTGACAGAAAGATGAAGGAACGGAAGAAAAAAAACATTATGCAAAATGGCGGTCTGCTATCTGCTGAAATGTATTAAATTTCCAGAGCGGGGGCCTGTGTTATATAAAATTATGCTAATGCCCGGCGGCCCACTGTGACTGGTGGCTTGCTGCTCGCGGGCATGCGTGCCTGGCCGCAACATGGTGCGCGCTCAGTGGGACTTGCCTTTTCTATTAAAGCCCTACCTCCAGACACCTGATGATGAATTTGCTTCTGCCAAATGTTCCTTGCTTCTCTTCTCTTCTCTTTTTTTTTCATGGCTGGGGTAGGGAGGGTAAAAGAAACCAGACTCTATTTAAACGACTAGGGACGCAGTATGCTGTTCTGCTCCGTCTATAGTGTGTGTAGTGTTTTATTACGGGGGTGCGTCCCTCTGCAAGCAGGCTCGGAGAGTCAATTAAGGTGAGTACTGATAATTATAAGAGGCTGGCTAATTTTTGAGTGTTCAATGCCGCAAGCCAAGCCAAGAGGCTCTTCCCAGTCTCTTTTGCTCGCTGACTTTTTTTTTTTCCTTCTTCTATGATTGAGACCAGGGACTCATGGATCTGAGCTGTTGCTGTGTTGCGTATGCGTATAATTAACTCTAAGCATCACCCAAATGGAGAGATCTCTGCCTTTCCCCTCTTCTTTTTCCCTGCTCTTTTCTTTTTATTAGCCTACCAGGCTTTGCGTCTATCTCCACAATAGACAGAGTGCATGTACTTGACATTTCTTATAACTGCGAGCAGTTTGCCTCAGAAATGGCCACCAAAACAGCCATCAAGAGCAGCGTGTACGTCTGTGTGTGTTTGTGTTGCGCCTTTGCACAATCCATCAGGGCAGTTTTCACTGTTTACCTCCCAGTGGACGTATGTTGGTGTGTTCACTGTCGGCTCCCACCTATCATTAGATAACCAGTCTGCTGCTTTTTGTCCCTGTGTGTGCTCCTCTCGCCAACACAAGTAATTTTCCCTCCATTAATTGGACAGACAAGCCCCAGAGTGTTCACAATTTTTTTTTTTTTTTCATTTGAAATTGTGGTAAATCAACACTAGAGAAATAAAGATGGCTTTGCCCCTTCCTCTGGAGCGCCTCAGTGTGTCTCTATAGGTCTACCATGTACCCGTGATTTCCCTCATGAACCATCTACACATTTAGCAGCATGCTAATCGGGGTGGAGCATGCTGCGTGTTCCCATTGATGCC
>CM040978.1:5688433-5749535 GCA_022985145.1 Pangasius djambal
TGTTCTTTCCAGCATTAAGTCACTTGTAGTTTTTTTTTTTTTTTTTTTTTTCCCCCAGTATTCATCAGGTCATTCGGAATTCAGTTTATGAATTTCTGATTGCATTCACATGCTCAGGTTTGTTGGAATGCTGTCCCTCAAATGGAATCTGATGCACTATATAGTATACACTGTACCAGGGGTATTAAATTAAGTATGGTTGACATTTACAAATCTAGAGCTATGGGTTTAAAACAGTATTTTCCCATTAAAATATTTTGCTAGGTCCTCTCCACCAGTTGACGACCCCTGATGTATATAGTATCTGCTTTTTTCAAGAAAGTAACATCTCAATTCGAACTCTAACGTTAACAGAAAAAAAAACCTAACTGAAATATGACATTACTAGATGGTACCACAGGCCCAGAGTGAACAATTTTAATGCTCAAAATGTCCAGTTTAATTTTTTGGCTTCATTTTTGCATCCATGGTGTAACTATGTTCTCATTCATTCAGAGAGATTGCATTCGTGGTATTTTCTGGTGGCTCCGCCCCTCCTCGATGTCGAGCCGACTATCAATTTGGTGCAAAAACCATCTAATTTTTGCAGTATACTCTAGTTAGCCGTGCTTTATGACACATAATTCATGACAGCTATCAGAGCATGTGACAGCTGCACTGTCATCATGTTATAACACCACTGACCTCATGAGTGTTATAACTGCACTGACGTCTTGACTTAAACTTAAAGGTTATGACTAAGTTAATGACAGAGGTCTAATGTAGCATCGTAAAAGGACTAATGATGACATAAGTCACTATGTCATCACATTAGTGGCTTATGAAGTTTGAGGTTTTTGTGCGGACCAAAGTGTACGAAATTATTTTAAGCTGATTTGCCGTTGCGCTGTTATGACATGCTGTTATGTTTGTCATGATGTCATAACCTCCTTAGGTAAACCTAAGCTTTGCAAAAATTGGTCAACAAAAATTAAGACAGCTATCATCACATTTAGTGATAAAGTAATAGTATCATGATGCAGTTATGTCACCGACAACTCAAGGTGTTTATAACAGGGCTATGTCAGTCTTATGAAGCACGCTTCAGGCAAACAGTTATCCGAGCTGAACTTGCAGCGATAATATGACCAGTTTATTTTTTACATTCACAAACTTCTTCAGTTATCTTAGCCGTCACCTGAAGTGTGCAAGTGAAGGTATGAAGTCTCCATTTTTTAGACTGAGCTAAGCAACACAGCCATGCATGTGTACCTCCAGGAGACACAACATTGCTAATCAGCATCAGCATCAGCATCCCAGTCTGAACACTTGCTGGCAAATGTCACACAGTGCCCACCATTTCCTAGTGATCCAGAAATCCAGACACAGCGTCTAATGAAATGACTCAGGAGCCTGGTTTACCTTATATGGTAATAGAAGCTAATGAAGAAAATGAAGGCCAGTCAAGCAATCATTAGTCTGTAGGGAGACGCTCGTCTGAGGATCCTCCTGCTTTGTCAAATCGATAATTTCGGAAAGATGCAGTGCATTCCCATATGAGCGGCTACACACCCTAGAGGTTATCTTCTATTTCTTTTTTATACACACACTCACAAACACACAGCCTATCCTAGGGAGGAGGAGTCGATTTGTTTGCATCCCTTATTCCCTGAGCTTTAATCACGCAGATTTCGGCCCATTATGCTTTAATAGATAGCTCTCACCATGAGAGGCGAGAAACAGACCCACCTACTGCTTCCAGGTCTGCGTCTAACTATAAAGGCCTTCCGAGACTGTTTTTAATCAGTGCAAACGTAGAGGGAGTTTCACATATAAAAGTTAAGCAGCGGTGCTGTGGCTTCATGCACAGGCCCACAGCGCACTAACCACGTGACACAAGCAGAGTCTCAGCTTATTTATTTATTTATTTTTGTTTATTTATTTTTTTAAGCTTAGTACATTACCAGCGGGATTATTATGCGTATTCTTGTAGGGTGCATACTGTTCCTACAATTTATAGGTTTCTTTTCCCTTTGGCAATTTTCCATTCCATTCAAAACAAGAATTTTACAGTAATTTACTGGCTACAGGTTTTCCAGTAAAGTTCTGTAAAAATTTACAGTAAACAGCTGTAAAACATATTTACATTAAAAAGTACTGTAATACGTAGTATAAAATAACACATAATCCATAAAATAATGTTTTTAAACAGCTTACAATTGATAGAGGATACAACTGAGCTGAAGTTTGCTCATGGACATAACCATGGCAGTTTGGTGGTACGGGGATTTGAACCCACAACCTTCTGACCTGTAACTCAAAGCATTATCCACTGAGCCGCCTCCACGTTATGAGCCGTGTTTGCATTATAAAGTTTCAGAGACTCAGTGAAAGCTACTTGAATGCGTTGCGGTGGCTCAGTGGTTAAAGGTGTTACAGAGAAAAAGCGTATAGGGTCAAATCCCAGGACCACTAAACTGCCCGGGCCGTGTCCTTGAGCAAGACTCTTAACCTTCAGCTCAGTTGTATCATGCATCAGCTGTAAGTTGCATTTTTTTTTCGAAGCATCAGCCAAATATGCAAATGTACTGGATTATGTGATGTTTTATACTGTAGGATATTACATAGTATACTCTACTTTACTGTAAATATATTTTTCAGTTGTTCACTGTAAATTTTTACAGAACTTTACTGGAAACCCTGTTTATTTTCAGTGACCGTTTTTTTTTTTTTTTTTTTTACAGTGCAGCATTTTTTCCTGAATTAGTTCACTATCACTAGGATTCCTGATCGCTAGGTACTTACTGCTCTAGAGGTTTGAATGTAATACCATTCCACACTGCCAAAACAGGAACCAAGGAAACCTGTCATTTCGGTTCTGAATTTTAGTTGTGATTTAGTACACTATCACTGGAATTCACATTCGATAATAAGGTATGAAAGGTATGAATGCAGTTTCTTTCTCATTGGCTTTTTATCCACTGCATATTCAAAACAAGAACCGGACCAAACCGGAACCAACTTAGTTAAAGCATTCAAAACTAACCCACCTAGTTCAGTTATTTAATTGAATTTAATTTATTTTTCTCTTGTTGCTAAAATTACTAGTGCATTGGGGGAAAAAAAAAACCTTTCCAAAACAGGTTTTGCAGAAACGTGTTGCAAACCTCAGTAGGTCCCTTTAAGAGCAAGACGTTCCCCAGCCCCTTGTGGCAGCTGTAAATCTATGTATCAGATTTTTCTGCATCAATGCCAAGCACTAACACTGAGCTGTATCTCAGCAGAATTGATAACAGGCTGTTGTGGAAACAGAGAGGAGAGCAAATGAGGCCATTTTGCTAAACCAGGACTTTAAATAAGCTCAGTCATTGTCTAAACGCGCTATAAACTGAACTTTACTCGCTCTACAGCTTCCTGTTACCAACTACATGCACATGTTTAGCAATTCAGTTTAGACTGCAAAACGCAGATCGACCCGATCCTCGCCTTCATGTGTGTCCTTTTCAACTCCAAGATTAAGAGGACGAGGTGCATCCTGTATATTTAATACTGGCAGGATTCTTTTATTTCTTTACTTCCCACTCCCTCCACATGGGAGAGAGATTAGGCACCAGCGATGGAGCGAGCTGCTGAATGCATAAAGCATGAGGGCGCGAGCGGCAGACCCTGTGGATATGCAGATGAGCTTTCAGCTTTCTCTGGTGTCAGCGGTGCTAGGCTGCAGACGCACTGGCACTGTCTCGTTCTTAAAACTGCGTTAACACCGAACAGGCGGTGTGTCAGGAAGTACGGAAGAGACGAGCGCGCAAAGAGAGTGCAGGGAGGGAAAGAATTAAAGTTTGACCCAAAGAAACAGAAACGGTTCTCAAGAATGCACAGAGGAAAGATGGTTTTATAGACACAAAAACAAGAGTTGCGCTTGCCAGGAAGCAGAAAGTTATTAGATTGGAATGGATCTAAAGAGACTACATGATGATATGATCAGTTGAGTTGGAGGCCTTTAGAGAGACATCCCCTTGTTGCTTTGGCTCTGAGTAAACCACACTGACATTTAGGAGTAGAAATCAGGGTTTGGAAAAAACATCCATGAGACCTACGGGTTTCTACCTCTTAATACCATAAGCTAATAATAAAATAAAGCTTCTTTCTTGGAAGATGCAAGAAGAAGTGAAGCAGGAGTGAAATATCATCTCTCTGTCTTCTGTGTCTCAGTAGAGCATGAGATATATGCTTTTGGGTTCTGTCTCACTTTCTCATTCCAAGCCACAGAAAGTCTCCCCAAAAAAAAAAAACTCTTTTTGGTGAAGCAAGTTCTCTGAGTTTACGATAATGTTTTCTTTCTTATTTAATTGTGGTGAACTGGTTCCTGAGAGAAGCAATGAATCTGTAGTTGACACAAATTGTGTTCTCATGTAACAGAAAAACGCTCTACAGTAAAGAATTACAGAGAAAGATGGCTGCATAGTATCATTTCCTGCCACATTTGATAGTGAATGTAAATAGAAAACAGTGCAAGGGCTGCAGTGAGTACTAACCAGCTGGCTAGTAGTAAGAACTAAAAAAAGAACTTTTTATAAAAGGTAAAAGAACCGTATATAATATTTGTCTCTCAGTGAAATAACTAAATACCTAAGCAGCAGGGGTGTAATGATCAGACGATTCAGATTGATACTTCCAAAGCAGTCCTTTTCTACGTCATCATTCGTAAGCCTAGCCCAGATTCTGAAAAAAGTTGGTCGCATATCGCTCAAAGGTTACTAAAGAGAATCACATTATTTAGTATCATAGCAGATTCAGTGGTATCGCCAAACCATATCGAATCAATGCCTTAAAGGTGTGTTAGGTAAGATTAATGGTTAAGTAGCTGGGCTTGACGTTTGAAAGATTTTTTTCTCATTGAACGCCATTCCCACCCATGTCCGTGAAGCTCCGCCCCCTAGATCTACAGGGACCCATAGAGTAGTGTGTCTATAAAACGACTAACAGGAGGCCCACCCAAGCCCAAACAAGCAGACAGATTTCCTAACGGCTTTTCTTAGCCGCTTAATACGCTTGTGCTGAGGCCATGGCTTAAACCATTATGTTTTCGCATGCTCTACATATTTTCCAGGTTATTTGTATAAGTAAGAAAAAAAATGGTTATTGCACCTTTTAGGATCAAAATCATATATCATGTGAAAGTCTGAGGTTTACATCCATACACTCATAGCATCCACAATGTGTAAATATAGCTATTGTTATATCAGAGATATGTCCCTAATGACAAACAAAAGAACAAAGCAATATACATTTTTTTATTAATAATTACATTAAATTGTGCACTATTGGAAAAAACTAATAGAGTAATAATAATAATAATAATCTTTATATTGTAGATTTTTCCCCCTCATTTTTCTAAGAGTGTATCTCTGTGAATCATGGACGTACAGTATATCACTGACGTGTCTCATTTTTCATTCTCGGAGTATTGGCCCATAATTATTTAACATTATGTCTGTGAGTCGATTGAACACTGAACAATCATCAGTGACTGCTCGTCCAACAAAACTCTTCCTGAAAGTTGCATCCCACTGAGTACAAAATGGCTGAACAGAAAGATTTTTTCCCCCCCCCCTACTTTTGAAAAGAACGGCTGCTGGTGGTTTGGCTGTGTTGGTTTGAAGTTTCTACTCTGGGATGGAAGTGAGCTCAGAGCTCTAGCGGAGATGACAGTATCTCTCTCTCATAAGCATCTCGGGCAGTCTGCTTTTAATACTCTTGTGTTTGAGACACAGCAAGACATGCTGCCAGATGACTTTTTTTTTTTTTTTTTTTTTTTTTTTTTGGAGAATTTTCCATTGTGTGACCCACTGGTGCTTTGTTACTTGTGGACTGTTTGAAACTTTTCAGAGTTTGTTGAAGTTATTGAAGTTATTAGGAATTTGACTGTTTGACAAATGGGCATGGGATCAACGTGCCTTAAAACACGCTCCTGATTTGTAAAATAATATAACAGCGGAGGTCAGAAAAGCGTTTTAAATGGAGTTTCTCGCTTTTTAAGGGTCTCTCTGGTAATTGTTTTGGGATGTTAGGTGTGTTTGTGTGTCCTTGAGAGCATGTGTATGTGTGTATAGTGTGTGTGTGTGTGTGTGTGTGTGTGTGTGAATGTGTGTGTATATATATAGGCTGGTTCAGGTGTCTCTGGTAACAGAATCATTCATGCTAAACACCCATCTGTCCCAGGCACTTTTTTGGGTGTCGGGCTGCTCAGGTCACTTGTCTTGCCAGCACTGTATCATGGTCCGTCCTGCTAAACGGTCCTCTGGGTGCTATGGTGGGGCGCAGCTGGTTCCTGAGGGGTCTGGGCTTGATTTGGCCCCATATGGCAAGCGCCGGACCGTGGAGAGTGAGAGAGTGGATGAGTCATGGATGATTTCACTTACCTTATCATTCTGATTGTAAAGGCAACTCACACTTATTTTCTGTATTTTTTTTTTTTCTTTTTTTTTCTGAAGGCATCCAAACACTGGCAGAACTCAGAGATGGATACTTTAGAGTTATAAACGAAAGACTAGACAGCTGTTAGCAGAAAGCACCTTAAATTGAGACAAAATACATTGCAGTGAGAATTAATGGCATTTAAACAGGAGCAGTCTCCATGTTAGTCCTTCCACGAGGGACTCTTCATCTATTTATAACACACAAAATTACAAAATTAGTGAATATCAAAGGAGTTTGTCCAGATGTGATGAATTATAGTGCTCATGGACATCAGTATTTTCACTTAAAGTCATCCAGAAACCATTAAGAGTAGCTCCAGTGAACATAAGGTGAAGAATTTGAAGCACATTTTAAAGATTTAAAAAATTTTATTTTTTTTTTATTTTGGTTTTTTTGTGTTTCTATCTTAAAATAAAACTAGATGATAAGTCATGGGTTTAAGTTCAAAATATCACTGCATGTGTGCTCATTTTCGTGAAAGTTGTCTTAGATTATAGCGCTTAGGGATTTGATTTAAATTAATTTTATTTAATTTAAATGTCTTTTTATTCCATTTTCTGTCTTAAATCTACAGCATCACGTAATCTTGAATTCTTGAAGAATGTCTTAGATTACGGATCTCCACAATTTTATTTATTTTATTCATTTTTAAAGTATTTTTTTTATTTATTTTTTATTTTTTTTATTGAGCTCAGAATATAACTGGCACACACACTCATTTTCATGAAGGGTGCCAATAATTTTGGAGTCGACTGCTGCAGTCATGAAGGCAGCATGAAATCTATAATGAACCGGCATTTACATAAATCATGCACCTTTTTAATCATGATTTGTTAACAGCGAAGAGTGAGACAAAAGAATATACGAAGATAGATTGGTGTAGCTGTTGATGCTGTCAGCGTGTGCAAATTTCATGCGCTCAGCATCAAAATAACATCAGGATGGTGTAAGATGTGCTTTTTTTTCCCTGTAATGCAACACCATTTTATGTATGCTAGCGAGAAAAAAAAAAGTTCTGAAAGCATACAGGACCCCTGCCGGCTGTCCAATTTGTGCCTAATGGGAACTGATCGCGCATTCTATTACTTCTTCTTAAACTCGGGAAATCAAAAGCATGTGCTCATATCACTGCTTTAATCAATGCTAAACACTGGAAGGGCAAATTGGTAGCAATCAGAGCTCCTCGTTTAACAAAACACAGTAGATTTGAGTTGATCACTAGTTAAACATACTTGTAACATTTCCCATGAAGTTCATATACATAAATCTTTATAACTGTGCTAACAATTGTTTGTAAGTTGGTAATAATGCCTTGTGTGCGTTTTATAAACTGATAATGCCTCATAAAGAGCTTATAAATAATTGCTGTAATATAAATAACTTATAATCCTGTTTATAATTCTCAAATGTCACTATAAGGCTTTATGTTGTATTGCTCATCCTTTATAACTAATAATGATCTGAGAATAATTATAAAGCAATTGTAATTGTTTTATTAATTATTAATTTATTAACAATTATTTAAAGAAAATTATAAATGTTTAAAATTTTATCACTGAGTGCTTCCAGAAATGACATGGACACACGTATTCTTCGCCAATGTGTAACGTTTTAAACTGTTGAAACATATTTTGCTGAAATTTACACGATGTAAATGTGTAAGAGTTCATGAATTCAAGTAAGACCGAAAACTAATGTTAGATACTTGGGACAGATCTCACATGCTTATCAAATTATCGGGCATGTAAAATCCCCAGTGTGCTGCCTCGTGTCATGTTAAGTAGGCTAAAAGTGGTAGCTAACGTAATATACAGTAGTAACGAAGTACGAGCTAGTTCGTTAGTTATGTGAATTAATACAGATTAACTGAAACAGACAAGTTCATGATCGCGTGCCATTGTGTTTGCTGGCGAACGCTTCGCATGTGAGCTGTGGTGTCTTGTCCTCACATCGTACGTAAAAGACTTCAGAGAGTGGCTAGCATCTTTATTGTCTCTCGAAACGTTTAAAATCGTGAGGTGACCGCGCGCTGTGCTAGCAGGAGAGTTGACAACATGACGGCTTTGCGCCGCACTTTATTTTGCTCGGCTTTGTCAGTGTTTCCACAAAGTTTGAACGGAGCTACATACCAAATGAAAGCGTTTGTTTATTTTGTCACGCGAATTCCTGCTCCATACAATGTGCATTATCAAATGGAGTTTGCGTTTAAGACTTAATCTACAGTGAGACTAAAATCTTTTGTCCTGACGATGTTTGTTTTTCTTTCTGTTATTTCTGTTCACATTTCTCTCAGAAGAGGGGCTGAACCATGAATGTAAGCTGTGCAGTCAGATGTTCGACTCGCCGGCTAAGCTGCAGTGTCACCTGATCGAGCACAGCTTCGAAGGCATGGGAGGAACCTTCAAGTGTCCTGTCTGTTTCACAGGTAAGTATATGCCTATGCGGTTCTTTTTTTTCATTAATCACAGTGATAATTATTGCTGTTGAGATGGCGTAGTGATACTAAACCCTATCGTAATTAACTACGCTACACTAGCGCTTTGATACTGCAGGAAAACACATCTGTTCTCCAATCTCTCATTTTTTTTTTTTTTTTTCTTTTGGAGAAATGGTTAATGATGAAGTTCAGAATGCTAGAACTTTGTCGAATCATCACAATTGTCTTGGGAAACCATTTTGTATGCTCACCCGGGACAAATTTACAGATACTTTCACATCACATCCCATTTTTTGTCGACCAGAGTAACCACAGAGGCTTCAGCCTGCTTGTAAACTCATGCATCAATGGTGTTGTCCAAAATGTTTGCGGCAATCCTGTAAGCAATAAAAACATGACGGCGAGGTGTGATGCGTCCCGACGCAGCTGATTATTTTCCTATACCAGCACATCTTGAAACGTTTATTCCTCTTAAACGACATCAATTTGCCAACAATTACAGTTTTCATTTATTAATTTGACTTTTTTTTTTTTTTCATACTTTTTACTTTGTTAAATAACAAGCCTTAGACTATGTAGCGAATCCGTTAAAGAAGTCACTGTGTATGAACTGTTGCTATATAAATGATGGCGTATTAGAACGAGTGTGTTAATATTAATAGACCTTTGCTTTGCAGTCAGAACCGATGTTCTGGAAAATTAATGAACGCCTTCTGACCGAGCTGTCAGAATTGAGATTGGTGACGGAATGAATCAGTGCTGTGGTATAACCCGAAGACTTGAAAAACTTTTTTAAAATGTGTATCTAAAGCCAAATCACTGAAACAACACTGTAGGTGGATTTAAACGAGAAAGAGGAGGAGACAAAGAGACGGATGTGTGGAGAGAGAGAGAGAGAGAGAGAGAGAGAGAGAGAGAGAGAGAGAGAGAGAGAGATGGGGGGGAGAGACATGCTAATTGTGGATGTTGGTGGTAATGATCTCATCAGTCTCGGAGCGTGGCGCACTCCATCCTGTGAGGATCGCTCCCCGCTCCGGTGTCAGCAGGGTTAACTGTCTGGATAATGAAATCTGCAAAGCTCTTAGCTGCCGTTCGCCACTCGGCTCCCGCTAAGCCTCATCACTCTTCTCGGTGGACAAAGCTGCTTTCGCGCCGCCCCACTTCCCGTTCCACACTTGTTTAGCAGCCGTATATTTAGAGCTCGCATTTACACACTGCTTACAGCACATCCCTCATGGTGGCATAGCACACATTGTCAGACTCAATCCTACTGCACAGAATACAGGAGTGTTTTTTTTTTTTTTTTCTCTGTCAGGTCTTCAGTCTCTGCAAGAAATGCATTAAACTGTTATGTTAATAATTTATAATAGCCCTTCTTATGAATTTCGAATGCATCTCAGAGTTGTGTGCAAAACGAGGGGCTAAAATTCCATCACATCAGTCGCAAGCCCTGAATTCCTTACATTTTTGTTTATGTACTGGGTGCTTACTGATTTATATACATTACCTTTAATTCTCATAACCATCTATAACAGTACCCTTATAAACTTAGTAAATGCACTCTGTGACCAGAGTTGAATTACACTCATGGAATTACTATCTATCTATCCATCCATCCATCCATCCATCCATCCATCTCTTTTTGTCATTTTTTGAGCCCTCCGCTGCCTGCGAGGTGAATTGCAGTTTGCAGGTAAAACATTACCAAGCCTGAACATTTCCCCGAACCACGCCAGTTCTCTCTGGATTCCTTGTGAGTTGCCTTTTAGAGAAAAGGGACAGACCTGAGCAGCTTGCTTTCAGCTGACAGTGATGCCAGTTTCAAGGCTGTGAGTATTACAAACAGAAACCTGAAATGGAGAAGCTAGTCAGCTCCATTACACACCAATATCGTCAATCATCATTTTTAGAATGTATCTTTGAAATGATGTGATTAGTGCGGGTCTAGAAACACTTTTAAATGCACCTTTAATATCTCGTGTCCTACTTCTAATCTGTAAATCAGTTACAATTTATCGGCTAAGTTACATTTGTCACTCGACGTAGGAACAGTGGACAGTTTTAACAGTTTTGTTTAGCTCTGAACTTTTACACTGTTGATAGGCTAACATTTTACAGATTTTAATATATTTAGAATAAATCTTGCTAAATATCAGCTGATAATGTTTCAACCTTATGTTTTTTTTATTCGCTAAAGATGGCTATGTACTGTGGGTTATGCTATATGGATGCAGAGTGTAGCACTACTTCATATCTGTGGAAATATAAAACATAGAGGATCATGCTGATATTCCAATCTAATTATCATGCAGGTATTTCGGTAATAATTAATAAATGAATTAATAATGTATTTCTCTCGGGTCTACGTCTCATTTATAATTTGCTTATGGATATTATTTCTGTTAATAGTAATATCAGTGATTAACATGAATATCAATAATATCAGGTGAGTGCATTTTAGGGATAAGCAGGGGCGGCCATATTGGACATAGTTAACTAGAGAGTGTGTGGTGAGTGACCATATTGGACTGAAGGATGGACATGCTTATTTAGAGAGAGAGAGAGAGAGAGAGAGAGAGAGAAAGAGTGAAAGAAAGAGAGAGAATAGAATAGAATAGAATACTCTACTGATCCCCAAGGGGAAATTTGGTGAGAGAGAGAGGGAGAGATACAACACTATTCTCCAGGAGTATTTACATTTACATTTATAGTACAGTAGAGATAATGATATATGATATATGAAAATACTAATATATTAACATATTAAACATCAGCATTCTGGGTTGCATTTCACTGTACAAAATGAGTTTCTGACCCATAACCCACAAAACACATGGAGAGCGTACAACACCGTATAACACTCATAAAGTCACTTTAATGTAATGTTCTATAGAAACACCACATTTGTGAACCGTAGGGTGCTAATCGCTCACAGACAGTCTGGTTTTGTGCGAACACACTTCATTTGTAAGGTGCTATAATGATTTCCAGGGTGGCTGTGGCATCATCGGGATTCGAATTTGTGATCTCTTGAGGATACAGAGAGAAACCTTAAACAGTGCGACAAGATCATGTACTTTAAATGTACTTTCTATTTGTTTTTAAGCACTTTAAATTTGCTTTTGTTCCAAAGTTACGTTTTAAGCAGCTACTACTTATTCTGATTCTTATTTAAGATTATATGAAGCATATGATCAGTTTTTAGCATATGATCAGACTTTTTAGACCCTTAATATTTGTATTTAGGAAAGATTTTAATATTTGGATTCACAACAGTTTTATTGCTTACATTTTTCCGAAAGCCAAAATCTGAAGCTTGCATGCATACGATCTCACTGCATACAAATGCACCTGTTTTACTGTTTGTAAGTTCAGTTTATCTCAGTCCTTTTAGCACTTTTAACAATAGGCATTGTCACAAAGCAGCTTTACAGAAATCCAGATTTAGATTTAGATCCCTAATGAACAAGGCAGAGGTGACACAAGTGAGGAAAAACTCCTTGAGACGACATGAGGAAGAAACCTCGAGAGGAACCAGACTCAAAAGGGAAAAGAGATACCGGATAGTGGGATTATAAATCATTACTCTTCTACAACTGTATACAATAAAGTGCTAAATGTTTTGAAAGGACGTTCAGTGTGGATTGTTGAACAGAGTTCAGGAATGAGCACATGACAGTATCTACGTGAAATTATCCACTGAAGCAAGGGTGAGACTTGGGTATAAACTGTTTTTGGGAAGTGCAGATCTTTAGAGTATCTTTGTTCACGTGTAGAAGCTCCAAGTTGGTACCAGAGAATGCATACTCTGTATATATTTACGTTAAAACCGACTACAGTTGACTCTTACTTTATTTTATATAAAAGCTTAATAATAATATGCATCACCAGCTCCATTAATCCCAAATACGTTCATCATGTTCCTCAAAGCCAAATTGAAAGCTACTGAACTTATTATCCATAGAGAAAGTCTGTTAGTCTTAGTCAGAAATTGGGACAGAAAAATAAGGGGAAAGCCTTCATTTTCATTTCTGTGACTCTATTTTGTTTTATACAAAAGAATCAAGAGTTGAAACATCTTTCTAGCTTGTCCCAAATTAGAAACATAAGTAGTGCTGTAGTGACAACACTCACTGTCAAGTCCAAGGTAAGTCCGAGACCAGGACTACCCAAGATCAAGTCAAGGCCGAGTCTTAAGTGGGTTGAGGCCACGTCAAGATTGAATCCAAATGAAAGTGAGGCAGTCAAGATTCGAGACAGAAAACCGTCATATCTGTTTTAAGAGGAAGCCTTATTTAACTAGTTGGCTTCATTTGTGCATTGGGTTTTCAGATTATCACGCTGTTTTTCTAGAAGGAAAACAATGTACTTCCTGTCAAACAACAGGTACAATATTTTCATGAACTCTGTCAAGACCAAAACTGTATTTAGCGAGACTAATGTCCAAGACCAAGACAAGTCCAAGTACAAATGCCAATCAGTCAGAGACAAGTCCAAGTCAATCCAAAAAAAAAAATGTTGATCTGAGTCAGACTTGAGTCCTACAGCCCAATACATAAGAAATACAAGTAGTAGAAGCCTCATTGTGTTATAAGAAAAGAAGGATAATACAGTAAAGGATAGAGATCGAAAGAGAAGGATAATAGTGGACTAAATTACTTGAACTGTCTGATGAATTATAGGAATTTGAGGGGAAGATGAGGGGAACGGGGGAGGGGAATGCAGACAAAGCAAGAAAAAGGCAAAGAAAAAAAAATGGGGGATGAGAGAAAGGAGAGGGGAAGGGAAAGAGGGAAAAGTGGAGTTGAAGAGAGATCCAGAGGCCCCGGGAAGATGACAGAAGCTCCAGTCTCGCAGGGCAAATTTGACAGCTATCAGAAGCAAGGAAGCCCGCAGCGAAAAAGTGTGTGTGCTCACTGCAGAGAAGGAGGGCGCGCACGGATCGCCTTGTGATTTCGACCGCGAGGACTCGCACAAACAAACCAGAAGTAGAGGTGAAAGTCGAGAGGGATTTCTTCACTTTTGTCTCACTTCTTAAACCCTTAAAGAAAGCAAATTCTCAAAACTATATCGAGCTACAGCACGAGCAGGCCCATTCGATAATAAAGCGATGTTACTGAACACACCGAAAAGGAAAGGTAAATGTCTAAAAGTTGGACAGAATCCCTCTCCATAATCTCCCACAATGCTCTGTCAACATCCTTGTGCCACATAAAGAGGAGAGAAAAAAAAAAGTTGTTTATCAAGTGTAAAATATTCAAATGTAGCCTAGAATGCTAACTTTCCCTACATTTGTGTCCCTCAGAGACCGGACCCCTCCCCCATTCGTCGCCTTTTCTCTCTCATTTCAGAATGGACACATGGGTCTAGCATAACGAAGAGCACGTTTGAAGTACTCCTTTGAGAATTTGGGCGCATGCACTAACACACACTAACACACACTAACATGCACATATTCATCCAGCGTTGCCGACTTAATTAAAAGAACACAGGCGCAGTATGTATTTTTAAGTGCCGTCCCAAAGTTGGGGTGACTGTATTCAGGCTATGCATAAATAAATAGTGCGTCTGCATGAATATTTATATTGTCAGTATAATTAAGGATGTAGACTAATAGACACGTTTTTTTGCACTTTTCCCCCCTCAGTGTCTCAGGATCTGATGAATAAAGTGTTTAATCAAGACCCAGAACTGCCCAGAACTAACAACTAGATGTGTATCTAATACACATGAAAATAATCATTCAGAATCATTCTTTAGACAATGCCTCATTTTACAGTTTTGAAAATTGCATCCTGAACCAAACTGTGTTTCTATTTTGCATGTGTCTCAACAAATCTGGATTTAATTCCAACTGTGGTGCAGGAGAATCAAGGACATTTCTGACAGCCGTTATCTGAGTATGAACGGAATTGATTAGGATTATGTCAGTTTCGCTACAGCAAGTATCGAACTATCCACCAGCTTGATCAATGTGTGATATTCATTTCAGTCAGCTGAGACGCTTAGCAAGCCAGATTTTAGACATCTGTATGCAGACTGACTTTTACCAGTGCGTTTGTTCAACTATATCCTAGGCTTTTGCCATTTTTGGTTTATGCTGTTGATTTTGTCTATATATAGTACTGTGCAAAAGTCTTAGGCGCCCTGCATTTTTTTTTTTTTTTTAGTGCAAACTTTGTTATAGCTTTTTATTTTATGACTTCTACATTATCGAGTCAGTGCAAAAGCATTTTAGATTTCCAAACAAAATTAAATGTTGCAGAAAAATGTTTGTATGTCAGTAAAGAAAGCAGCATCTTACGTAAGAGACACTTTTCAGACAAGAAAACATAATGGAGGCTGCTGGGTTTTGCTGCAAAAATAAGAAGCGAGTCGACAGTCAAAGTCTCCCGAAGAGCTGTGGCTGCTTCTGCAAGATGCTCAGTAACACTTACAGCTCATTTCCTTATAAAACTGCACACACTGCACCTGAGACTACTATTTTTTTTTAAGCAAAATGTCATCACACCAAATATTGACTTTGTTTCATTTATTGCTGTTTACTGCTCTTTATAGTATTGTTTTTTTATGTAGAAACATTTAATTTCATTATTTTTGAAGGCATCTTTGCTCTACAGAATTTCTTTTATATATATATATATATATATATATATATATATATATATATATATATATATATATATATATATATATATGTCTATTGACATATTTATACATATGGCAACATATAGATGATGTTTTTATATAAATGCCTAAATATTTTCCTATAAAAACATATATAAATTATATATTTATATATATAAAATGCAAAACTTTCACTGTTCTACTGTTTTCCATGTGTTAGGACTCCAGTTCCTCTCTCACTTTGTCTACTTATCTCCAATTTGTTTGACCAATCAAATTCAGCCAGGCAATCAAAACAAACAGATCATTTTTGTAGCATCGTTAACTTACTATTTTGCCATTTTGTGGTCTGTGAAAGCCAATGAAAATCCACAGTGAAGTTTCAAGCTTTTGACAAACTTTGACTGCATTGCTTAGACTGACTTTTTTTCGTTTTTACAACATCGTCTTAAAAAAGTAAACAAAGATATTCCTCCATCATTTTGGTGAAATATATTTTCTTTACCTGCCTAAAAAATCCTTAATTTTTTAAAATTAATTAATTAATTCATTCATTTTTTTTTTTTTTTATATGCTAGACAGGAAAGTCTGGAAATCTAGAAAAAATGGTTTGGGGGAAAAAAAAGGTGCATATTCCGTATATGGATATTCTTTTGACAAAATTATACAGATTCCAAACACAAAGGTTATAAATATATTGTATTTTTACTGTATCTTCATTTCTGTAGCCTTCTTAATGCATCACGTTTAATTCCTTCATTAAGCTTCAGTAAGCGGTTTATCCTAGTCGGGGTCAGGGTCAGGTTGGATCCAGAGTCTATCTCAGGAACACTGGGTTTGAGGTGGGAATATATCCTGTATTAAACACAAGTCTGTCACAAGATCACATTTCATGTCTTTCCTTTTGATGTTACAGTTAATGACATTTAATAAATAGCAAGAAAACGGCACATAGTTTTATGAAAAAGTCAGGAAACGTCATGAAAACATCTGAGATCTAACCCGAACCCAGGGTTATTCAGCTGCTGGCACCCAAGATGGTGCCTGGTCTTGTGTCTGCTTTTGTGTGGATTTTTACTAAACAACACTTGGATTACTGGGACATGGTTCTGAATACAGGAGGAATACAGTACAACATGCTTTATTTACTGTACAGCAGCTTTGCTTTTAGGGATGTTCTTGTGTTCAGTGTGGCGTGTTTTTGTCCAAATATTCAAATTGTGAATATTGTGATTTATCACATAACTTTATCAGCACACACCTGCTATCATGACTGTGAAAAACAGCACCCAGGATGTCCAAGATCCAAACGTTGGTGCTAAAATGCCAGGCTTATTTTAAGCCTCTCTTGCTCGCCGGCTCGTCTGAGTGCCGTGACGTTTGCAGTGGCCCAGATCCCGTTCTCCAGCTTTGGCATTTGCCATGTTTTTTGTTTGAATGCTGCATTTAGAGTTTCTCCCACTATACAGACACACAAACAGGGAATGTGGGTTACACAAAATTGTTTTATTTCATGCAACAGGGATGCAATCAGGACCACATCACTGCTTCCTAAGTGGCTCTAAATTTAGTTTTCTCACAGTGATTTCATTTTGATTAGAAGTTGAGACCTTCTGAGTTTCATTTTCTGCTGTTTTCACTACCAACACGTCTTCAGTACACACATACAATATGCAATGTTTAAGTGAGGCCTCATACCCGACAGCAGTACATCCTCTGTCTAAAACGTCCTGAGACCAAAGATTAAGGAAAATGAAACATTTTATTCTCCACAAGTCTTACCAGATACCAAGTAGTCTGAGGTCAAATCACTGAGTACAAAATACTAATTAAATGTGGCTGCGTTCTTCAGAGAGACAATCATCAGTAAAGGTGGTAATGCAATGCAAACATTATAATAAATAAAATAAATAAAATAATGATAAATATCTTAGTGTGTACTGTTTTGAGCAAATGTGAAAGAAAGAAAATCAACATCGTTACCTTTTTCTTCTTTATTTTGTCCTAAGGGTATGCAAACTTTTCCTCTCCACTGTAGACTCTGATATACAGTACTGTAAGGTTTCTGCCTTTTGCTCATTTGCAAATTTGAAACAAGTGCAGTGTGCTGATTGATCCAGTTGGCATGACAGGGAGCAGAAACAGGGCACAAAATCATCATCCAAGCGGCACAAAATGCAAAATGTCCCTCATTATCTCATGTATGTCCTTCAAAGCGAGTCCGCAGTCTGTTACAGCTTATTAGCCGACCTTTTCGATATAAGAGGTATCTGAAATGAGGTATTAGAATTTTGGATTACTGCTAATGGGGTCACGGTGTGAATCGGATATAATGGTGAAGTTGATGTTCATTAGGCACAGAAACAGACTAAAAAGTGTCTAGTTCTGATGAAAACTAGACATTTTCGTTGCCAAGATGTAAAATATCTGCCATGTCTATACTGCAGTTTTCCATGTTTTAGAATCAAAAACTTAAAGCCTTTCTCTACTTGTGTTTCTTTCACCTTGTGCAGTATTCGTCCAGGCCAGTAAGCTCCAGCAGCATATTTTCTCAGCTCACGGTCAGGAAGATAAGATCTACGACTGCACGCAGTGTCCGCAGAAGTTCTTCTTTCAAACAGAGCTTCAGGTGAGTCACTTTAGTCCCACATCAACTGCTAACACACTGCAAACAGTCAACTTGGCAGTTGGACTGGAGAAGGGAAACACGATGGATTAGCCTTCAACATGGTTTCACAGTTGCAAATTTGTGAAAATTCATTTGAGACAACTCTTATGAAAAGCTGTTAGTGTAAGTTATTTTTTTGGCTTTAGGTTTCCATGACAAATTCAGCTTCCAGTTGTAGTTTATCAGTCAGCTGAGACATATTTGGTCCTTCTTTAGTTTTGCACCATAGCTATGAGACTAATGTAGCTTCCTCAGATCACGTCCAGTTCTTCAGTGATATCATTGCTAATGTGATTTAGGACAATGTGTGACTTTTTAAAGATGACCAAAACCTTAATGTACAGATAAATGCTGAAATATTATGGATTTACAGTTTACAATAAGATTACATACTATAACTTTGACATCCTTTAGAGGTATTATAGAAAGAAATTGGGTGACCTGGCCACCATTACTTGTTATGTATACTCACTGAGCACTTACTATAGTAATACTGGGTAGGGCCGCCCTTTGCTCTCAAAACAGCCTCAATTCTACATGGCATGTATTCCTTTGACATAGATTCCTTTGAGATTCTGATCTATGTTGATATGATTGCATCACACAATTCCTGCAGATTTTTCAGGTACATTTTTCAACACATCCTAAAGGTGTTCAGATCCAGTGATTGGGAATGCCACTGAAGAACATTGTCATGTTTATGAAACCAGTTTGAGACAACTTCTGCTTTGTGACATGGTGCATTCTCATGCTGGACGTAGCCAGTAGAAGATGGAAAATTGTGGCCATGAAGGGATGCACCAGGTGCATTGAGTGATTGGTATTAAAGGGCCCAATGTGTAGCAAGAAAACATCCCCAACACCATTACACCACCTCCACCAGCCTGCACTGTTGACACAAAGCAAGTTGGGTTCATGGATTCATGCTGTTGGCACCAAAGTCTGACCCTACCATCTGTGTGCCTCAGCAGAAATCGAGATTCATCAGACCAGACGTGGTCTTCTGCTGTTGTAGTTTATCTGCCTCAAGGTTTGATGTGATGTGCATTCCGAGATGCTTTTCTACAATTGTACAGAGTGGTTATCTGAGTTACTGTAGCCTTTCTGTGAGCTTGAACCAGTCTGGCAATTCTCTGCTGACCTCTCTCATCAACAAGGCCTGCCATTCACTGGATGTTTTTCTTTATTGCACCATTCGGAGTGAACTCTAGAGACTATTGTGTGTGAAAATCCCAGGAGATCAGCAGTTATAGAAATACCCAAACCAGCCCGTCTGGCACCAGCAATCATGCCACGGTCAAAATCACTGAGATCACATTTTTTCCCCTTTCTGATGTTTGATGTGAACAATACCCGAAGCTGCTTGCCTATATCTGAATGATTTTAGGCATTTTAGGCACATGATTGGCTGATTAGGTAATTGCATGAATAAGTAGGTGTACAGGTGTTCCTAATCAAGTGTTATGCGAGTGTACATTAACCTTGTAGCTCCGGTGCAAAACTTAAGAAGCAGAGTTTAAACATTAAATGTTTTGTCCAAACACTTGGACAAAGGGAACACTAAAGAGAGTATTTACACATTGCTTACAGTATATTTAGTGGTAATTCAGAGCTATAGGACTAAATTGCGTAATTCACATTTCACCATTTTCACTTTTATTTGTAATTGTTTGCAGTTTGTTGCGATTCAAACAGCAGCGCCCTGTCTCTGCTGTTGGCCAGAAAAAAATTCCGCATGATCATTACGTGCAAACTCACCGTAAGTCCACGGTGATAAAATAAACCATACCTGACATACTGACATGGCCCACAGTCATGGGGATGGTAAATAAAGAAACCTCGGTTTGAGCATCGTGTAGCTAATCCTGTTTTTCGTTCTCCATTTTCCACAAGACAAACATCGCGATTAGCTGTAAACAACCATTGTTTAACCTGAGGGATGTTTCTCAATACTTTTTTTTCAGATGTTCGGAATGGGATGGATGTGCGTCTCCCCTTGGTGGAGTTTCACGCATAGTTTAGTTGTTTTACTGGCTTTTTGTCGAGACAAGAGCAGACATGAAAGGCCTCCGGATCTTTGTTCTGGATCAGGGAAGGTTATGAAAGAAGCAGCACATTGCACTCGGGGAAATGCTGTTATTATATTTCACCTGAAAATTGTTCCCAGATTGTGCCCCATGGGTAGATGCATCACACACACACATACACCCACACGCATGTTTCAAATATTGTATATAATCCACAAACTCTCATGACTTTATAGTTACCATGTTGCCGTTTGCATTTTAAGCATCATTATAATGCTTACAGTGGCACCTCAATATTATATAGAAGATTTATAATTATATTAACATTTCTAGGAGAAAAAAAATACATATCACCTAAATGTGAGCCACATTAGGCTGAAAAGCTACCCAAATGGCACATCGGGTGTAATACAATAAATATATAGAGACTGTAATAATAATAATAATAATAATAATAATAATAATAATATTTGGCCTTGGGGGGCACTATGGCTTAGTAGTTTGTCTCGCACCTCCAGCGTTGGGGGTTCAAATCCCACCTCTGCCTTGTGTGTTTGGAGTTTGCATGTTCTCCCTGTGCTTCAGGGGTTTCCTATGGATACTCCAATTTCCTCCCCCAGTCCAAAGACAAGCACTGTAGGCAGATTAGCATTTCCAAATTGTCTGTAGTGTGTGAATGTGTGTGATTGTACATTGTGATGGGTTTGCACCCCGTCCAGGGTGTCCCCTGGCTTGTGCCCCAAGTTCCCTGGGATAGGCTCCAGGCTCCCCACAACCTTGTGTAGGATAAGCGGTACAGAAAATGGATGGAATTTATTCAAAATAATAATTCAAAATTCAAAATATTGAATAGGCAGGGATTTTTTTTTTTCCATATCTGATGGAAAAAAGTTAGTTTTTACTTTGTGAATAATTGCTGATTTGAGGATCCATCAACCAGTCAGTGCCACTGACATATTTCACTGTTTTTGCTGTGGTGAGTCACATAGCATTTGCGACTCAGGTTGTATTTTACTTGTGTGATTTGTATTTCCTTGTGGTCAATGTGCCAGTGAGCAAACTCCAAGAGAATAAATAGGAGCTAATCCTAACGACTCTCCAGTTCTTATAATACATCCTTGAGGGACATGACAGTACAATCACAACCTGTCTGTTCATTTAGCATGAGCTGAAGTGCAGAGTTGTTTTTTTAAAAAAAAAAAAAACAAGAACTCCACTTCTGGATGTTGCTCAAAAAATGTCAACTTTTCAAACCTGCACTTTTACTGAACAGGCTGCTGGTCAGACGTACATGTCAGTATCTCCAGCTGAATCGTAGATCAGTCTGTCAGAGGCCTGGGCTGCTTTCAGCTAGTTCAAGATTCTCTCTTCTTCCACTGTCTTTCCAGCAACATCTCCTTATCATTGCTTTCTCTAGCCAGCGGGGTCAAGGGTCAGGATCCAGCTGAGCTCAAGACAGAAGGAGGAATAGAGAGAGAGACAGGGATTGAAAGAGAGATGGATAGAGAGAGTGCTGGGGGGAATGATATTTTATTCATTTGCAGGAGAGCTCATTGCAGGAGACGATGAGCTGTGACAGGTAGCTCCCTGCCAGGAGCCGGCCAATTTCCACTGGCCTGTCTAGGAGCATGATCGGAAAGCCGAGGACTAATCAGGCCTCCCAGGAACACACACACTGTGATTGACTGACTCTCGGGCCTGTGTGAGATCTGGCAGGGGAGATGGTGGTCTCTGACTGGCTGGAGCCCCGCTCATCCGCTCCACTTCGAACCGCACTCTGCTCATTTAATGGGCCCAAAATGTTGTTATTCTGCAAAGAATGAAGGTGCGGTTGATAGGGGGTGTGTGTGTGTGTGTGTGTGTGTGTGTTATTATCTGTGTTAACCAAATACAACTTGTGCAGTGGCCTTGCACAGCACTAGTCCTCCTTCTACACCTCTTTTTTTTTTCATGACGGTTTTAGGCGTCTTTGGCTGTTTCACTAAGAAGCAAAACATCTCCGGAGTAACAGTTTCACTGCTCTGTTCTCTTTTCTCTGCAGCAGAGCCCCTCTTCTACACTCCTCTCTCACTCTCTTTCTCTCTCTTTTTTCGCCGTCTGAGCTCAGCAGTCAATTTCATTATACCGTCTTCGCAAATCACAATGTTATAGCAATAAAATCATTTCTATACCTTTCCATTCCACCATATCTGAACCTTATGAGCAAGAGCTGTACCTTACACAGTGACTGTGGCTTTGTATGTTGTGTTTTAGATGCAGACAGATTCTAAAATCACAGAACCAACCAGACTTTGTTTTTTTTCTGTCAGACCTTGAACCCTTTTTTTTTTTACCAGTTGATTAAAAAGCGCTCCAGTTTCTGCGCTTTTAAATAAGACTCTCTGATTGGCTGAAGTGTAGCTTACCATAATTTACAAGCCAAGGAATTTATATAAATGATTTCTTTATATTAGTAGCAAAGATGGCAGACAAATTGACATTGACATTGTCAATGTTTCAGTTCACATTCCACCTCTAGTCTGTCATTAGATTTTAGTCATTTCTTAGTTTAGTCATAGCTCCACCCTGTCACCTGTAGGTCTTTAGTTACCCTGCCTTGTCATTAGTAGTCCCAGGTGTTCCTTGTCTAACTCTGTGTGTGTGTGTGTGTGTGTGTGTGTGTGTGTGTGTGTATATATATATATATATATATATATATATATATATATCCCTTCTATATGTATTTATAAGTTGCTCTACCAATTTTCTCTTAGCCCAACATCTCTAGTTTCACTAGGGGAACTAGATACTCAGTGTCCTAAAGACAGCTTTGAGCCCATTTTACTGGTAGGGTGACCACAAAAGTTGTGTTACTACAGCATAGATACTCAAGATTACTTATTTGGATAGTTAAATAAGTTGCTCAAGAGTGACTGACTGTGTGGCCAACAAATTCTCAACAGTTCACACAAAGGTCGCAAAGGCTAAGGCTAGTGTTATGTGGCATGGCTAGCTACCTTTAATCCTTGAAACAAGACCATATCCTGGTACATTAACCACACTTGTTCCAGTTCGTACGAGTTTCTCATAGGATCAGACAACATTCTTTTAACTGCATTGAACAGCTTGTGACAAATCAGGATACTGTGCAGTACATCTGTACTGTAGGGTGCCAAAAGTTTAGGAGGGCTTAATTTTACACAGATGATAAAATATCCATATCCTTTTTTTGCTGTATTGTAGTAGATGAGAGAAGATTATTCTTACAGCATTGTGTGATTTTAGATAATATTAGCATTACAAAATAGCTCTCAGTAATTAAGTACCTTGTTTATCTTATAGTTTGATGCAGTCTAATATTGTCTAGCAGTTTTCCACAACAGCCAAACCTATAAAAATGTCATATAAAGGCCCAGTAGCAGAGATGGCAGTATGTGGCAACAATATTTGCAAGTGGACACATAGCCTTATCTTAACAGCCCATTCCCTTTGCTGTAACACACTTCATATTTGTGATTTGTAGCACTCATATAATACTGACGTGAGGGAAATAACTTGGCCATGCTGGTTCTGCTCTAAAAACATGTCCACGTCTCCACACAAACTATCTAGAATTAGATTTTTTTTTCTATCATTGACAAACTGGCACCGAGCGTGGGCCAGAAGGCATTATCGAACATCTAATGAGTGACGTTACTCTTCTCGCCTTCTGTTTTTTAAACACTATTCGTAATATGCTGACTTCACGCCTCATTAGAACATCCACTTGTTGCAGTGTGGGAACGACTGCTCAGATGCCGAGCGAAGGAAAGAGCGAAGAAAGACTTGTTGGCTTTGTGAGTACCAGCGGCAGGGTGACTGCAGGACACTCATCTTAATTACAGTTCCTTTTTAAAGAGATGCCTCTGCCACGTTCACATCCTCCCTTATTATTCAATTCAGTTCACAGTGATTTGTAAAGTGCTTTTAACAAAAAACATTGTCACAAAGCAGCTTTACAGGAGTCCTGATGTAGAGTTAGATCCCAATTGAAGAAGCCAGAAGTGACAGTGGCAAGAACAACTCCCTGAGATGACATCTGTAGAAGAACCAGACTCAAAAGGGAACCCTTGAGCTGCTACTCAAGCTCTTAACGCGGGGCCTGAGAAAGAGAAGGGACTCTGGATAATCTAAGTAAATGCAACAGACTGTACAAGTGTACTAGTTGTTTGAGTACTATTATTTATTTTTTATACCACCGCATGGATGAATGCTTGATTCTGATTGGCCAGAAGGTGTTCTGACAGTAGGTCCAGCTGTGAGACAAATCACAGGTTTATATTTAAGCACTCATTATAATATGTTGCTGCATTAAAAACTTGTGTAATCATTGATATGATGAGGTTTTTTTTTGTGAGAAACCTTTCTTTAGCATTTTTGGAAGGAGTCTCCAGTGTCAGTGTTTTTTGTAACATAAAGTGAGAACTTATTTTTACAGAGACTAGCTAATAGGTATGTGTCTGTTTAGTCCTCAGTATAATAAACATATTGATGGGCTGTATCAGAAGGATATATATGTTTTTTTTTTTTATGTTAACCATACCGCTATGCCCCAGTAACACTGAAAAACACTAAAAAAACAGGGCTGCTGTAAAACGAAGTCATTTTTTAAAGTTCCCTCAACAGGGTTGCCAGGTTCCATGAATAATGTCAGTGTTTTTCAGGTATATTGATTGCAAATTGGAAATGCGTACCACTGGTAACTTGTTTTTCTCCCAATAAGACTAAGAACAAAAAAAAAATTTTTTGTTTTGTTTCGTCTTGCAGGATCCCAGTCCCTGAAGCTGTCAAGCTTTCAAAAAAACACAAACAAACAAACAAACAAACAAACAAAAACTGCCTCTTTTTTCATATCTATATTCATTTAGGACACATAATGAAGAAGCAACCTTTATTCATCACATATACTGTACAGTACAGTACAGTGAAATTTCCTTTTCATCGCATATCCCAGCTTGTAAGGAAGCTGGGGTCAGAACACAAGGTTAGCCATGATACGGTGCCCCTGGAGCAGATAGGGCTTTGCTCAAAAAACCTTCTGTTCAGTAACCCAGAGCCTTTAATCATTGAGCCGCCACTGCTCACAATCAGATGTAATCAGCCTAAACAGGTAGAACCCAAGATGATCTGTTCAATCCGAACCGTAGATTTCACAGATTCTCACATATTGCCTCATCTCGTCAGAGTCCGTAGCACTATTCAAAAGTGATAGCGTAAAGCGCCAGTATGAACTGTCTTACTTATAGCCATGAACTAATCATTAATTGCCAAGTATTAAAAATGAATAGTTGTTCCTATTCAGGCATATTAGCTGCTTCTGTGGAACTTATCTGGAACTGTACCATTGCAAAGTTTAGTTGAATACCCTGATCTAGATTGTTGTAACAATCCTAAAGCACACTAAACAGATACATGAAGAAAACAGAGATGTTTAGAAAGCCGGGCTGAGAGGAGGAGGAGTTTCGGGGTAACACAAGAGTGATGTTCCACTTAGGTAGATTAGAATTAAGACAGTCTCACAAACTCTGCACTCCTGTGAGAATTCGGTATGTTTGCATGTGTACATGTGTGTGTAATGCGTGCGTGTCCACGAAGACGCTTGTCTTTGTTCCCACGTCTTGCTGGGTCTGATGTGTGTATGCAAACACGTCGTCTAGAGGGAGATGTGACAAAAACTCCCTGAAGTCTTTGCGCTCTCTCTTGTTCTCTCGCTTCCTTCCCGTCCTGCGCGCTTGGGGAAGTTCAAGCCAAACAAACAGCGGCGCTGCACGCTCAGCCGAGAAATCTATCACCTTTTTTGATCTCTGACACTTCTGCGCTATTTCCTGTAAACTTCTCCTAAACTTTCTTAAGGGAATGGCAAATTAACAGTAAATATTTCAAGCGCCGCAGGCATCCCTTATTTCACAAACCTTAGGATTTAGAAAGAACACGCAGCATTGTGATTTGGGAAGAACAGCCTGTGTTAGTAATCAGAATTACCCTCTGAGATTCTGTTAAATTCTCTCAGATTTATACTGAAATAATTGTGATTAATTCATATGGTCCATCTGAGTCAATCTCAGTTTTATTCAAATCAGTGTAGCCTTATTGGAATGACTGCATTAAGTTATGATGTTGTTAAAGCATTTAAATCAGTTGATTAATCAATCAAATAAGAACATTTAAAGCCCCAGGGAAGCTCAATATGTGGTTGCTTGTTGATTAGGTTAATTCTGCTGTTTTGTGCACACAAAATAAATCAACTGAAGCATAAATAATTGTTGCCCTTCTAATGTACTTTATCAGAATGTAAATTCTGGAAACAGGCAAAATGAATGGTTTGGAGCAACACTGAGTTTTTCTGACAGTAATATACTTTACTTTGGCACCTCTACTTTCAGAAACAAATCTGAGCTAAACAGTGCGGCTACTTTCTGAACTTGCTTTGGCTATCTTTCCATAAAGCTCCTGTTGTGTAAGGAGACAGTTTATCAAACGCGGTGGCGGTAGAAACAGTCAGGCTGCTTAAAGATGTCTGAAACCTTGATAGCGACATGTGATTTCCTCATGATTTGATCAAGCTGATGGACAGTTACATGCCCTAGCAAAACAGACATAAATCTAATCAGTTCAGTTTAGAATCAGTTCCCCTTCAGGAACTCGAGCTGCGTCAAAACGCTATGGGAACGCCATTCGCGCGACCGCGCCCTGAATCAGGTGTATATAATCAGTCCGAAGGGTGGGCGGGACGCCACGGGCGTGGCGACGCAACGACCTGGAAGCTATAAAAGGGGCAAACAGCGGGCGCCGCGCCAGCTTCTGAAAAATTAAGCAAGCGCTGCAGGGATGCCGGAAGTGTGGCACTGAGACCCTCGGGGAACCATGGTTACATACGTAACCTAGAGACGTTCATCATGATCAAAACATAGAAGAACGCTGACACACTCTGTAGACGGCAGTTTTAATATGTTTAAATGACCTAATAAAAAGACACTAATAAAAAAATGTATTGAACAGAACAGAGTGAATCAGAAATCGAATGACTCAGCGACGTTAGTGTGAAAAGAGACCGATGTGGATGATGCTAGTAATCAAAGTGAAAACACATTGAAAATGTTTTATTCTTTAAAATTAGGCACTGATGTTGTTTTTCCAGACATAGGTCATGTTATAAATGTAGAGGTATGTGCAGCGTCTTTCACTGGAATTGGAGTGAATTTTTTTCAGTGTGATTTTCTCAGTTTTTACTTTTAACCAGGCTTTAAAATGCTAGAACGTTACTTGTGTTTGAGATAGGAGTTCAGGAACATGCGTAGTTTTGAGAAAATGAAAACAATTGACAATAGACAGATTTTTAGACTGTGCCATTTCAGCAGTCTTTTACGATTATTATTAATCCCAATGTATGAAATGATCCCATTAAATATCTTGAATGAAGTCAATAAGACACTGTGCGAGAACACGTTCTCCGTGTCAGATTGTGTGATGAAGATCCCCTAACGTAACGATAGACCTCTGATTAAAGAAAATGACTACATTCTTGTTGATTAGTCCGGACTGAGGTAGAAAACAGGCTTGCATAAACACAGACGTTCCTCAAAGTAAACGTTAGGTAATAAGGATATTTAGTTCAGCTCAGTAGCATGTTTTGTTTACGTTGTTACTGCATTTGTAGCTGTCTCGTGAGGTTTGCATAATCCTTTGCCATGCTCGTATTGGAGGATTTTAGACTAGAATCGAAGCAGCACGCATACCCTGAGATTTTGAAACCGCAGAGCTTAACTCATCACCAAAGAATTCTTTTACAGTGTTCAATTTTTGTCAGCAAAATCAGGCCAAAAATCATACAGTGTTAACCCAGCTTTAGTTCAGAGATACACTTCATTAGTGGTTTTGGAAACTTCTCAGCAGATTTTTTGATATAATGTTGCAGTAAAGTAGCTAATGCACATTCTTTTACAGCGGGAGTGCGTTGTGTTGTGGTGGGACGCGAGTGTGTTTCGGAGCCCTGCGGACTTCATCTCCCTTCCAGTGACAGGCGGAGATCCTCCCTGCCTCTGTCTAATTAGAGGATGTAGCCCAGGGCTCACGGCCCGGGAAGACCACCCTCCCTCCCACCATCACTCCCTAAAGAAAGCATTTAATTGGGCTCTTAAGTCCTAGCCTTCATTTTTTTAGGGTTTGTATATATATATGTGTGCGTGAGTGTGTGAAACACATGTGTATTGACATCACCTTAGGATTTATAAAAGTCCTCTCTTTTATTTTCGTATCACGGAGCTTTGCGATATCAATAGTAATCTGAGTTTTAATCATGTCTGTTATTTTACAGAAAAGTGAGGCGTCTCCGTGTAGCGATTTCTCTCTTGTCTTACCTCAGGGTGTGATAATATCAGGAGTCTTCATCCATGTGTCTTCTTTATGCAGCCCGTCTCTGGGTTGTGCCTTCCTCCATCAGTTGCACTCTCATTTCTAAGGAAAAGCGCACTTTTAGATGTCACTGCTAAACTTTCCATCGTTTCTTGCCTCCTTCCTTTATAAAAGTATGAAATGCAATGCACATTTTTTTTTTAAATAGCTTTTGTAAATTGAATTACAATTTCTTTCCTCTCTTAATCTCAATGGTATTATATCCCAATGAGTCCAGATCATCCATGCATGTGTCATTTTCATGATGGCATGCCGCGGTTTTTGATCGTCAGGCCAACGCTCTGGCTCTTGTGTGTCCCTCGCTGTTGCGTATTCTTTGATTATGTGTGGTGTTTTATTTCGTTTTTTTCTTTAACATGCATCAGATCCTGATTAAGCCAGCTATATGAGAACTTTATGTTGCCTGGATGTTTCTCTGTGATGGCTTCTTGTTCTCTCTCTCTCTCTCTCTCTCTCTCTCTCTCTATACCTCCCCTATCTTTCTCCCTTAATGAGGCCCCATAATAACACAGCAGTTGTGCAGTTGTTTTGCTTCCTCTGTCAAACAGCGGGACGGCTGCACTGCGAGTTTGCTGGAGCGTTTGCTTGCACTCCTTCGACAGGGTAATGAGTGTCATTTGGAGCAACAAAGCTGTTAAACGATGGCTGTTTGCCGCTGCAGTCATACTTCAAACCTCTCCCAGTGTCGTCGCGCAGACGTTCGGCGCTTCAGCGTGTGTATACAGTAGCTCCCTCTATAGGATCGTACACTAAACTGTTCACAGAAGCACGAGGGAGACGTTAGGTGAATACGGCGCTTTGGAGTGAGGTATACGGATAGATCCAGTGTGGAGGTGTAGATGATGGTTAAGATCGAACAGCAACATCGGAGCCAAAAAAATAAAATGAGTGTAACTGTAGAGAAAAATACAGTCCCAAAGCCGGCATGAGCATTAAATTACAGAAAAAAATAAAACTCTTAATTTTTATTACTGGTTAGTTTGAAACATATAAAACTGAGAATTTTTTTTATATCTATTTAGAAACTTTATGCAACGCACAATATTTTACAGAAATGTATATAACACAAACACACGTTTGTCTACACGTTTATGCTACTGACATAATTATTAATGCGGCTAATTAATGCTATGCTACATCTAAACCCATAAACACAGTAACCAAAAGGAAACATTTTGGCTTTTATTTTGTTTATTTATTTTATTAAAATAGAAGCATTATTTTTTGTGGGGGACCAGCCAAATGTCCCCATGAGTTCAAAACACAGACATTCTGTCCTCAGGAAGACAGAAAAACATTCAACATTGTCAGCATGGTTAGCAAAACCAGCTAAAAAATCCATAGTCACGTTAACTAGCTAAACCGTGTTAGCATTTTCGTAGCTAGCATTTTGTCGTCATGTATAATGTATACGTTTTTCTAATGTGTACTTCACTATAATGATGTTTTTTTGTTGAGAAAGTGTTTAGCAGTAAGCTATAGCAAGTACATGTACTTCATAGAAAGGTTAATTTACCTTCTTAATTTGCTAATCTCTTTGCGGAAGCCGTGAAATATTATAACCTGCACCGTAATGAGTGTTTAAAATGATATACCGAATAAAATCATGTGAAACGTGATGTTAATCCAAACACATCTGCGACGTTGTGGGTAAGACAAAAAAAACCCATAAGGATATTAACCAATGAGACAGATTTCAAATTTCTGAGAGTTTAGGATGATCTCATTTTCGGTTCTGTTTTTGTTCTGTTTTTGTGATGTCGTGTTCATACACAGTTTGCCCAATTTATTTAAATTATTGTAATTTAATTCTTGCATGTAGTATGCCTCTAACACACAATTAATTCTTGTCACGTTCTAATGACTCACACTGACTTCATTTGTACTGCTTTCAATAAATAAGTCGGACAAGATTATGTTTTGATAAATGTTAAAGTAAAGACAGCTCACAGTTTGGACTTTCTCGCCTGAAAACTCTCTCTCACGCATTAAATTCACAAGATAATTGGTTTCCAAGGAGATTGAGCTGGCCACGGTCAGAGGACGAGGTCAATTCTGCAGTTGGCCTGAGATGTGTTTATTATTGTAGAGAGTGCCCACTTCGAGTTGTTTATATAGATTTATTCATATATTTCTGTTTTTATTGGAACCAAAGCCAGGCATTAGAAAAACTGGACTGTATCCAGTGTGGAGAAGAGATCTGTTTAGTTCAGCGGATTAACACGATGGAGGCTCTGACAGTGAAACTATTAGTAATGCTCACTGGTAAAATTATCCTGAATTGTTCGACCCATCAGATATTTTTTTTTTTTAACATTTTAGAGTGTCTTTCTTAAAGGTTCAAGGAAAGAATCTATGAGCACTGAGTTTCAGTATAGTACAGTACCAAACCCCTAACTGAGTGATGCTGCTCTGATCATAGAGTTAATCTACTGTGAAGTAACACAATGAGAAAAGAAAAATCTCTGCGTTGCTGTCAACATATTGATTGATGATCATGGGATTAATTTCATTTCTGAAATTTTCAGTCTATCTTCACATGTCCTTCCTGTATTTCCTTCCGGTTTCCTCCAACCTCCCAAAAACATGCTGGTAGATGGGTTGTGTGTGTGAATGTGTGTCTGCACAGTGTTCCTGGGATAAAGCGGATACTGAAGATTCTGAAACAGATGCATTTAATCAGACAGAGAAGGTCAGAAAAGGACTTTTAGGCCATTTTTACACTCGTGTTTTTTTTTACTTATTTATTTATTTTTCCCAGACATCATTTGGTATGATTGGTGAAGTGTGGATGCTGTTTTTGAGCCAGGGAGTCATCCAGAGATCCAGTCCCTGGTCTTCTTGAAAATGGTGATCTGTGGTTCGCTTCAACTGAATAAATAATTAATAAATAAATAAATGAATGAATAAATGCCACTACTACTTCTACTACTACGACAACTACTACTGATATTAGTATTTATAGAAGTAGTAGTGAGTGGTAGTAGTAAAATATACAGTAAATAATAATAATTATAATAATATACTTTAATAATATACTAAAATTATAATAATATTACCTTCTCGACAGTTGCTGAGACTTCCTCTGTCTGCTGTTGGTTTAAGGTTGGCATCATCATGTCTTAATTAAAACTGTCGAGCTGGAGTGAGTTTGAGAGTTACTTTTACTTCAGCAATCTTACAGATGGCACCGAGGCTCCAAACTTGTGCACAGACAAGCGAAATCCCTCCCGGGACTCCTTGACAATAGGAAATTGTGGGCGATGTCATGTTCATGCATTTTAGTCCAGCTCATATTATATCTAACATCAGAAATCCGGAAAAGCAAAGACTGTGGGCTAGCAGCGTGGCACTCTCTTTGGGATTTTTAAACATGCTAGTATGCTCATGGTCCGTGTGCTAGCAGTTTTTCTTTGCCCGTAGCTAACATGAGCACTCTGAACGGCTCTGAGCTGTGTTCTGTACGGCCGTCTCTTTGTCAAAGTGCTGCTCTTCCCGATCTCTCAGTCATCGTCTCCTGCCTCCTTTTCCTTTTCGCAGAGCCCCATGAGGCAGCGTGCTAAGAGGCCTTTCTCTCTGGTCATTCCTGAGGTTCAGACTACACAAGAAATCCCTCTAAAAGCCTTAAGGGGAACTGTGCATGATTCAGAATGACTTCTTTAGCCCTGAACCTAGAGTGGAGCTGGAAGAGAGTACTGGTGTACTGCTGGGCGTGGTTTGGACGGCTGATCAGGGAAACATACTAATTAAAACCTAACCACATGTTCATGACAAATAAATCGTCAGATATGGTTTTGTGAGGTCAACATTGGAAATATTGCTTCACTTTCTAACGGAAATTGGATTCATAATGGACTAATGAATATTATTATTCCCTAAACATTTTCTTACCAGTATGTAATGGATTTAAAGGTCTCACAATATATTCAATGCGGCACTAGTTACATGTTGTGTCTCAGTGTAGAACACGTCTTTCCTTGCAGAGCTTAAAATTCAAAATCATTATAGAGTACAATCAATGTAACAGAAGGTCCATTAAGTAAGGCAAAAAACACATCGGGGCATGCTGTTATGGGAAAATAATCAGTGATATATAATCAGATGTTATTTGGCGTGAAATGGAGTCAACTGGAATTATGTATATTATTTCTATTTATTTATAATTGATTTATCAGTTGTTTGTTATAAAATGAAGATAAAATAAGTTGTTCTGAAGTGTTTTATTCATCTTATACCTCAGCAATTTGCCAACAATTACAATTTTTTTAATTAAAGAACAACATTTACTTTGTTTATGGTTATGTTTAATGTTGTGAGACATTTGTCGTAACAAGTTAGTTATCACTTACGTTATAACTAATCATCCTCTCACCAGCCTCTCTTTTTTCTCTCTGTCTTAAAGGTAATATGACAAAAAAAAATTATAAACAGCTTGTCACGTTACCTTGAAATGAAGACTTTTCCCATTATGGAAAAGTTACAGCTTTACCCATGACTGTTACAAAACACTGACACTGGAGACTCCTTCCATAAATGTTAAATAAACGTCTCCTCACAGAAAACTTCCCCATATCAACAGTTACACGTGGTTTTAATCGTCCCTGTGTAAGTCTATGTGAATTAGTTGTTACTATAGAAATGTTAACATATTAGAATGATTAGATTAGATTATTATAAACCTGTGATTTCTGCAGCTGGAACACATGTTGGAGCTGCTGTAATAGAAGATTAATCAACATCTTCTAACCAATCAGATTTGAGAATTCAACAACCATTGCTTATTACTACACCATCAGAGACCATCAGGCTCTGTTGGAAACATCTGAATCCTATTAAAACACCAAATGCATCTAGAATCCTCCACTAGATCCATCACCTGTTAAACCTTTGGAACCCTCTGTGTTGTGATCCGTCCATGTGGAAAACCACAAAAGCGCCAGGACCCATGATTTTTAAACAGATTCAGCAGATTGTTCTCTAGCTTTTAGTGAACAGTGTCATGTTCATTAGGGAGGCTGACCATTTTACTTATAATACAGATAACATTGCTATTGACTACGCCAAGATGTTTTTTTTTTTTTTGTGACTTTTATTCTTTTCATTTTTAACTCTACGCTGGAGCAGTTCTCAACAGTTTTACCAGAAGGAAAACCTTAAAGATAGCCCGGAGCTCATTTTAGGCCACTCCCAGGTGGCTAAGAAGCAAAACATCCACCTCTCGCCGTGTCCTATAAACCCAGCCGGCCGATCTATCGCCCAACCATATCAATAAGCGCCAGAGAAATGGGAGCCGCCAAAACTAACGATCTCTTAATAAATCAACAGCAGCTTCCCAGCCATGTAGTCTCTCTCTTTCTCGCTCTCATCCCTCAGCCAAGTCTTAACACGCTTCAGACAAATTGCACCTGTTTGCATGGGCTTTAAGTGAACTGCTGATAGGCTTTGCAGCATTTTGCAGTTTTTTTTTCCACCCAAACCTCCACCCATGACCCCCAAATGCCAAACACATCAACACACTGCTATAAAATGATGTAATGGCATGAAAGGAAAACAGTGACTGGGGAAGACTGGAGGAGAAGAATAAACACAACAGGAGTGCTAAAGAGAGTAGTGGAGTTTTTGTGGAGATTTGACTGAAGGAGTGTAGTTCACCAGTATCAGATAAAAAAAATCTGAGAAGAGGATGAGGGAAGAACCGGAAGTGAATTTGAAGAACGTATTTCATAGAAGAAGATATTGAACCCAGTCGTCACCTCTAAATCACAGCAGTGACAGAGAACATGGTGAGGGAGAACATGGCGAGGGAGAATAGGGTATGGGAGAACATGGTGAGGAAGAACATGAGAACATGGTGAAGGAGAACATGATGAAGAAGAATGCAGTGAGGAAGAACATGGTAAGGAAGAACATGGTGAGGGAAAACATGGTAAGAGAGTACATAGTGATGGAGAACATGGTGAAGAAGAACATGGTGAGGGAGAATGCTGCAAGGGAGAACATGGTGAGTGAGAACATGGTGAGGGAGAAGAGGGTATGGGAAAACATGGTAAGGAAGAACATGAGAACATGGTGAAGGAGAACACAGTGAAGAAGAATGCAGTGAGGGAGAACATGGTAACAAAGAACGTGGTAAGGGAGAACATAGTGATGGAGAACATGGTGAAGACGAGCACAGTGAGGGAGAATGCACTATGGGAGAACATGGTGCAACAGAAAGCAGTGATGGAGAACACAGTGAGGGAGAATGCGGTGAGGAAGTACATGGTGATGGAGAACGCAGTGAGGAAGTACATGGTGATGAAGAACGCAGTGAGGAAGTACATGGTGATGGAGAACACAGTAAGGAAGTATATGGTGATGGAGTAAGCAGTAAGGGGGAACACATTAGGAAGTACATGGTGATGGAGAACGCAGTGAGGAAGTACATGGTGATGGAGAACGCAATGAGGAAGTACATGGTGATGGAGAACGCAATGAGGAAGTACACAGTATGAGAGAACACAGTGATGGAGAATGTAATGGCTTTTTCCTAGTTCTTATATCCTACCAGAATTCATTCACTGACCTTGTGTGATTATTTTGAAAAGGTCAGTCCACAGTGTCACAGATATTATTTTTTTTAAAAGGCATGTTCTGTAACAAGCTCACATTTCACACACACACACACACACATACACACAGAGCCAAGTGTTTGGAACAAATCCAGAAACACATAAGTACATATGAAATTGTGGGTCTTTTAATATAACATGTAAATATGAGATTATTGTTTAATATAAAATGATGAGATGCCTTTGGAAACTGCATTGTGAGTTATCAAATATTGTGTAGATGCGAATGCATATGCAAGGACCGCGATGCTTTCAGTGTGAGAGTGTTCTCGCTGCGGTATTGATTTGTTTCTGTCTCTAGGCCATGCCGTGTCTCTGTAGATAGTAATTTAGAGTGGGTGTAATAATACGCTCTTCTGAATTGAATCCGCCATGTTTACACACTTGCCATATATTCATTATGAGAACAGCTGACGGAATGAGCTCTGGTATTTAGATTTTTAATACAGATAATAATTGAGATGCTCGGAGCGAGATCGACGCTGTCGTTCGATCTCACCAAAACACACTGGGTAGCCTCAGACGCAGAGACAGGCTTTGTCTTTTCCCTTTTGTCTTTCTTCCTCTGTTTCCTTTTTTTCCCCTTTCTCTCCAGCCTGCATGGCTGCCACTGAAGTCGTTTAACACTGTCCTTGAGAATGCCTGAAGAGTGAGAGAGAGAGAGAGAGAGAGAGAGAAAGAGAGAGAAAGCTCGTCACATGTTTAAAAGAAGAGGTAGACCACTGCTCCCCCATGAGGCTTTATTTTCCCCTTTAATAGCTGTTGCGAGCCCTACATTATATCCAAGGAGCCGCATCCCTTTGGGGTCTCAGTATGCACTTGAGTGTGCGTGCACACACACACACACACACACACACACACACACACACACACACACACACACACACACACACTCACAACAAATGCCTGTACACAATAATGCAGGCAGACACTCACACACCTACACACACTCTTTTTCTCTCTCTTTGTCCCTCCCCTTTCGATCTCTCTCTCTCTTTCTGTCTCTCTCACACACACGCACACACGTTCCTTCCCTCCAACCCCCACACGCCACAAACACCTCGCCACACACTCGCTCAGTCACTTTGCGGTGCCGCGTGTCAATATCCTGCCATTTGAAGCCCCAGGCCGCTGAGGCTGGGGAGCTGCCGACAAGCGGGGCTGATGGGTAATGGACCGCATTCATTAAGGAAGCTGTAGCTCTGCTCCTTCCTTCTTCCACCAAGGGAGGAGGTGAAGGAGGAGGATGAGGTTTGGGGCGGAGGGGGGTTGTCTCAGGAGAAACCCTCTTCCTCCCTCCCTCGGTTTCTCACTGCCTCTGTCGGTAAATGGCTGCCTCAGTCACTCAGAGTGGAATGAAAGTGAGAGTTTGAACACAGCCACATTCACACACCAACTTTTTTTCCCCTTGCCCCTGCCCCTGGCATCAAAACTACTTATTACCCTGCCTGTCCAGGCATCATTGGGTCCTGCATAGATGCTTTTTAATGTCAGCAGGGGAAATGGAAGTGTGAGGTGGATTTAAGGATGAAGGTGAATAACTGGGATTGTGCTTGACAGCCCAAAGCTGAAGAGACCATGAAGGTGAAAGCCACATTAGGTTTTATGTACTTCAATCTAATTCCAGAGTCCACCTATTTCTACTTAAAGGACTTCTTTTTTATTTGCATGAATAGACAGGGCAATACTTTCTAACCTTGTATTTATGGATATGTGAACAACTAATTTGTTTTACACATTCACCAATTTATTAAAAAAAAGACTTACAGAAATGATTTCATGTTAATGTTAATGAAATGATTTCATATGAATTTTGGAGATAAAAATTGTCTTGACAGCTCAAAGTCCACAAGTTATGGTGCAAAATATAGTTTCATGTATGTATGTATGTATGTATATGTATAGTTAAATATAGGTAGCAGTCAATGCTAAGTGTACTTGCAGTATAATTTAAGCTATACAAGTAATTTATTAGTAATTTAAGAGTAATTTATGTAATTTATTAGAGGTAAATATTAATATTTGTATTGTTTTATCTGGTTTCCCCATCACTACATCTTAAAAATGTCCATAAAAAAGACATTACAATATATGCTAACTAGCTAATTTGTAGCTTCTCTCCATGGTACATGTTGTATAGCAACATTGTTCTCAGAAATTTAACTACTTGAATAGTGAGCATATTGTGTGAGTAAGAAGTATTTTCTTAGTAATTTACCAAGAAGTCTGAGGAAAATGTTGATGTTTTACATTATTTTGTCTTTTATTTTTCACTGTCACTCTGCCCTTAAAGTGTCTGTATAAAAGAAATAATGGCTCTATGCTTGCTAGCTAAACTGTAGCTTCCCTCCACGGCATTATCCAGTTGCATAACAACAGCATTCTCACAAGTTTAACCACTCAAATAGTGAGTGTGTTATATATCTTTTAGTGTAACTGTAGAGTTATGAAGTCTTTTCTTAGTCATTTAAAAACATATCTGAGGTAAATGTTTATATTTCAGATAGTTTTTTTTTTCCCACTGCCACTACACCTGTATTAGATGAAGTTGCCAAGCAACAGTGTTCTAACATTTTTAACCATTTGCAGCCGTATAGTATCCACGTTCTTATGTCAAAGAAACAACTTCACAAGTCACATTTGAAAATACCGTGTCATACATTTGCACTGCTGTTTAGGCTTAGTTTTTTTTTCTGTTTTTTTTATTTGGTACTAATAAGGCAACCTTGTGACAGGTGTACTTAATCCATGCCAGTTTGAGGCATCCAAGGTCGCGTTTTAGAGCGAGCACAGCAAGTGGGGCATGTAGTTTGCATTAAAGGGATTAGCAGTCACTTCAAACGATGACCTGGATTCGGCCCACCAGGGACACCAGTTCCACTGCCCCCCCGGTCCACACTTCCCTTCACAGAGGCTTCCTCTGTGTTGCACGGTTCCCCCGCCACTGCCCACCGCTCCACTGTTTGCGTGTGCTTTTGTTAGTGCACACAGGTGTATCTGTATTTTTTTTTGCTGTTTGTGTGTCTTTGTGTGTACACTTAATCAGCGTCAGTGTGTTATCTCTGAAGATCGTTTCCTTGCATTTTGCCGCTTTTGATTTTCCCCCAACCATTTGATTTCATGCCTCGATAATTCCAACTAGATCCAAGGGTAAACAAAACATTTGTAATTTGCATGCAGTTACCTCTGCTGATAAATCTAAAGGTTTTTTTTTTGTTTGTTTTTCACATCAAATTGAAATTTTGCTTTGGTTGTGCATATTAATATCTGATGTGAAAGAGAAGGCTGGAAGGGGAGAAAAATCAATGAGAAATGAACAGTAAGAGCCTAATCATTTGGAGGTAACAAATGACCGAGCCTTTATTGTTCATTTCACATCGATTTTTCATTTTCAGAGTCCACTGTTTTTCAGAGCACTGTGGACCATTTAGACTCCACATTATAGTCACTGCTGGGATTAAATATCCAGTAGTGCATACATTTAATACAGTGTTTATCAACGCCACTGAGCATCGTGGTTCAGTGAAAGCATGTAAGGATTCAACGTGGATTGGGTGTATTAATTAACAGCGATCATCAGCTGGTCTTAAAGTGCAAAAAACCAAGAAATTATGATGTTATTCACCTCATTCAGCTTGTATGAGAAAGACACAGCTCCTGGCTGGTTGTCATGGCCACAGCCATCGATCCCTGGGCGTTTGCGTTTGGATTGAGACGTCGCGGTTTGAGGGGGTTTGACAGCTCTAGCACATCACCTGCTATGTCTCTGTGCTTTCTACCATACCTGCTGCCACACAGGGCCGAGCTCTATCGATCCCCATGCAAATTCTGCTCCATTTTCTACTAATTGGATTTAGATAATGGAAACGCCAAACATGTCCGTCAGACACATTTTCTCATTCAGCATTGTTCCTTCGTTTAAGGAGTCCAGATGGATGACGTGCATGCATGTCCTGATTGTTTTATAGAAGGCAGACATGTCACTTGACAGGAAAATAATACAGCAGCTTTACTCGGGTGAATGAATTACAAAGGGTAAAGCTTTTTTGGAGGAGAAACATATACAGCCTGATATACATTTATGAGACAGATGTGATATACTTGTGCCAATATGTTAGGATTAAAGTAATATACAGTTAATTTGTGGGGAAGTGAAAGGAAACTACGCTTAAAAGTTAAATTATGACGTCCATGCACATCTCTGCATTTTGACTGATATCTGTTCTTTTTTTTTTTTTTTTTTTCCTGTTTTGCAGAATCACACTCTGAGCCAGCATAGCAGCAGCTAACAAGTAAGATCAACTCAAAGAGTCTCGTCGATGACATCTGGACTCCAGTCTACCAATCATTGTGCTCTTTTTGTCAATTTCGCACTGAAATTTTCATTTCAGTTAACAAAAAAAAAAAAAAATTGAGAGCCAGAGACAGGACATATCCTTGTGAAAATTCGATGTTGATATGTTGTTAATCCAACATGTTTGTAAATACTGTTCTTTCTGTCTTGCTGTTCGTCAGCTCTTATGCGTTCTTGCAGTCACCATTGTACATACTGTTTGTTGAGGGAAAAAAAAGTATTACACTTTGTTTAAACCATTATAAATGGACGAATCATCAGTCAGAGACCTTTGAGGTCAGGTGGACGATTTTTAATGGCTGATACACGTCCAGTTGTCTGTGATGCACCCTCTCGAGCCGTGGGATGAAATGCCTGATCACCAGCATGGCCTGAGCAAAACTTTTTACAAAAACTACACACCTCAGCTGAAATATGTGGACTACATTGTGTATTACAAATGTTCTGAAAGCAAACAGAAAAACGATAGAAAGGATACTTGATATATGCAAAAACAGTTTTGTGTTAAAAGAAATATTGAAAGACTCTTTGGGTTGGCAGGAATTCACAGATGGGCCCCATTCCTCATTCTTCCTCCCTCCAGATGAGAAACTGCTCTCCACACTTGTACATTTCTGTTATTAATGTTTACCCCTCACCGAAGGTTGGATACGACTAGAATTGTCCTTTCTTTTTTCCTTTTTGTCAGACATGCAATGGGGAATAAATGTGTCCTCTGTTTCGGGTCTGTTCTGGCTGCTGTCACTTGATTATATGGTGAGGTTCTGGTCAGAAAAATGAAAAAAAAAAAAAAAGTATTTCTACCCTTCGTCCACGAGTAAGCCAAGCCGAGTCATTTCTGTCGCTATGCTATTGTTCTATTCATGCTGTGAGACATGGTAATCTGTACAGTATTCTCATGGATCTCTGGTATATGCCAGTTTGGAATTAGTCGAACCTGAAATGCACTTTTGTAACACTCCATACTTTCATGGATGTTCATGTTCGAAAGGCGCTTGACAAGTGACTGTCAATTCAGCCACAAGACTTTGGGAAATCAAACTTTTAACAAGGGTGACAACTTCTGGTGTTAACGGGGGGGGAAAAATGTTATATACAAATATTAACCGGGGTCTGAATTTGCTAGACCTCTTTTTTTGTGTTCTCATGTGATGAAAACAATAAAAAAAAACATTAAAATTGTATGAAGATAACTCTGTAGTGGTGTGAAGTTCTGTGTGTGTATGTGTGACAGACAAAGACAGAAACTGTCAGAAATGTAACACATTTCCTTTATGCAATTACTGCATTTTCTCATATATATTAGATTTTCTCATACTTCCAGTATTAGGTCATGTCCAGATGTTTCGATAATCTGTGAGAAAAAAGCTCAATTCAGTTCAATTCTATTCAATTCAATGCCTCCTGCTAGTAAGGCAGAGAAAATATTGGCCTTATGGGAATTACTGAAAAGCAATGTGTAAAACGTGGGAGGACTCATCTTAGATAGCATTTGCTTTTCTGAGAGTAGGAGGTGAAGGAGCAAAAAAATGGTTCCTAACTATATACTCTCACTGAACGTAAAATGTATAATTTCTCTTCTTGCACCAAACGTATTTACACAGTGCCTAATTTGATTAGTGTAACTAAGTGGTATGATATATATATATATAGAACACTGTTCTACCACTGACAACACAGAAAATAGTATTGCTATAACTGACTTGAGATTTTACAGATTTTATTTTGTAACTTACTGTATAAAGCGCAAATATAAGATGTATACCAAGATGTATCATCCAGACTGATTGGACAGAATAAGGATGGGAGATGGCAATGTCCAAATTATTAAACCCATGATAACAGGGAAGCACTCCCAAGAACTGCCTCACTTCCTTTTTAAACTTATGCCTCATGCAGGCAATTTGCAACTGCTGGCGATTTCTCTTCATGAGTCTCTGAAACATGGCCAAGGTCCCTAACAAGTCAAAAATGGGTGGAAAAATGGTGCAACCCAAAAAATGGAAAGCTCCTTTGATCATCGTAATTCATATGAGATGTTCCTCCAGTGAATTGCTCCAGCACCAATCCATTACAAAAACCACCCTGAACATGTGTCCTTCAGCTGCTTCACATAAACAAATAGTTGGCCAACCTCACTGAGTATCAGAGTCCAGAAACACTGTGGTGTTCCTCAGGGGTCTGTCTGACCAACTCTCTTCAGGCTCTCTGCATCTGTAGGCTGTGATATTGGTTTACTTTGATAGCAGGGGTAACAGCCAAACTGCCTACTGCCTCTCTGGCCATGCCAACATTCCATGAGCACCTGCAGTTCATGCTAAACTGACAGTGTTCTTTATCAGGATGACTTGTTGCACAGCTGAAGTGCAGGAGCGTTGCAACACCTTACAATCCTCGGTCTGTTCTTTGGTCAGTGCCTCAAAGCATTGCTGGTGTTCCTCCTCTGGGTCCTTTTTGAAGGGAATAAGAGCACAAGATGCAGGGGTTTGGGCTGCTAGAGCTAGACTTATTTCTCTTAATTAAAACTTAGAGTTGTGCTCTCAGCACAGCACATAACATAAGGTATATTAAAATACTTCACTCTACTTTCATGTCAGTGTTTAAGAACCAGTAAAGGGCACCAAGCACTTGAGAAATTTTCAGACAGTTTACCAAGATCTAAGTCCCTGTCTAGCTACAGGAAAGTTCCTATGTCACACCCGGGTGGCAGAACCAGGCCCACAGGACTGTCAGCCAGCAAGCCTAGGAACATACAATGAGGCTAGGTAGAAATAGTCGGCCTCCAGGGGTCTGGTTCTTGGGAACCGGAGGTTGTAGAACCACAGGAATCGTCTCTGTTCAAAGCTCACTAAAGAGTACTTTAACAGGCTAAACTTGGTTATCAGTCAGTTGTGGCAGTCCTTTATGTCATTTCATCTCACATTTTCTCAGTTTTGCAGGGTTTCTAGCATTCAAGATACCTTTTATTCCCAATATTGCAGTCAAATTTATTTCATTTATTTCTTCATTTCAAGCTCTATTTAAATGTTACATGCCCAGACATTACAAATTGGTTTTACTTGCAATACTTGTACTGCTTCTGCATTATGTACAATTTAACCCCTGAATTTTGATGCATAAAGTTAGAAACTAATATGATTAAAATCAGAATATACTGTATAGTACCATAAATTGTACATAATGTTCCAGCCTGCTACAGCATTTTTCATTAATGCCAGCATTGTATTTCTATTCCACTGCATTATGGTTCAGTTTCCTGACAGTCTATCACTTCATTTAGCCCCTCTGTGCTCAATCCCAGTGGTTATGGATGGCACAAACACAGCTAAAACTCAAGACAATCTGGCAATGCCAGCTGTTTCCTCTCTATTTGGTATATGGATTTGCTTTATTTTCATTCTGCATAGACACCGATGTACAGTATAAACCATGGATTTGGCTATATAAGGTACAAATTAACATTCAGCATTCAATTTATGAAGTGTAGTGTAGATGATGATAAATAAAATATATAGGGTGTTTTGGAAGGTTAAACTGCTTTGCCATCCAGTTGTGCATCTCATTCTGTTCAGAGAAATTGAGCATCTCAGTTTTCAAACCCTGCCTTTGCTAGTAACTACTGATGCACTGATCTATTGATACTGGCCCTGCAGAGATTACTTGTCACTACTCATCACCCAATTGTAGCTAAATGGAAAGTGTCTCTCAGAAATAAAGAGGTAAAGAGGCATCAGATACCTCACGGAGCTTGCTGCACATCTGTGATGCAGACAATCTGTTTGAAGTTACCCGAATGCCCGAGCACACATCGAAAACGTTACAGTCCATCTCTCCCAGTTTAACCATTAAACTGAATGTGCGTTTGGCAGTGACATAGTTAGCGACTAACGTTGCCAGGCACTTTTAATAAGCTTCAAGGGTATTCAGAGGCATCCAGCTCTTCGTGTTTGCCAACGGCATCCTGGCCCACTTCATCCATTCCATTAAAGCGGGTGGTGGCCTCCTGCTCGTGTTTGTGATTTAATTAAATGCGCTCGCGGAGGCGAGAGCAGGACCGTTACAATGTCTGTCGCCTGAGCATGTGCATGGGAGACAGTGGCCTGTCTCGCTGCTTCCCAAAAACAAGGGTTTTGGGGGGGATTTTCTGGCACGTGCCGTCACATAGGGCCATGTCAGCCTGCAGAGAAGCATCTGAACAGATCTACAAATCAAAAGCTGGAGGCAGAAAGCATGGACTGCTAGCATGCATGGCCTACGCCAAATTTGGGTAGTTGTGATGCCCTACAGACTTACCTGAATGTCACTGAAAATCCTTTTGAAGGCTAATGAGATCTCTATCATGATTAGAGAGACAGACAAGGAGAAAATGTGAGCATGACTGGCAGAGAAGATTGAATTTATTGACTCATTCATCCATGATATTCGTCCATTCACCAGGGATCCAGTAAAATATGACAGTTGGTTATTGAAGGTACTATTCATAATGCTTCCATAGAGGTTATATTCTGAGGTATAATCATTATACATTTGTAGTAAGAAGGGTTCCTCAAGGGTTCTAAGTAAAACACTCTCTGATAGGGAAACACTTTTTCAGGATCTACAGAAGGGTTTCCCCAGTGGGCCAAACCAAAGAAACCTTAAGGGTGGTAGATGGATTCTTTTTAGATAAGAGTATTTTTCAGCTTTAAGACTACTAAAGGCACTTTTTCTATTGTCGTGGAATCTGTGCTGGTCCACTTTTTTTTTTTTTTTGGCCAGTTTCAGACCTGAATGCTTAACCACCATCAAATTAATATGGCAACATTGCAGTGGTTTTTGAATCAGCAAAAAATTGAACTGGTTCCAGCACCAAAGTTCTGCTGGTCTGGAAACAAGGACATGTACCATTAGAGGCTTGGGTGTGGTATCTTTTCACCACCATGGTAATAACTCCAGTAAGGTATATTCATGACCTCCAAGGAGAACATAACCATTTTAAAGGCAATTGCAACAATAGGTAACTAATACTGCTAATGCTAATGCTGGCATAAATACCACGTTTCAGTTGATCAGCTAAACACTGAATAAAAGCCCATAGAACCAATAAAATCTTTGCTCTTGCATGTGCTAATGGACTGTTGACATGGTGAATGAATGATTACATAATCAAGTTCTTTTTGGCACTCTTAGGGGTTCTACTTGGAACAGTTGCTGATAGGGGAACGCTCTTTTTTTATTTTTATTTTTTTTTATAATTCTACATTTACAGGTTTGTCCAGAGGAGCAAACTAAATAAACCTTAAGGGTGCTAGATACTGGCTAGTAACTAGCACTGTTAATGGTGGCATTTTTCTAGGAGTGTAGGCATTATGTAACTTGTACCTGCTGTAATTATAAACAACTCTTATTCACAATACACTCATACTGAACATCCTTTCAACCCACTTAGTACTGTTTGACTTTATAGTATATAGTAGTAGAATAGTAATGATTTATAACCCCACTGTCCAGCGTCACTCAGAAGAGGATGGGTTCCATTTTGATTGTGGTTCCTCTCAAGCTTTTTCCTTTTCACTGTCAAGTCTGGCTTGTTCAAGAGGGATCGAAATCTGCATCTGGATTTCTGTAAAGCTGCTTTATGACAATATCTATGGTTAAAACTGAATTGGGAAAGTTGAATTGAGACGAGTTTTTTTCAACCCTGTGATTCCAGCACTCATCACTCATCACACCACAGGCACAGATCAGAACCTTGCAGAGTTTAGGCCACACAGAAGTTCTGCAGAGGTTTAAGTGTGGTGGAACTTCCTCAGCAGGCACAGAAAAGAAACACAAGAATAAGTTTCAGGTGATAATTGGAGGGAAAAAAGCCCAGAACTGTGAATATCGCCTTCAGGTCCTGGAGGAGTTTCAGAGATACTTGGCAGTGGTGAGCACATCCACCCCCACGCATTACTACAAATACACCAGATAACAAGTACACTGTGTTTCACATGCAATGTGCAGCAAATGCACTGTACACTGCCAAACGTTGAATGCCTCTGGATCACATTGTTCTCGCACTCTTTCTCTGATGCCGACCACTTTTAAGCCTTGAGGTCCTGCCCAGACGGCTAATTATCTTTCCTCTAGTGAACTACAATGCCTGAGGGGTGAGTTGCCCTCTAGCATCAGCTTCACGGTCTCTCACCATCACACTATCCAGGAGTCTCGTGCTCCAGAACAGGTGTGTTTTTCCCCCCTCTCCATACCGAATCCAGCAGGAAGCGATGGAATGCGATTCCTAGTTGTCAGGGTGAAAGCTACTTTAAATCCCATTAGAGTTGGCAGTGTGAGTAGAGTAAGAAACAGAGCAAGGAAAGGAGCTGCAGAGAGGGGAAGTACTGATGAGATGTGAGAGCCAAGTGCACTGAAAGGCAAACGTTCCTCTTTATCTTTGACTCAATGGTCTAAACTTCAAAGAAAGGATAAATGACATAATTATTTAAATTTTCCATTCAAACAATTGGAGAACCCTCTTGCCCAAAGCCTCAAGTAGACAGTGTTGGCAGAAGGACTCAGTAAGATAAACTGGTATATCAAAATCATTGATAGCGCTACATAACTAAATGGCATTTGACCATTTCTTGTTTCTTTGGAGTATAAATATGTAGTCCATCATCATAGGAATGAGTTTTCAATACAGTCAGATGATGAGGTACTATATGAATAAATAGATAGATAGATAGATAGATAGATAGATAGATAGATAGATAGATAGATCCCAGAAGAGTTAAATATATGCCAGGAAGTGGACATATGCGTATCATAACCCAAATATACTTAATAATTTGGAAACCAGTTTGGTGCAGAAGAATGGACTAGTTCAGAAAGTTTTTTTTTAATGTTTAAAAAAAAATCTTACTTATGTACCAGAAATATATTGAAAAGACTTATTAATCATTAATAGTTTGGGAAAACTGTTAACAAAATCTAGTTAACCATGTCCTAGTCCGCTATTAAGTTAGCATTGCAGCAAGGGACCATCATTGGTGTATGATGTTAGCCAAACATAAATAGCTAGTTAAGTAAAATCACCAGCTAGCTGTCTAGAGTTTCACCTTTGGCTAAACCAAGGGATTATGATTGGAGTAACTAAACATAAGTAGCTAAATCCTGTATCTATCTAGCTTTGTAGTTATCACACTATAAAATTATTTAAAATGTATATACTGTATATACGTCACTCTTAAGTCACTAATAAGTGTTTTAAAAAAGCTGCTGTCACAGTCAGAGGCTATCGCAACTTTTGCTAAACATTACCTAAACAACCTGGATAGTTGGCTAGCTCGACACTGGAACTAGAACATTTGCCTCAAGGTGCTTTTTGTAACAATGGTCACCACACCAGACAGGAGAAATTTGACAGAAAAAATACATTCTGAAATCTCTTTGTTTTTGCCATTGATAGCTATAGTTTTTGCAGTGAACTGAGTTATAGTGAGAAGCTAATCATGGAAATAAGTTGACAAGGGCTTTAACTGATGACTCAGGTTTTTTTCGTGGCCCATGGTGCTAATTGGCCACTTCTCATCATTATTACTGATGCACCATTATGCTCTTCATTCAATCTCATCCAAAATGTGTAAACTCATCACTGTAGCCTCAAATATTTCCAAACACAGTAGACTTAATGAGAGGGAAAAGAAAAAGACAGATGACCCCAATCAGACAGGTAATTTAGCCATTTCCCAACTCAATTTCAACTAATTATGAGGCTTTGAATTAGTTAGGCTCCAATGCATTGACTTCTTTTAGTAAAGACACATCTGTCTGTAGGCACCTGAAACCTGAAATTATATCTTGTAGATCTGCTTATAATATAAGGAAGCCTGCAGTATGGTTAGATTTGAATAACTGATCCACAAGCATCCTTGATTAGTGGTAGAATCAAATTAGTGTGTTATATTATAATGAACAGGAACCACGTGAATGGAAAAATTAGTTAGGCTTATACACTTCAGTGGTGTAAATTGTACAGAATTAAAATCTATTTCATTCCACCTAAACATGTCTGATTTCATGTCATATCTAATGCTATATATTTAAAAACATGTTCCGTACTTTTGTCTTTACTCTGTATGCAGGTTAAAGTGTAATTATTAAAATCTATTGTCACCTAAAAGAGAGTAGGTTCCATTTGTAGGTTCCTCTCAAGGTGTTTTCCTTATGCTGTCTGAAAGAAATCTTCCTTTGGCTTGCTCATTAGCACTCTAGATTTAGACCCAGATTTCAGTAAAGCTGCTTCGTGACAACCCCTGAATTCAAACTCACTTGCACAAATGAAATTTAATTCAGCTAAGCTGAACTGAATTTTAAAAACAGCCTTGTTGTTATTCCATTTTTAAGGCAGCTGTCTTAGTAGCCACATCGTCACTGAGCCACATTTTAACAGAAAAAGACAGGCACTATTTAGAGTCAATCTTCTTTACATTTAAGACATTAAAAAGACAGCCAGACTAGTGTTCACTGAATAACAGCTAGCTAGCTGTCAAAAGCTAACTATAAGTTACCCAAATAAACTTGCTACATAAACTGTGAGGTCATTTCATGTTAGCTAGCTAGCTAGCTCCCCTTAACCATGACCTAAGATAACAAGCACAAATGACTAGCATAACTGTTTAACACCAAACAAGTGTTAGCTATGTTAACTGCTTTCCAATTGGACCTCGCTGAATGCAAAATTTATCCATTTTGCAGTAAGCATTTCATATTAAAAGTTACCAATTTTTTTTTTTTTTTTTTTTTTTTTTTAGGGTTACAAGGTGGAGTTAGCATTTGTACCTTTTCTCACAACTTTTTTTCATGTGAAATTGCAAGAAATCTAACTGCAACACATTTGCTTATTTGAATTTGTACTAAATTCATAGGGGATCAGGTTCTTGTTATGTTTTGAGAAATTCAGCATTCAGAGTTTTTTACATAACATTCTATATATAAGTACCATATTCAACAGATATAATGTATACCACACTGTTGTTGAATCTTTGGGGTTCCTAAGTAGCATTCTACTGTTTAATATACATATAAAAATTCTCACTATACTGTATAGATTTTTAAAATCCTTGCATTCTCATATATATATATATATATATGTATGTGTGTGTGTGTGTGTGTGTGTGTGTGTGTGTGTGTGTGTGTGTGTGTGTGTCCATTCAGTCGTCTTCAGTTTTGGATCCACTTTAACTAAATTTCAGACAATGTTGAAAATACATTTTCACATATTTTTTCCTTACCTTTTTGCTTCACTGATAATACTAGAGAGATTTTTTTTTAATTTGTTTTAATTCAATTGTACCCATCAGAAACAGAAAAATGAAAACTGTCAGTGAGAAAAAAGGCCCATTTGGCTTTTTCCCCCCAAAAACATTAGTGAGGTTCTTTAATTTTCTTGTCGTTTTTTTTCCTCAGCCAGAGCAGGCATGCCAGGTTACTTTAACTCTCTCTAATGGTAGTGTGTCATCTCTCGCTCTTTCCCTCCTGCGTAGTGGAGGAGCAGGCAATACTGCAGAAAGCAGTCTCACGGGAATGCCACGTCTCCCTCTCTTCCGCCGTCTCTTTCTCTCCTTTCCTTCCACCTCTTTTCTTTTCTCTCGTGTGCTTATGAGAATTCCCTCTTCTCATAAGACTTTATCTGTACTCTGTTACTCACTTCCTATCGCTCTGTGTCTCTTACTCTGCTTAGTCTTTAGGTCTCTCCATCTCTGTCTCTATCTACTGTATTAGTTTTATCTTCTACTATGTTCTTGCATAGGTTGCTTTGTAAATGGGTCTGTCTTTCTCTCTTGCCCTATCTCTCTCTCTCTCTCTCTCTCTCTCTCTCTCTCTCCCCATCCTCTTGCTTATTGTGCATTGTAAACAGCTCACAAAAGCGTGACAAGGTCTCACCCCGTGGTCCCCCTCCCACCCCCCTCCCTGCACTTGTTCTTCCCAGTTATTTGTTATTGTCTCAGAGCTATCGAGTGTTTGTCTCTTTATTCCCCCTTTTTTCCGGCAAAGAAAAGGAGAAGTTAATTAAATATGGAGCGAAGCGGAGAGGCATCTCTTTAAACCATCATGTCATTAAAATGGCGTCCCTGGGAGATGGGCTTAAAAGGAGCCGGAGAACAATGTCTTCCCAGTCAGATATTTATGGGATGCGTTATGTAAACACACTCCTTTTATTCTCTATGTATATTTCATGTAATTATCACTTTTTGTCGAGACGCTTCCTGGGGACCCTCTAAGGGAACGTCATTAGAAAAGACCGTTATTACAACGAAGCAAAGACTCTCGAATACGCAGCAGTGTGGATGGGATAGAGTGGTGGGATTAAACCGCAGGTGAACGTATTGCTATCCCCAACACTAAATCAAACACTGCCACATTAACGAACGTGGATAAATCTGAACTCTGATAAATTCTGTGCTCATGTGTCATAAAAAGACTAATGAATACACACTCTGTGTAAACAGTAATAGGTTTTATCGGTCAGCCTTGAAAAGGAAAAAGCAGTAGACAGCGAATCTCTTGTAATGAAGAAGCTGGAAAAGTGAGACTGTGTGTAGCGGAAACACTAAACACACTAGGTTTTCTGACTGGGATTGATTCCCAGCTGTGCCGTGTACCATCCGAGTCGATGGCAAAGCAACTGCCCACTTCACCAGCTGAGAGACGCTGCACAGCAGGGGGTGTTCCTTCTGTCTTCCTCAGGGACTGGTAGACTTTTTCAGCAAGGCTTCACCAATCCTTCCAGCATGCTGGTATCAACCCTTGCCATCCCTGAATCCTAAATAACAAATAAAACACTTGGGGACATGTTGTTATAGTATAATAATCAATAACAGGGTGGTGTGACCTGACTCAAAGCGGAGTCACTGTTCCCACCCTGAAGTGGATCATTTTCCTGTAACAGTGTATCATAAAGTGTTTTATTCCTCTTTTACCACAACAATTATTATTATTTTTTTATTTACTGAAGAACACCATCATACTTTTTATCCCTTTACAGTTACATTTAATGTTCTGCGAAACAAGTTAGTTGTTGTTACTTAACAGCTATAAGCAGCCATTCATTCACCAGCCTCTGTTTCTCTCTCTCTTGAAGTAGAAAAGACAAAAAAAATACAGTTTGTCATTTGTTCTCAGGAAATCACAAAGGAACAGCTTTACCTTTGAGTGTTACAAAGCACTGACACTGAAGACTCCTTCCAAAAATGCCATATAACGGTCTCCTCACAGAAAACTACACCATATCAATAATTAAACATTTCTCAAATAATGGCGTCCACCTTAGAGAATTATCTGTTACTATAGAAACAATAACATATTAGAGTAAGTGCACTCAACACTCAAAAGCTACAGCTACAATGATCATCTGAACGAAGGGTGTAAATCTTACTGCCCTCCATTTTAGTTTCATTATAGCTGCATACTTGAATAACAGACTATGTTGCATCATGATTACTAACCTGCACCCTCTGAAACATTAGTAAACCAGTGTGTCTCCTCGATCCCAAGTCCTCCTCCTCCACACTAACACTTTCAATCCAGCTGACTGAGATGCTGAACTTTGCCTTTCTGAGCATATTAGCACTTTCCAATTGTCTTTGCATTCTCGTTTGCATCTCATTACACCTCGTCGTGAAGCGGCCACTCTGCACTATTCGCTCGGCATGAACTCTCAGGCTCCTAAAGCTGAAGTGACTCTAATTTGCCAGATGAAATGAGGGTGACTCTCAGCATTGGACCCCTTGATGAGAAAACATAATTGTTTAACTGAAAAGTGCTGGAACCTGTCCCGAGAGGATTCCTCTGGAGGTATTTAAGTTTGGAAGCACATATAGCGAGAAGAGCGAAGTGATGAAGATGGAGAGCAACTGATACGGTATATTTATACAGAGCTGTGTCTACATACCATGTCTGGGGGCAGAAGAGGGTCATAGGCATCCCTGATTTTCTTTTTACAAAGCGTATACAAAGCAGCTGTCTATCTATCTGTCTATCTATCTATCCATCCATCCATCCATCCATCCTCAGAGGGATCCCTGGCTCTTGCAGTTTAAGTAAGTAAGTAAACAAACAAACAAACAAACAAAAAAAAACCTAAATAATTAACGAATTGCTTTATTGATAAATTTATATTCACATGATTTTTTTTCTTAATTAATAATGAATTTGCAATAATCAATTATTGAATTAATTAAATAATTAATTTCAGGTGAGTATTCTGACATGGAGCAGCACGATGACATCATCAAAAGCACATCAGCCAAACACACACAGTCATGGTGAAACTGAATGATGACATATTTACTCATTTCAAGGAAAAACTTCTATCCCTCTATATATCAACTTTTAAACCTCCAAAGACTGTTTTTTTTTTTTTTCAATTCTCTCATATTTCCATTCTGCTTTCTTTATACACAAATTCAAAATCCCACAGGACGAGGTGAAAGAAAAGCTCACACACGTGTTCGACTGCTGCCGGTGTTTGCTCAGGGTCATACATGCCTACATGAAGCGTGTGGGTTTGTACTGAAGCTATCGATTTTGGTTTCAGCTTGCTGATGGCTGAGGGAATGAGCAGCCCAGCAGTTTTTGCTCACACTAACCGAAACCTCGACTCAGCTAGCATCCTACCAGGAGGTCTTCAGCTCTTTGCTGTCTCGGAGCTTGACTTCTTATAGACAGAAAAAAATACAGAAACAAAATGATGTGTTGGACTGCAGCAGTTGAAAGGATGTTTAGACCTAGTTTCTCCTTCGTTATGGCTGTGTTTTACTTCTCGGTTAATGGGTTCCATAAACTTTGAGGGCACAGGTGTGCACCAGAAGGGGTCAAGGCTCCAGACAGCCCTCGCGGGATTACACACACACACACACACACACGCACACATATGAGAGTCATTTTGCTAAGGATGTGTGGTGTAGCAACACTGGCTACATCTGTGGAACATGAAGTGTCAAGTGTAGCCAATCTCATCTGCAGCATATTTCTGGGGTCCTGTCCATGAGGTTCATCTAAATGAGTGGTAAAGAATGTATTAGCCTCCTAAAATCCCTAAAACTTACGTTCCTCACTCTCATAAACATAGATATTTAGCTTTACTGTAGTTACTACTGCAAAAAATGACATCAAGAGGAAATATCTTGAGTATAGTCAAATTAATTTAGTATTTCCTATTATACGTTTACAGCAACCCAAATATAAGATTGTTAAACATATTTCTAGACTTTTTTTTAAACTAATTGCAAGCTTTGCATTTTCTTATGGTATTGGCAGATCATTTTGCATCTTTCTAGAAATAAATGCTTGAAATGAGCAAAATTATCTGCCAAAAGAGCAAGACGATTTCAAGCTTGAAATGAGTAAGAATGTCGAGAACTTTTGTCGGGAGGTTTTATAATCTTCTCTTTAGCTTATTATACAGTGGAGTAATATTAATTAATAACTAGTATAGTAATAGTATATAGTATAGTAATACTAATAACTAGCTAGATAACTAGCTAGATTTGACTATATCCAGTATATTAACTTGCTAAAATGTCTTTTTTTTTTTTCAGCGTAGCTACTGAATACTAGGCTTTTACGTGAATAAGCTGAGAGGTTAAAAGGTCAAAATAGAGTTTTTAAAAACACAAACACACACACACACACAGAACCTGATATACCTAGATGAACATTGCACAAAAGAAAATAAATGTCCAAATGCACACGGTTGTATTGTACATACGAGCGAGGTTGCCAAGTCTCCGTCACAAAACTACTGAAAACTGTATTCCAAAAGCTGAAATCTGTTTTTGTTTTAAAGTCAAATATACTGTAATATTCATGAAGTAACATACTTTTTTTTTTTTTTTTTTAAAATGAAGCATTTTAATTTAAAGCACACAGTTCACCTAAATTTCCTATTATTACATTGATTGTTAGAAATAAAGATTGTCTATGCAAATGAGAACACTGATGCCCGAGTGCATTCAGTACAAGCAGTCTGCTATGTTTATTTCATATAAGACAAATATATTGTACATTGTATTATTTCTACTGATATACTGTTCATTCATTCATTCATTCATCCTCACTAAGTGCTTTATGCCCGTCAGGGTAACGGTGGATCCGGAGATTGTCCCGGGAACCCTGGATGTGAGGAGGGAATACACTGTAAATGGGATGCCATTGCCTCTATCACACAGTACCAAGCACACACGCATTCAGACAGTGGTAATTCATCAGAGTAGTCAATCCATGCACATGTATGTTTTTAGGAGGAAACCAGAGAACCCAGAAGAAACCCACATAGACTCAAGGAGAACATGCACTGAAACTCAACACGAACAGTCATCTGAGCTCAGGATCGAACAAGGAACACTGGAGGTGTGAGGCGGCAATGCTGATACACTAATTTCATGTGAATTAATGAATTAATTTAGGTGTTCATTTGGCTGACGGTTTAATCAAAAGCTTGCAGTTGAGACAGGACACAATTATGAAGGTGAGGGTTAAAGGTCAAAGAGTGGCAGCTTTAGTGGTGGGATTTGGACGGGCTCAAAGCCCAAAACCTTAACCACTGAGCAAGCACAGCCATTACTGGCACATTTTAATACATACATATATAATACACTATTCATTTAGTGTTTTCTTTTTAAATAGATAGATAGATAGATAGATAGATAGATAGATAGATAGATAGATAGATAGGTTTAAGTAGAAAAAAAAAAAGTCCAGGATAAAACTCTGCATAACCCTGAACAAAAAGAAAAAAAAAACAGCAGGAATAAAAAAGAATGCTTGAAGATAGTATGAGATTAGATAATAATTAATAAATCATCACAGATAGTAATTAATAAATCCATCACTCTGTGTATTTGCCTGAAGCTCTTTTGCTCGTAACGTCTCGTTGCTTAGAATTTGCAAGACATAAATTTGATAAAACCTTACTTATAGAAAGGAAAAGAAAAATAATCAGGTACCATGTACTAAAAGGTGACCCACAATGCACTAGGACTGTTCAGTTTAGCAGCATGGACTTAAAGATGGTTTGAGGATTCAGAATTAGCTAAGGATTGTCCAGCTAAATATGTTAGTAGGATCGATCACCAGGAAATGGCCACTTATATCCACTAATGATTGGTTGGAGGTCAGCATGGAGGAGTTAATGCAGCTAACACAGCTATAATCACATCTATAATCAGGAGGAACATGTAAAAAAAAACCTGTGTGTCAGAACCAAACCCCCCAAAACCAATCAGAGGATCTGCATCAGCAGTTAATGATGTCCGATCTCTGCTTATTGTCTGATGGAGTTCATGGAGATGATGGATTCAGAAGTCATGGGTGTCAATATTTAAAAAAAAATCTGTGTGTGAGACGTTGAATCGACATTTAGTTTGTATAGGTACTCATAGAGCTGTTGCCCATGTGGATATTTTTTGGAAAAAAATCTCACATTTCACATATGATCATACGTTCTTCACATGCGATGATGTGCATAATAAGTTATAATAAATGGAACTGAATTAATCATGAGAAAATCGCATATGAAAAATAAAACTACATGCCCTACAGGTGAAAAATTGACGTGAAAATAGATCATGTGAAAAAAAAAATTGCATATGAAAACACTGATGTGAAAAGAAAATCACATTTCAGATTAATCAAAATAAATTTTTTTTTAAAAAAAACACACTACATGTGAAAAAAGAATCACATGTGAACATAAATGAATCATGTGAAAAGAAATGAATCATGTGAAACAAATCACATCTGAAAATAAGACGTGCCCTACATGTGAAAAATCACAAAAACGTGAGAAATTAATGAATCAAGTGAAAAGAAAGCATATATGAAAACAAATGAATCATGTGAAGAAAAAAAAAACGTGTGAAATTAAATAAATCGTTTTAAATGAATCGTGAAAATAAATGAATCATCTGAAAAAAGAATCGTGAAAAATTCATGTGGAAAAAAATCACATATAAATAGAAATGAATTGTGAAAAAAAATCACTGAAAATAAAACACACACACACACACACACACACACACACACACACACACACACACACACACACACACATACTACATCAGAAAATAAGAGATGACCTATGTACATGCCTTATAACAGAAATAAGTTACCTGAAACATAATTGAATCATGTAAAAGTGTGTGAAGAACATTGTGTGAGTGAAAAATATTAAACAGTAATAAATGTTCTCATCTAGCTTGTTAAATTAAAAAGAACTTTTCAAACTGAAACTTTAAGTGTGCTCTGTGAAAATTGTAAGCAATAAAAGTCCACAATAAGCTACACAAATAATCCACTTGTAAGAATGAATACAATTTGAGGGAAGTATTATGAGAATTTGAGAATTTACCTAGAATTTACAGATCGACGTATAAAGTGAAAGGATGCACAAGTCAGAATAACACATAAAATGACTCTGTTGTAATAACATGATTGGTAGAATAATATAAATTTCTTCCTATAAAAAATAAAATAAGAGGTTTCCGTTTGCAGGTCAGACAACAATGGTCAGAGAGCGCGCTGTTGCATTTGCAAAGTTGTCGATAATATCTGTTAAACAGCTCAAGGTCATGCTGAAGACATGCTCGAGGCTGATAACAGTTCTAAAGATTACAGCAATGTGACACCACACAATGTGTCCATGTGTGAAAGATGGTGCTACAGTAAACAATTCAAACATGAAGATGAACAGTGACTTCTAGTGGCCAAAACCTGGTAGTGCAGCAAAACAAATAGGAGTGAAGGTAGAGGTCAGGTCAGGGGTTATGTGAGGCTTTAGTTCAGGCCTGGAGAGCCACGAAAGTGCAAAGTGTTGAGTTCTAACCTCATTTAACACACAAGGCAATGCTCAAGCTCATTGCTGAAGATGATTTTGGTGTCGAAAGATGATAAAAATGGAGCATGAGACCCCTAACATTTCTACAAAGTAAGGAATCTCGTTGTACCTGGTCTTTACAAGCTAAGTTCACGATTAATTAACAATTGATTCATATAAAATAAACACGTGCATCTCAAATATATGTTTGCTTGACTGGTTGTATTTTTGTTTTCATTCCAATCCCAATGTTAAATGTATAAATCTGCTAAATGTTCATGGTATAGATTTGTTACAATATTATACTTCACCTGAGCACCTCTTCTACTTAATCAGAATTAAATTGTAATAGTACCACTTTACTTACTGATGGAGTATTATAAACCTAGAGCTACATGAAACCAACAGTGGGGTCCAAAAGTCTTAGAGCACTAGTGAAAATGCTTCTATTTTGCACTCTAATTTAATACAACAGTTTTCATTTCATTTCAAGTTATATTACTGACAACAACTTGAGTAGAATCTTTGAAATATTTACATGAGTTTCTTAGTATTTGGTATGTCCTCTCTGTTGCTTTAATGATTACGTGCACTTGAGCCGGCATGGACTCCACAAGTTTGTGCAAAACCTTATGATCCATTTTAGATCAAATCCATCAGAGTCATCAGAAAACATGCTTCAGTAGAAGAGATTAGACATGAGGAAAATCTGACCTTTTGTACAAAGCAGTCAACATGGTCAATATCACACTTTTGCTTACATTTAAATAGGGACCTAGAAATATTTCAAAATTCTATTTCTAATTTATTTCCAATTTTAAATGAAAAAAAAAAAAAATCCAGATTTCCATTGTGGTCTCAGATTTTTCGACCCCACTCTACATAAGCCCCCTCCTGACAACTGATATAAAACTACATAAATATTTATAAAGGTTTATTCCAACCTTCTAAGATGCTATCTGTCATAAAGTCAAACAGATGTGTTATGTGTTATGATGTTTTCTTGACTATCATCATGAAACTTCACTGTGGTCATAGAAACTGTACATAATGTTACATTACAGTGTAATTTCACTGACATTAATGTAAGAAAAAACACCACCACTACCACCACCAACAACAAAAACAACAAAAAAAACATCATAAACAGTCAAATTAAACTCACTTCACTTCACTTAAGAGCCCAGTAATATAAACATAAATCTGTCGTGAAATCCAGTGTCATGGATTTCCCAAAACTATTCATAAAAATGTTACAAGCAGGAATACTCCATTTACTCAAGATTAGAAAAATATACAGTACATTACAACTGCATACTGCATCACTTATCCAAGACCAGGAGTCACTACAAAGCATCTTGTGCAACTTCTCAGCTTTGCTCATTTTTCTAATTAACTTCATTTGGTAGGTTATGTCACATTATTACAGTCTGTCATGTGCCTCTGCCAGACGTACAACATACCAGAGGTACATCAGTTGTCATGACATCCTTACTTAATTCAGGCCAGAACTTGCTGTCAAAAAAAAAAAAAATTCTGTAATAAGCCTCTATATATTTATGTAGGGTCAGGTCAGATGCCATGACGGCTTATGTTAATGTCATGTAGTCCTACAAACATAATTCTTCAGGTCTTTTACCATAATAATATACTGCATGTAAGGAATAATGTGTGATATGGTGGAGGCTTAAAATGAGGCCGTGTTACTGTTATCATCCGGAAGTTGATTTTTTTTCTAATAACAGCCTGCCCTAAAGTGTTTTCTTCATCTTATACCACAGAATGTGTGATGTGAGTTTCACATCCAGGATGTATTTGCACCTCATATCCAGTATTCCTGGCATAGGCTCCAGATCCACAGCAACCCAGACCAGGATAAAGCACTTACTGAAGATAAATGAATGAATGTTATTTGTCAGTCTAAGTTAAAAAAAAAAAAACATTTAATTGCCCCCAGAAAGCTGCCGCATTCATGAGAATGAACAATTTACTCAGTCAATTCACTCAGAGTCACATCGTTCAAGAGGAAATCAAGATTATGATTCATATGTCTCAGGCACTGGCTGTTTATTACTCTATGCCAAGACGAACAACGTGAAAACTTTTATTTGTAGTGCCAACGTCATCGACATCTATTTTACTCCATCTTCTAACCAAAAGCTGTGTTCAAAACAGATATACCTAGTTCTCCTCTTGAAGTGCACTTGGTTACATTCACCTCTTGTGGTAACTTATGGTACCTCTTAGAAGTCCCTAAATCAGTGTGCCAATTCAAGTACCCTTATCCTCTGGCAATCCTGATAGCTTGCACTGAATCATATGCACAAGTATGAGCAAATTTGCATCATTTTCAGAATACTCAAGCAGTTAAGGCTGATTTGCCACTCCCTAATCCTCATTAAGCAACGACCTGGCAAGAAATGGATTGCTACTCCAGGCCCTCAAATAAATATGGGCAATTTAGCTTCTACTGAATCATCCATGAAAACTCTTATGGTTATTTTAAGACTTTAGATAACATTCAAGTTCATTTTGAACCATTTTGAAAGTTTAAGAACAATAAATATTCACCTTTTCAGCATTAATGCCTTTTAATGAATGATAGGTTCCTCTTTAGCTATCATAGCTGTAAGGCTAATTGACTGTATATTGTCACTTGAAAACTTTAATATAACTGCAGTTGTAATAAAAGCAGGAAGTGCTGTTAATACGATGCATACTGTTTCAAATCTACATCTAGATGAGTGGAAAGTTCAAGAATAAAAAGCTTGAACCGCTCAAATAAATTATGGTACACATTTGCCCTAATGTTCAAAACAAGGGGGTCCTAGGAATTTTTTTTTTCAACTCAGGAAGGGATCTCTTGCTTTAAATAATCTGAGTACCTCTGTCTTACATTACAGCAGCTAACTTCGTTCTCTCACTTTGTTAGGAAGAAACCACGAATCACAATATTCTCTGTCCTGAAGACTTTCCTGTGTCTGAAAACTTACTGACTGTTACAAAGCACTGACCCTGGAGACTCCTTCCATAAATGCTAAACAGGTCATTAAAGAAAACGTCACCCTCTCGATGATTATACATTTGGCTTTGTTAAATAACAACCCTTATTATTAGATTTTGTTTATGTGGAGTGTCTGCCATACAAGCGAATGAGCTATTACTATAGAAACAATAACGCATTACACTAAGTGCATTAACATAAACCTGTGATTTGTAGCTGCACTCCATGAAAACGAATGAAAACCTTCTGATCAATCAGATCCGAGAAATCAACAGTGCTGTCGTATAATTTGATATAAAGACTAGTAAGGAGGCACGTCAATGAAGATCCAGTCTGTAAAGGAGAGTAACCAACTACAAACAGTATGAACAGGCCCAGAGAAAGTAACACCAGCCTGGACTCAAGCACCTATGAACTCAAACATAGCGATGACAGCAGCTGATACAAATATGTGACAGGAAATAACTGTCCACACCTACAGAGGGCAGTTGCCTGTATGGTTAAAATAAAAGTAAATAAAAAAGAAGCATTACTGCAGAAGAAAATTTTAGCTGCCTTACACATGGTGTATTATACGCTATAATCTTACACCATGTCCTTGGATATGTACCTAGATTTTTTATGTTGGGTAATGGTATTTCAAATTGAACTTAACACTAAGCTGAATAAACAGATATTATTCAGGCAACAACCTGCAAAAAGTACAAAAGTCTCAAGCTTTCCTTACATATATGTAAATTCTGTCATTTGAGATGATGCTTCTATGTCCCAAATTGCACACTACTGTACTAAACTGCATGCCAGACTAATTAACAGTATTAGTACATATAACTAATATGTAACTTGAATTTCCCCTACGGGGGATCAATAAAGGTATCTTATCTTATCTTATCTTATCTTATCTTATCTTATCTTATCTTAAAAGCTCTAAAGAAGTTCAAAAGTCAAACGGAAGTCTGGTGAAATGTAATGCACAGAACTTTATAGCACAAATAATTCAGTAAATACACTGATTCCACAATAATACTGCATAACAGAGTTTACATAGCAGAAGAACATCCAGGCTAATATACAGCGTAAGTAGAGTCAGTACAGTACATCAACATCACAACACCACAAGGTGGAGTTATAAACACAGAATATGGTTAAGCATATTTAGGACTCTTCTTCCAGAAACACTTTACAGAGAGTGAATATACAGTACATCTGTGTAATTTATGCATTATTTTACACTGGGCCTGCTTTACGTTTTTCATAGAAACTCTTATTTTACAGTGGTCCATAAGTGCTAAAAACATTAACAAACCAAAAGCAAAACAAAAAATGCAACACCAAATCAGAAGACATAACAATAAAACTAAAAACAGCGAAACAAAAATGCAACAATAAACCCCAAAACACAGCAACAAACCTAAAAAACAACAGCAAATCAGAAAATGCAGCAAACAAAAATACATAACGGTAAGTCAGATACACAGCAGCAAATCAGAAAATGCAACAAACTGAAACGCACAGCAGCAAATCAGAAAATGCAACAAACCGAAACGCACAGCAGCAAATCAGAAAATGCAACAAACCGAAATGCACAGCAGCAAATCAGAAAACATAACAAACCCAAGCACACAACAGCAAATCAGAAAACATAACA
>CM040978.1:5749635-5765493 GCA_022985145.1 Pangasius djambal
AGCAAATCAGAAAACATAACAAACCCAAGCACACAAAAGCAAATCAGAAAACATAACAAACCCAAGCACACAAAAGCTAATCAGAAAATGCAACAATGAACCTGAAAACACAGCAGTAAATCACAGAATGCAACAACAACACAAAAGCAAATCAAAAAAAGAAGAAGAAATCAGAAAACGCAACAAACAAAAACACACAACAGCAAATCAAAAATACCCAACCAACCAGACAACACATCAACAAACCTATAAATTCAGAAACACAACAAGAATTCATGCTCATTTTTTATCCAGGGCATTCATATGATGTTATTTTAGATATGCTGTCAAATTTGTACAGCATTACTGTAAGTTAATATATAGCAACTTGAACAAGGGGTAATTCTTAGTCATATGCCATATCCAGTCAGCAAAGAGCATGTGAATAAGCCTACACTTTCTGTTTTGAATTAATGCTGATGTGTTTCTAAATTTGCCATTGCATTTTTGGTTTGTTAATGTGTTTTGCACTTGCAGGCCACCGTACCTGTTACTTTGGAGTAGTGACGTAACTAATAATATAATAATTCTTTTTTTTTTTTTTTGGGAGAATACCAAGTGTGCCCTTGTAGAAAGTTTGAAAAGAGAATGAGTGTCATGTTGTTGATGGGCAATGGTTTACTATTAAAATACATGAATAAAGTTTAGTTGCAGTAAGATGTGTCTTCCAGGACTCGTTTTATGAGGGCCAAGCAATCCACAGTGGATAACTGAATTCTGGGAATTTAGCATCACTTGACTAGCGAGACTAGAATAATACAATTTGTGTTACAGATTAACCTACATCTGTAAAAGCAAGGCTACACTAGTAGACAAGCATTTGGTAATTCCATTTTGTAATGTTTATACATACAGTATAAACATTAGTTAAATAGCCGGAGAGTTCAGATTATTAGTTCATTATTATGCTGTAAGAAATGTATATTGAAACCCTGTATGACTCTAGATGATTGGAATTTTAAGTCCTGTAAAAGTTTTAGTAGGCAGACTTAATTTTAAAGTCTTTCAAATTTGCAGCAGATTGTCATTGGAAATCCGTTGAGAGTAGAAACTGTTCATGGTTATAAAGCTGGTAAAATGTATAGCTGTCCATGATTTTATATTCTGTAAGAGTTGTATCTGGCTACTCTTCTAAATCAAGCGCCGTTTTCGGGTACAATGAAAGGGGTTTGCTGTACTGTGCAGGAACAGGTAGAGTTAGTCCTTTAAAATTTCGGGGCTTGGGTGCTCTTTGTGGGTTTCATCTGAGTTGCCTGGTTTCCTCTCGCCTACTAGAAACATGCCAGGAGGTGGATTTACTGCAACTAGATGTGAATACACCACGAACCCTGACAAGTTACTAAAGATGAAATAATGCATGGTCTGTCCAAAACTATTGGAGTGAGCTGGACTATCTCTGGTTGTTAGACGCATTATCTGATGGTGCTTCAGTGGGCCGCTGCTTGGGGCACAGGATCTTTGTGAAAGCCCTGCGGAAGCTGCTGTGGCACAGAGGATACAGGAACGGGTTGATGGCAGAGTTGAGCCACAGCAGCCAGAATGTCACTTCGTACCAGTGGTGTGATACACAGTCACCCCTGCAGGCTGCGCGTATGATCATCAGCAGTGTGTACGGCGCCCAGCACACAGCAAACACGCACACAATCACTGCTAACGACTTTGCGATCTTCTTGTCCTGAATCAGGCGCGTACACTGAGTGCTTCGTATACTCCGTATGTCAGTGCGTCCTGCAGGAGATGAACAATTATCACCTTCTGTTTCCGGCTTCTTCTTCTTCATCACGAGAGAGCCGCGGCAGATGTAGGAGACCAAGCGAAGCCTCTCGCGCTTGGGAGATGTTATACTACGGATCTTGGGCAAGCACAATTCCTGCTGGTAGCGGAGCCTCCTCTCGCGGATGCTGCGGTATATGCTGAGGTTGAAGAAAGCCACAGACAAAAAGGGGAAAAAGAACTCGAGTGTGGAGGCAGACAGCAAGAAGTACCAAGTGTGGAAAAACTCAGCAAAGCACTCGTCTTCAGGGACGTGGCTCTCCCCCGTCACCTCCTCCCACAACAAGATGGCCGGGCCGTACAGGAGGAAAGCCAGAACCCACACGGCAGCCATCTTGGCAAGGGCGCTGCGGGTCATCCCTTGCCTCGCCCGGTATGACACCTGAAATCATAAACAAGAGCAGAAAAAGAGAGAAAAATTGTGTAAAAACCTTAAAGGTATAAATCATATAACATGTATCAGTTAATAATTTGGGGCAAAATAAAATACATAAATGGTATAAATAAATAATATCTCCAAATTGGCTCAATTTTTCTTAGGAAAAAATATTGAAATATACACTGACTGTCGACTTTATTAGGGATACCTGTATACCTCATTCATGCAATTGTCCAATCAGCCAATCATGTGGCAGCATCTGAATGTACACAATCATACAGATACAGGTCAAGAGCTTCAGTTAATATTCACATCAAACATCGCAATGGGAAAAACATGTGATCTCAGTGACTTTGACCTTCGTATTGTTGTTGGTGCCAGGAGGCCTGGTTTGAGTATTTCAGAAACTGCTGATCTTCTGGGATTTTCACACACAACAAAACAAACAAACAAACAAACAAAAAAAAACTCAAATAATCACTCTTTGCAACCATGGTGAGCAGAAAAGCATCTCAGAATGCAAAACACATCAAACCTTAAGGTGGATGGGCTACAACAGCAGAAGGCCATATCAGGTTCCACTCCTGTTAGTCAAGAACAGGAATCTGAGGCTATCATGTGCACAGACTCACCCAAACTGTACAGATACAAATACTGGAAAAAAGACCAGGTGATGTTTTTGGTGTTTTTTTGGTGTACAGATGTTCCTAATAAAATGGATATGTAAACACGCATGTTAAAATACTACTCAAATATTTATATTATAGAGGAGATGTTCAGGTCTTTTAAACAAGGTGAAAGAAATATATGTATTTAGGAATAATTGGCCATTTTAAAACAAAACTGTACAACTGTGTCATTATAATATGGGTCAACGAGTGCATCCATTTCCAAGTAGTGAACAGCTCATGAGGATTAAAGATAAACAAATCCAACCCAAATTTAGTGCCAACCCACATCTAAAACAGCTGATTCAGCTAAAGATTGTGTATAGGAGCTTCTGATGGGCTTATACTTAGGTCAAAAGTAAATTTGTTAATATTCTAATGAAATGAGTGAATGAGTAAACTAATGAAACGAATAACAGGCTTAACATTGAACACATGGGCACAAAATGTAACACACCAATCACAGGACATAGGCCGAGTGAATATGAGCGATTTAGAGACTGATGGCTATAAAAAAGCATGTCATGCCTACAGGCTGACTACATAAATATGATAATAAAGGACAGATATTATCAGTATTGATATACGTATTGTGTAGAACTAAATAGCAATGTATTGTTGTATCGATATTTTAATGACAGCTATGTCCCCGGTATAGGCAACAGGTTCTGTGAAAATGCCATCATAACCCTATTAATTGATGCCGCTTATTGGTTGCTGTCTGCTACGTCAGCCCCGGCCACACCCTACCCCATAATGGGGTGTGTTCCAACAATACTTGCTGTCAAATACACAGCAAAGCCTACAGGTAATGAAATGGTGTCCCCACTCCCAGAGTATTTTAAATTGGCCGTGATGTAATCAAAACAATGCAAATTATAACCTATAGGCTCTTACTTGAAGGCACAATGCATGTGTGTATAGTCAGCGTGGTGTTTAATAGGGAAAATCCAATAATGATAATACTCAATGTCCATGTCAGAGGTCGATACACAAACTGGGATAATCCATAATCAAAAATGTGGAAAATGTACATGGATCAATATGGAACACATTAACATGGTAGAGTTGAGCACAGTCAGGTAACAAACCAGTGACAGGACAGGAGTGGAGACAGGACAGAAACCAAAACAAATGTGCATGGCCATAACAAACAAAAACACAAGATATGAAGTCAAAACAAAACAAACGAGAGCAGTGATCGTCACGCTGGGAAACATGGCGTGCACTCAAGAGGAGGAATTCAAGACATGCTGTACTGTCAGTAAGCATGAAACAAAAACCAAAGCCATATTTAGTTTATGTTAATGTGCTCACTCTCATACGTTATCATTTCTACATAGCTTACACAGGGACTTTTATGGTAGACGCTCCACATATTAATAAAATTGCTCCACAGATTAATAAAATGAATATAATTGCTGATAATGTGAAGTTTTCTGTGAAGAGATGTTTATTTGTCATTTTTAAAAGGAGTCTCCAGTGTCAGCACTTTGTAACAGTCAGACTTAAAGCTGTACCTTTAAGTTTCCAGAAATGGGACAGTAGACTTTGCGCTTTCCAATTTCTCGGTCACATGACAAGCTTTTATTATTCTTATTAACTTCAAGAGATGCCAGTGAGGGAACAGCTGTTTATAGCTGCTATAAGGTGATAACAGGAATTTATTTAACATGCGGTACATGATAAGAATAAGTAAAGTGCGCAAACTCAGTGTGTTTATTGGGACGACCCAACAATCACTGTCATAATCCATATCACAGGTCAACGCACAAGCAGTTGAGTTGATAAGTGATAATCCATAAATAGCAGCAAAGAATCGTAACTCCAGAAATCATACCCTGGGAAACACATGCAAAACCGAGGTGGAGACAGGGCCACAAAGTGAAAAAAAGACACATCATGATGAGAACATGAGCTGTGCAGGGAAAAACTCTGTGCCCTAAGTGGGTTCATGACAACATTAAATGTAATTATAAGTGGTTAAAAAGTATGACATTTCAATCTTTAATAAAGAAAACACTGTCAGTGTTGCCAAAATGCTGTGGTACAAGAGGGATAAAACACTTATGTGCTTTCATAAAACAATAATCAACTTCAGGGTGGTAACAACATACTTCCTAACCCTTATCACATATCTTTCAAAGGATGAGCTCAAACGCAATCCAAATTAGAGCCAAATATAATTAATGTTGAATCCGCATGGTTAAGTGCTAATCCGTTGTCGGAAAAATGCATCACCCAATCAGTGTTAAAGAGGACTATGGTGTTTTCATGTTGTATACAAAACAACATGAAATGTGGCATATATATATATATATATATATATATATATATATATATATATATATATATATATATGTAACACACTCAAATACACACACAAAGGGAAAGTAAAATCTCAAGTTGTTGATTGAAGAGCTCTTGAATTAGAGCACTCACTCAGAAGAGCTCCTCCTAATGACCATATTAAAGAGTCACAGCTGCTGTGTACCGAGTCCGTGTGTTACCTGAGGATCTCTGCAGATGTGTCGGCCGTTCATTCTTATTCATCACGCTTACCTGACCTTTTAGAGCTGAAGAGGTGGCGTGGCTTTGGGATTTTAACATGTTGTGACCACAAAGTGCTATAATGCCATGTGCTGTGTGATGCGTAGCCAGAGTTTAGAAAATGGTGCCCATGTAGATGATGACTTGGCTTGATTTTTTTTTTTTTTGCAAATTTGGCAATAGATGGAAATCTGACATTTTTGCACTGTTAATTTATTTATCTTCAGTAAGAACTTTATTCTGGTCAGGGTAATGGTGGACCAGGAATCTATCCTAGTAACACTAGGCATTAGGCGGGACCTTGGATGGGATTCCAGTACATCACAGGGCACCATGCACACATTTGTACCCAGGGGTAATCTAGAGTTGCTAATCTACTAACTGGCATGTTTTTGGAGGGGTGGAATCCAGAAAACTTGGAGGAAACCCATGTGGTCAGTAACTGGTGGTCAGTATTAGGGACTGGTGCTTTGAGGCAGCAGAGTTACCAGTGTTAATGTTATGCTACACCAATATATCCACTGAGTTGCTAATTCATTTGGTCCACTGGCCTTGTAACTTTAGTTATTTACCATTTTATCAGGTAACCTTACCACATATGTCATTTTCTGACTGTTGTCCTTCTGTTGCTATCTATTCATCCCCCTCTATCCCATGAATTGAAAGACCATCGGAGAACTACCAGCTACCAGTACCCTACTTTTTAAAGTACAGACAAGTGAAGGTATTTTTACACTGTTTTCATGCAGTGTTACATGACAACTACTGTCGTATTGTTCACCCCAATAATCATACCATTATCATATCCTTCCATCTAGACCTTAAAGGTCCTATATAGAGCCTACAACAAAGGGTTTCTCTTTTAGAAAACGTAGAAAGAAAGCCAAAATCTACACTTTATAAGTATTCATGAGAACAAGGATCTGAGGAAGAGGTTCAGGCTACTGATAAGAAGGTTGTAAAATCAAATCCCAGTTGTAAGATCAAGCATCTAAGTAGATTAAGGGTCTGGCAAAAGAAGGAAATGTGAAAAGTAATTATATGAGTTATGTAACCACACTCTTAGAAAAAAGTTCTATAAAGTGTTAAATGGTTAATGGTTTTGTTTCTACTTGGAACCTATTCTAAGGTACTACACAGAACTTTTAAGGGTTCCCACAAACATACTATCTGAAGAGGGCTTTCCAATAGATTTATATGTCAAGGTGATGCACTGAAAATGTGCTGTACTGTATATATTAATCCAATATTCCTTTCTCTACACCTAGTTATGGAAAATGTAATTTCACAATTCTGTCATCCTTTGGGACTGTTTCATCACAAGCAGTATTTCTCATGTTTGGCATGGATTCATTATTTCCAAAGGTTTCACAAAACACTTCATTACTATAAAAGTAATGTGAGATGATAGGCAACATCTGTGTTTGGATGATAACTTGTGACTTGAATATTATAAGGCTCTATCTGGGTTAAGAGTCGTTTTATCATTGTAAGCGACCTTTGAGTCTTGTTCAGCAAAATGAACGAATCTTTTTTCGAGTCATTTCGTTCATTTCGTTCATTTTAGCAAAATATTATTAAAATGTTACGTGTTACTTCCCTAACACATCTACTACTTACGCAAACGATGATCGCACTACAAACAAGACAAAACTATAATGCTATAAGAAACAGAAAACATTAAGTGACAAAAGAACGAAAGACTCGGGAAATCAATTCTCTTTCCGGCTCAGAACTGCATTGGTAAGCTCATGGGGCTGTCACGTGATGAACGAATGTCTCAGACTCGAAGACAGGAAACAGGTGAACTAATTCCAGTACAGAACCTATAGGATGCTGCGCATGCGCGACTGAACAAATCACTCCCCGAGACGACTATAGTCATCCTGGATGATAACTGGCCAGCAAGTAAAACCTTATAAAGCAACCTTATCCATGACTTTAGAGATGGAACTTTTTTTTTCTTCTAATAATAATAATAATAATAATAATAATAATAATACCACAGTAGAATACAGTATCCTCCAGTGGTCATTTTCAACTCAAATGCCATATAGAATCCTACTGAAGATTATGTGATATTAGACTCTTTATTCTATTATTAAACATGAGTACATGCTTCTGCTTATAACTATTTATGGTTATTCTAAGAATTGTCTTGAATAGCTGAACTTCTGATATAATGAACTAGTTTTGAATTTGAGCCTTGATAACAAAACGATTTATCATCCAATTGGGAATATTGTTCCCCAAATCCAGTGTTTTGATAAACTGAGTCAACTGAGACGTCCTGGGAAATAACTTCATATTTCAGCTGTTTGACAAGCAGTAAATGTGTTAAGACCTCATTTGTCAAGCTTTTAGTAAACCTGTATGTAAATCTTTTCCTAGGTCAAACTAAATAAAATTATTATCAGATTTTTTTAAAAGTTTCAGTAACGCCAATATATTCATGTGCATTTATTGATAAATGCCAAATAACCTGTAAATTATTTAAGTTTTAAGTGCTTTCACAGCACATTTACATTTAATGACACCCACAAAACTCCATAAAAGGCAAAGCTCACAGAGCAGAAAACAACAAAGTTAAGATGTTTACTAAATCGTGCAGTAATGCAGCTCAGCCATTGCAGTGCATCAGCTAACACACTAACTCTTCCTCCTTTTATTTGACACCATTTCTTTTGTGCTAATTGAATGTCTAGACTTGTTTTAATTATGGATTTAATTTGGATCCCTTTCTTTTGAGTCAATTATATGAAATGACTGAATTTCACACTGGATTCATTGGACATTGGATTTCTGATTAGAAGGTCGTGAGTTCAAATCCAGCACCACCAAGCTGCCCTTGAGCAATGCCCTTAACCCTCAACTGCTCAGTTGTATAAAAGTAAGTCGCTCTCAATAAGGGTGTCTGCCAAAAAAATGTAGTAAAATGTAAATGTAAATTCATAATCGAAATAAATAAGTGATTTAGACTTGACAGTATAAATAAACCTGACTATAAATAAAACTGAAGTAACTTATTGCCGATTATAATTTGAAAGCAATCAGTCCTAGATTTACATTAGTTGGCCTCTGGATATGTAAATTTACACAAGCTTTCCTAGGATACAGACATTTCTGAGAACATATTTTCATGAATAACACGCTTCTTGTTTAAATACTCCTGTTGAAGATTTACAATTAAAATTTGTTTCATTGTCATATTCAGCTTGATAAATGATGCATGTGAAGCATGTTCATGGCTTCAACAAAGGCTCAAAAAAACCTTGTTTTGGCAAGAGTATGAATATTTGCAATTTTAAATATATAATTTTTAGTCTCAGATTAAGTTTCTTTCAGGTCTGTTCCATGTTTGTTTTACTGCCAGGGTGTCTTGTTGATTCAGACTGCTCTTGCATCACATCTGAGCTCTGATTTCCAATTTGAAAAAAAAAAAAAAGGAAAGTTTGAAAAATGCATGCGTGTTAGTACTCTGTCCTTCACATATTGGAAAAACACTGATTACATGTATTTCAGAACTTGAACTTTTTCCCTCAGTGCAGTTTTCATTATAGCCTGCAGCCAAGACGATCTACTTCACTAACCTTCCCAGAATGTCCAGTAACTTTCCCAGAATGCAACAAGTGTCTGCATGAAAGGTGAGGGTTTTTTTTTTTTCCGAAATATTTGGCACAAATACTGTTCCTTTAAATAGCCGGCTGATGGACTCTTTCCCACTTATGATCACGGAGTTGCTCTTTTCTGTCCCTCATTTGCGCTCATTAACCAGGTTTTCTGTCTCACCACTAATGTTACAAAATAGCGTACCGCACACTGTCATGTAGCGTATTTCTTGTCTGTGTTGTTGCGTGCTCTCGGTCGGTCTTCACCCCCTTTGATTGAAGCTACAATCGAAAGTAGAGTGGAACGCATAAAGGCAGAGTGTGTGAGATCAAACAGTGCGCACTTCCAGATTAAAGGCTGAAGATTATGCTTATGTGGCTCGAATCCACTGTTCTGATGTTAAGTGTTTGTGTGTGTTTGTGTGTGTGTGTGTGTGTGTGTGTGTGTGTGTGAGAGAGAGAGAGAGAGAGAGAGAAAGAGAGAGAGAGAGAAAACAAAAGCAGACATTGTCGGGGCGGCTGTGTCACAGGTTAAGACGAAGCTCCTACGACAGCTTTGAACCTTTTGTAACACTTCAGCGCTGTATTTAGATTCTTACTGCACCAATCCATTAACATGGCACATTTATAAACACACACAGCTCACGTATATACACACACTGAATTAGTGAGCACTTGCTAAAAAGGGTTTTTTCCATGTTTTAAATTACATTACGCTTCTATTAATAACGCTTCCATTGAGTTCTAGTCCTGTCTCTGCCCCCCATCCTGTAACTGGTTTGTTCCTAAACTGTGTGCGCCTGTTCTGTGTTCAACCCTTAATTAGTTTGTCTGTTCATACCCTGCTGTTTCTTTGTCTCAAGTCTTATCAAGTCTGCAAGTCTAACGCCAAATTCACATTGGACGTTTCACCTCAAGCATCACATCACGTCTTTAGACAGTCTACGATCGGCATGATTCATCTGCATTTTTGCACAAGCTACTGACAGCAGAAACAGCAACAGTGTGCTTCTCATTTTAATTTGTTTTTAGCAATTCCGGCATTTGATTATCAGTCATGAGTAGGTGGATTTACATTTCTGGCAATTTCCTTTTGTTTTGAGAGAGATATTTACCATTTAATGTTATTGGTTTAGTTTGAGAGCTACCATAATTCCCAGCCGAAAACCACGCCCCCTCTCAAGCCAAGCAAGCTCCCTGTTCACTAATTACACTCATTGCTACACAGGATATTGTTTGCACAATTGCACTATTTGTCCATATAGTACACAATAATAGAAGGGATTTATTTATAATCGCACTATCCGTTGCACCCAGATGAGGATGGGTTCCCTTTTGCGCCTGGTTCCTCTTCCTCATATTGTCTCAGGGAGTTTTTCCTTGCCACCGTCACCTCTGCCTTGCTCATTAGGGATAAATTCACATATTTACAATATATTTTTTGTGAATCCATTTATTTCTGTAAAGCTGCTTGGTGACAATGTCCATTGTTAAAAGCGCTATACAAATAAAATTGAATTGAATTGAATAAACGAATGTAAGGACACAATGACAAAATCTAACTGTGACTTCACCATAGCAGGTGAATAACTAAACATTTTTGCCAAACTCTCATGAAGATGGCACTAAAACAATAGACTGGATGCAAAGTCTTGTTTGCTCCTGAGCTATCTATATTCATGTTCATTCATCTAAGCACATTTCGTTTGTAGAAATCTGCAAGCAAATCCATTATACCTAAAAAACATGACATGAGGCAATGGGACAGTGAATTATCGCTATATTTGTGGTTATTTTGTTTCCCCATATTGGTGTAAAATGAGTATCATAGCTTACAGATTTTGTAGTTTATGATAAATAAAGTTCTTCAGTGGTTGTTGGGGTTGATGTTTCAGTCACATGCGTGAGTGAAAAAAACAGGGCGTAACCCAGGGGCAGCATTGTTTGACTTTTCATTAACATACATTGCTGGCACATATTGGAAAGCTTTGTAAAGGTATCTGATTTTTTTTTATTCTGTCCTTGTACAATTAACCTGAACATGATAAAAAAAAAATGGATCAAGCCATGGCCTTAGCAAAAGTTTATTAATTCGGTGAGAAAACTGACTTCCTGTCTGGAGTGCTGGTTTGTATTTGGATGCCCCTCCTGTTAAATTTATAGAGACACTATGCTCTATGGACCGCCTAAGATCATGGAGACAGAGCTTCGTAAACATGGGTAAACATTCAAATGTCAAACCCACCTAACTTTTAGAAATTTAATCTTAAAAAAAATAAACTTACCTAATGCATTAATGCAATAATTCTGTATTTCTTGGTTTGGACACTTGCTTGTTCTTCTGGTTATGCTTAAGGTTTATGCCAATTTGTTGCTGTTCTGCTTGTGTATTGACTTTTAGACTTTTAGACTTTTAGACTTCGATGGTGATTCTTCAATAAAATATATGCTGACTGATTCTTTTTACATTGATTACATTGTTTACAAACTACTCGAGACTAAGAGTCTAAGTCCATTTAAAAATATTCAGGTTTTTATAATGAAAATATTTAACACCCAGCATTATTCAGTTATTCATCTTAAAGCAAATTTTACAGTAACTATAATGAAAAAAAAAATTGAAAAGGTATGTAATAATGCGGTAGGAATGTCTGGGCCCACTGGTGGTGCCTGTGAGTTTAAGGGTATTAAATATATTACCTAATGTTTCCCTCTTGTACTGTGAACCATAATATTAGGTTTTAAGAGCACGAAAAACTGAAAACAGCAGCTCCAACACATAAAACAGCATGAGGAGTGAAGATACTGAAAGTCTTTGATTTGCCTTAGCAACAGGTCTAACATTCTGGCACATAATTAAGTCATTTCAGTAGAAAATCACTTGACATATTTTCCAGCACTTCTTCAGACATTCTTGTAGATCTAGAGCACTTGACAGTTGCTTAGTATCGTCGCTTCTGTCTAACACATCCCATGTCAATTCTGTCAGTATGATGAACTGGATGCCCATTCTGACCTCGAGCCTGAGTTGTTTTTCATTTTCTTTGCTTGTTGAGGTGTGTTATGCCACACTGACTGGCACTGCCTTAGGCTAGGTAAATATCAGAAGGGTAAGGTAGGAAACTCATTGCACATGACTGACAGCAGGCACAAATAGTCTACAGCCTCCTTCTTACAAATGCAAATTACAAACAGACTCAATTACTCAAGGATTTTAAATTCATCTTTCTCATCTTGCTATATGGAAGACTTACACTTTCAGTTTCTTTCTATGATTCTGAAAACAGTTTGGCCTTCCTGCACTTGTTTAACCATCATAATGTGTCAGAAATATTAATGATCACCTCTGTAAACTGGGATCCTATGTCTATAGCAGACATGGACCCTCACCAGTTATCAGTAATTGTTTATTAAGTTAATTTGTTACATCAGTTTCATAACACCAAACACTATATTATATATATTTCGAACTGACTTGGCTAAAAAGACGTGAGCGTGTATTGGTGAACGGGGTGTTTCCATGCTAAAAGTATAAATGTTAAACATGTGTTGGTTGAACTGATACATCAGAACATTTATACATCAGTAAATATATTTTTTAAAAAGAAAATTAGTCAGCCACAGCATGAAAACAGTAAGGCAAATGTTTGGTGTGACCGCTACTTAATAATTAGCAGCTCTACAGTCCTGCCTTCTTGTTTTCTATTGGCTCACAAGACCAAAGTTTCTATTGGCTCACGACCAAATTCTCAAGTCAAAGTTCACCTGGATAAAATCAGTGCCAAGCTAAATTAAGAATACAAGAAACAAGTTCGTACTTCGCGTCCTTTGTCCTTTCCCCTTCGGTACATTGGCCATATCGGCAAAAACCTACAGTTAAACCATCATTTTTGCCGCCCCTCATTTGCGTTCCATTTAAAATTTAATCACAGTTGAAAATGAAATGTTTACTGAGTAAAAAAAGCACAATGTCTATTTATATATATAGCCTAATGAATTATATACATAGCCTATATAGCCTAATGGAATTCTGAGTGAATTTCATTTTTGAAATGTATCATAGAAACTGGAACTGGGCCATTTCGTGGCTGGTGCGCCAGAATTTCTTCAGAATATTGATCACATTTTAGGAAAAAAATGGTCACTAAAATAAAACTGTACAATGTCACTATAAGTTGAAGCTAAAAATATCATTCATTGTATGTGTTATTTATTCAGAACGTTCATTTTTGTTCAAATTTAAATGCCAATAACTGTAAGTTACTGTAATCAGTAATAAAAAAAAAAACATGGTGTCATGATAGGCTTCTTTTAACTTTGGTATTGTACATCCAATGATGGTTACTCCATGTGCTTGTCAGACAACAAACTCAAACAAGTGAAAGCAGGTCATGATGTTCTGAACCTCTTATGAGATTGTCAAAACATTTCTCTTGCTGTTTTTCCCTCCACATATGCTGCTTCATTGTTTTGTAAACGGGTGCTTCTCCTAAATTCATAAAGCTTCCTTGTACGGTTGCCTAAGTTCAAGGTGCATACCTGGAAATTACATGATGGATTACTGGGTAATCATTTCCAGAACAAAAGGTGTTTAAGTGCAAATATGCTTAAAGTTAAAGCTACACAAACCGAGGAATGTGTGCTGTCACTGACTCAAAGGTCTGTCCATATCTGATGTCATCCATTTATAAAATCATAAAATCGGAAAGGCTATGGGTAAACATCCGGGAGGTATTAAACTATTGGTTATTTTCAAAAGCAAACACAAACAGTGAATCCATCAGTAGACAATTACAGGCTTTCAGAATATGTCCAGAAATGCATCCTTGACAGCACGGACACATTATCACAAAAGGAAAAACAACTGCTGCAACAGAAATGCTTTTGCCTTATTGTCAGGAGTGACAAACTCGAATCCCATTGATGCCGCAGCATTTGGTGGCCAGGAGCCAAGGGAGCAAAATTGGTTGTGCTCTCTGGGTGGGAGGGGCGTACGCTCTCTCTCATGTCAATCACAGCGACACTAACCAGATAGGACAGATAGCCCTTTCCTCCAAGTGTGTTATGGTTGACTGGCTTCACAACTGCTGGTGGTAGTTGTCGTATGATAGGGGAGAGCTGGCCGGTGCGTGGGAATTGGCAGATGACCAAATCACTCACTTTCTACGTAAATCACTACGCATACTTTGGGGTTGAATTATGTTAGCTAACACTTTTCTATAAATTAATTTGGTTTCCAGGCAACCAAAACCTGAAAAAAACAACCTTATCTAGATGATATTACAAATGTTCTCTTCTGTCTGGATTCAGCCGGCATAATTTCTAAAGTCTAATACTAATACTAGAACTAGAATACTGTGACACTCTTAATATTAAAAACACAGTCGGCTTATGTGACCCCCATCTCATTCAGCGCGCAGCATAACAAGAAATATGAAGTGTTAAGTGGCTCACCGCTCTAGTGACAGAGAGGAAACGGTCGTAGCTGATGAGGACGATGTTGAAGACGGAAGCAGTGCAGAGGAGGTAGTCCATCACCAACCAGAGCTTACACAGCCCTCGGCCCAGCATCCATTTGCCTGTCAAGATGTAGGGCAAATACACTGGAATACAAAAGGCCCCTGTGGAAAATAGCAAACAAATCAAACTTTGGCAACATTCTTCAAGACCAGGGGTCATCAATTTCCATCCAGAAAAAAGGTTTTTCCACTAAAGGAAAGATTTCAGGACAGCAGACTTTGCACTTTCCAGTTTCTCAGTAACATGACAAGCTGTTTTTTAAAATTTTTTTTTATTATTGTTAACTTTGAGAGAGGAAAGGAAAAGAGGTTGGTGAGGGAATGACTGAATGAATGGTGAGGGAACATTAACCGGACAAAAAGTATGACGTGCTGTTTTTTAATTATTAAAAAAAAAGGTAAGCATAATAAAACACTTTGAGACGTGCTGTTATTGCAAACTAATCAACTTCCATCGTTGATTATTTTCCTATAAAAGGATGCCCCTAAGGGTTTTATTCCTTACATATCACATCACATTATTATTAGATTACAATAAAACAAATAAGATTAGGTCTGTTAGACATATTTACTAATTTCATCCTTGATATTGTCTTGTTTTATAAGCAGATAATCTTGCTTATTTCTAGGAAGATCACCTATACTCGCAATATTTCCACTTACTGAGGTATCTAGATGATATATTATGAATATATGTCGGCACGCTCTGTGCTGACCTCAGGATATCTTTTGCTCTTCTTCTGTTCTGTTTTGATAAACATGTTCTGAGCTCGGACACTCCATGACATAATCTCACTTTGTAAAACACATCAGAGTACTATGCCTTTTCTGTATAAATACTCCCTGTCTGCCTCAGTAAACTTTGAAGAGCTTTTGCTATTCAAACACTGACTCTGTGTGTTTCTTTGGCACTCTCTTCCCCGGCTGGTACAGAGGTACCAGCAGCAGCGTGAACAAAGACTTCTTCCTGATTCTAAGTGAACCCAGGAAAATCTATCAGCTCTCTGGGGGCTCATCCAGATAACCAGGTGGAGGTACCTCCACCTGGTTATCTCGTGTTATCTCATTTAGGATTACACGCATTTCATAATTTTAACCTGCAGTGTATCTGTCAGGGTAATTCTATTAGGGGCTGATTGTGATCCTTGCTAAGTTGTAGTGAGAGGGTTATCTCCGCTTGGCCAGAGGTTGTGTTCGTCGCTAAGTTGTAGTGAGAGGGATATCCCCGCTTCTCTGGGAGGTTGTGTTCCTCGCTGAGTTGTAGTGAGAGGGTTATCCCCGCTTCGCCGGGAGGTTGTGTTCCTCGCTGAGTTGTAGTGAGA
>CM040978.1:5765593-5825700 GCA_022985145.1 Pangasius djambal
TCCCTGCTTCGGCGGGAGGTTGTGTTCCTCGCTGAGTTGTAGTGAGAGGGTTATCACTGCTTCGCCGGGAGGTTGTGTTCCTCGCTGAGTTGTAGTGAGAGGGTTATCCCTGCTTCGCCGGGAGGTTGTGTTCCTCGCTGAGTTGTAGTGAGAGGGTTATCCCTGCTTCGCCGGGAGGTTGTGTTCCTCGCTGAGTTGTAGTGAGAGGGTTATCACTGCTTCGCCGGGAGGTTGTGTTCCTCGCTGAGTTGTAGTGAGAGGGTTATCACTGCTTCGCCGGGAGGTTCTGTTCCTCGCTGAGTTGTAGTGAGAGGGTTATTCTCGCTTCGCCGGGAGGTTGTGTTCCTCGCTGAGTTGTAGTGAGAGGGTTATCCCCGCTTCGCTGGGAGGTTGTACGCATGTACATAGTCTACAGTTCGCCCAAGCTCCTGTGACCTTATTGTCTTTGTGTCTTTGTTTATTGTAACAATGGGTGGAAGTGGCCAGTCAAAGCAAACTCCCGATGATTGGATGTATAATCCTGGTTATGGTATTTTCATGTTGTTTACCCTTTTATGGTTGACATGGGTGCCATGTGCACCTACTTCAGAAAACAGTACAATGGGCCTGTGTCAAATTCATGTATTAACTCATTCACACTCAACACTACTAGTCCAGATGATCCACAAATTCTCTTTTATCACAGATTTGTTGTCATCCTTCCTCATCGTTCAATCTGGCTAGGTTGAACTATTGTTTATCTTTTGAAGGAGGGTGTCTTGTTCTCAGTACTCCACCTAATCTCTGTTTTTCTTCCGTTGTGTGTGTCTGACGTCTGCAGCGACCTCGTCATACACACCGAGTTTTCTAAGGTTCCATCCAAACTGTGGACCGCGCACTCCAACGAAGTAGGCCATGTACAGATACCACCGTGTGTTGTTAACATCCATTTGTCAACCCCTGTGTATTGTAAACAATATCCTCTTTCTGTGGAGAAGGAGGAGGGTATATAAATTGTCATTGACTTGCTGCTCTAACAGGGTGTTATTAAAGCCACTTGCTTGCCCTACAACGCCCCTGTCAACCCAGTAAAGAAACCTAATGGTAAGGGCTGGCACTTTACGCAAGATTTGCGCCGCATTAATGATCTAGTGATACCTATTAGCCCAACTGTGTCTGATGTCTCATATATATTATTGGCCATTCCACATGATCATGACCATTTTACTGTTGTTGACATCTGTAGTGCCTATAGTGAGCAGACACAGCCAATCTTTGCCTTTTTGTTCAAGCAACATCAGTATACCTGGACACGCCTGTGTTCTTGTCAGTGGTGCATTCCTCATTGTTGTCACTCATCCTGCCAGAGGGCTGTTCTCTCCTGCAATAAGCAGACGACATTCTGCTTTCGGGGAAAGATGCCAATTGCTGTAGAAGAGGTTCCCTTGTCCTTCTCACACACCTGGCCCAGTGTGGTTTCAAGGCCTCACTCTCTAAACTCCAATTCTGTCAGCCTCTGGTGCAGTATCTGGGGTTTCTCCTTTCTCAAGGTCATCACAAACTCTTATATGATCATCTGAGAGTCATACTGGTGGTCCATCCGCCCAAAACAAAGAAAGGTGTGCTCAGTTTTCTGGGACTGATTAATTACTGCCACCAGTACATACCTGACAGTTCACTTCATGACAAGGTGTTGTGCCAGTACTGCCTCAAAGACATGCCTGATGATACCGAATGGACTAAGGTAATGATGAATTCTTTGTTATCAATCTCTGAGCTCTGCTCCAGCCCTATGTCTACCTTACTACAATGCTCCATTTTGTCTTTATGTCACCGAGGGCATGGCCACGGGAGTCTTGGCCCAAGAGCACTGCGGTGGTTATCATCCAGTAGCCTACCTTTCTAAATCTCTCGACCCTGTGGTCCAAGGTATGCCCGCATGTTTCTGTTCAGTTGCTGCCTCTGCTCTACTGGTCTCAGATGCTGAAAGAGTTGTCCTTTCACACCCACTCACACTGCATGCACCCCATCAGGTAGTCACCATTCATAATAACATTCAGACACAACATATGACCGCACAGCTTTGCTCAAGTTACGAAGCCATCCTCTGTGCCACACAGAATCTCACTATTAAAACAGTAACAGCCCAAAATAGTCCTGCTGCTCTGCTCCATCACCTCGTGCACTCCTGTTTGGAGGAACAGGCCACCGACGGCTGGTTGGATAATGACTGCTTTACTGAGATTTCAGAATCATCATCTTTGCGCTCACAACACCCGTTGGAGGGCAGTGTCCACATAGTTGTAAATCCAATGACAATACCACTTTATGGGGTTACGTAGTCTGCTCTTTGCCCAATGTTGTACACGAAGCTCACTCTTTCCCTTTCCTTTCAGCTCAAGCTGCTGAGCTTGTAGCTCTGACAAGGGCATGCTGTCTGTTTAAAGATCTAGATAAAGAACTATTTATACTGATTCACAATATGCTTTTGGTGTAGCTCACGATTTTTGGTAAGGTTTGGCACTGCTGATGATAAGCCCATTTCACATGCCACACTGGTTTCTGACCTTTTAGAGGCCTCAGTGTTACCTAAATGTCTAGCTATCTTTAAGGTCAAGGGTCATGACCCAGAAGATTCTGAGACGGCTCGTGGTAACTCCCTAGCTGATGAAGTAGCTAAATGGGCAGCCAAAGAGGGAACACCCTCACCTCTTGTGCACAATACAGCCACAGTGTTTTCTCTCTTTACCCACATTTTGACTCCATTAGATATTGACATATCTTTTTTACAAACACAGGCTACCAAAAAGGATCTTTCTTTTTGGTCATCTGAGAACTGCTTGCCTTCAGATGAGGACAGACTCATTCGTTGCCCTCAAGGTCGCATTGTGCTCCTCTGCTCTGTCTTGCCATTTCTTGTTTGCCATTTTCATGTTATTTCACATGTTGCACGAAGGGGGGTGATTAATAACATCAAAAAACAATTTTGTATACTCAATGTCACTAAAACTGCTAAGTTACTACTCGATGCATGTTTAATTTGTGCTAGGGCTAACATTCAGGTTAAAACCGCCAAACACGACACGTTACCTCCTCCACAAGCTCCTTTTCAAGCTCTACAGATTGACTTCACACACGTCACCTGTAAGAAATCTAAAATATCTACTGGTTATTGTCGATAAGTTCTCAAAATGGGTTGAAGCCTTCCCCTGTGCAAAAGAGAATGCGAGCACTGTCTGTAAAATCTTGGCAAAGGAAATCAGACCTAGGTATGGTATCCCACAATCAATTGACAGCAATAACGGTACGCCTTTCATATCCAGAGTGACTCAAAAACTGTAAATATCTCAACATTGACTGGAACTTTCACATTCACTACCATCCCCAGAGTTCAGGGAAAGTAGAAAGAAAGAACAGAACCATTAAAGACAGATACTGGGTGGATCCTCATTTCTTTGTGAGAGTCACATGACACCGCATCCAAAATCACAACTATCTCCGTTTGAGATAATAATGGGCCGGCCATTTCCTCCCTCTTGGACTAAAGGTAATCCTGGTGTTTCCTTTTCAGGTGACCTGCAGATGATTGTCCAGGATTACACTCAAGCACTGATTGAGAAATTGAAGTGTGCATGGTAATGTCTCTGCCTCTCTCCCTCTACCAACAGATTCTACCGACTCACTTTTCTCCCAAGTGATGCTGTAATTGTAAAAAATCTCAATCACAGGAAGCAGCCTTTGGCCCTGCCACTAGAGTGGTAGCTGTCACACTCACCGCCATCCTCACCGACGTGCAACCCCAGTGGATCCACGCCAGCAGGTTGAAACGGTGCCCTGTTCCAGTGACATCTGAGACAGGAGAACATCCGCAATCAAGCAGCCCTTAGGGGGCCTCATCTCATCTCACCTTTTCACATACACATATAGCAAACTTATGTATTAGCTTTGACACATGTCTGATAATCTGACAGGAACCAGAACTGCTATCATTTCTAGACACTAGTTTTGTAGACTCTTTGGTCATTCTAGAACTTGCTCACATTGTAATCCTGATATACTAACCCAGCCTTTGCTTAAGAAAATAAGTAACTCAGCAAACATGTTTATTATACTCTTAGTAGGGGCCTTATGCTCCTTATGCTTCTCTTTAAGAGCGTGCACAGGTCCCACTGGGACCTGAGAGGGCATTATATATTATATTATGAATATATGTCGGCATGCTCTGTGCTGACCTCGTGCTATCTTTTGTTCTTCTTCTGTTCTATTTTGATAAACAGGTTCTGAACTTGGACGCTCCACGACATAATCTCACTTTGTGAATCACGTCAACTGCCACTTCTGTTCTCTGCTGACGGTTTTGTCCGAGTTCTTTTTTTTCTGCAGATATTGCATATAGATAACTCAGAATACTACATCTTTTTTGTATAAATACTCCCTGTCTGCCTCAGTAAACTTGACACTGACTCTGTGTGTTTCTTTGGGACTCGCTTCCTCGGCTGGTATAGAGGTTGAGGCAGCAGCATGAACACAGACTTCTTCCTGATTCTAAGTGAACCCAGGAAAATCTATCACTAGAGTATCTGGAACAACTTTTGCACTGAAAATGGGTTTGTTACAACACACAGGCAGCTGTAAATGATATAGTGAAGGTATGCAGTTAGACACGCCAGTTCTGCTTGTGTTTTCCATTTTACACAATCCCCCATGAGGAGCATCGCTCAATATCACTGTGTTTTTAAGAAACTTAGATATTTCTTTTGAGCCTGCATGTAGTATACTACATGTAGTATACTAGCGTACTACATGTAGTATCAGTCCTCATACGGTCTGCCTACGGGAAACAGCAGTTTGTTCTATTTACTCTCACTGAGCACTTTATTCTCATTCATGCAATTATCCAATCAGCCAATTGTGTGGCAGCAGTGCAATGAATATAATCATGCAGATATGGGCCAGCAGCTTTGGGTAATGTTCGCATCAACCATCAGAATGGGAAAAAAAATTGTGATCTCAGTGATTTTGACCATGGCATGATTGTTGGTGCCAGACGGGCTAGTTTGAGTATTTCTATAACTGCCGATCTCCTGGTATTTTCATGCACAACAGTCTCTAGAGTTTACTCAGAAAGATGCAGTAAAGAAAAACATCCAGTGAGCAGCAGTTCTGCGGGTGGAAACATCTTGTTGATGAGAGAGGCCAGCAGAGAATGACCAAACTGGTTCGAGCTGACAGAAAGGCCACAGTAACTCAGATAACCAATCTGTACAATTGGGGTGAGCAGAAAAGCATCTCAGAATGCACAACACATTGAACCTTGAGCCGGATGGGATACAGTAGCAGAAGACCACTTCGAATTCCACTTCTGTCAGCCAAGAACAGAAAGCTGAGGCTGCAGTGGGCACAGGCTCACCAAAACTGGACAGTTGAAGACTGGAAAAATGTAGCCTTGTCTGATGAATTTCGATTTCTGCTGAGGCACACAGATGGTAGGGTCAGAATTTGATGCCAACTGCATGAATCCATGGAATCCAATCCAACATGCCTTGTGTCAACAGTCCAGGCTGGTGGAGGTGGTGTAATGGTGTGGGGGATGATTTCTTGACACACTCTGGGCCCATTAATACCAATCCATCATCACTTGAATGTCACAGCCTATTTAAGCATTGTTGCTGACCATGTGCATCCCTTCACAGCCACAATTTACCATCTTTTACTGGCTACTTCCATCATGATAATGCACCATGTCACAAAGCAAAGGTTGTCTCAAACTGGTTTCATGAATATGACAATTAGTTCATTGCCTTCCCAATCACTGGATCTGAATCCAATAGAACACCTTTGGTATGTCGTATAATGGGAGATTTGCAGCATGAAATGCACCTGCACATGCACTGAAATCTGAGGTGCTGCCTAACCAAAAGCAATAAACTCATTTGTAAGCTGAACAAAGTTAGCTAGTGTCCATTATAGAGAACTCCTCAGTAAGAACATGACCTAGGTATCTGAAGTTAGCTAGCTAGTTTCTTGAAGCAGAATTCAGCCGAGCTACAAGTTTGTGAAACCAATATAAATTAGGCTTGTTAGCTAGCTAGCAAACTGAGCTTGTTAAATTCATGGCTAGCAAGGCAACATCACTGATATGACGGTCAGCTACTTTGCTGAGATGAAATGGGCACTGCAAAGACGGTGCTTCTCGGACCAGTTATCTCTCCTAATTGCCTGTAGCCACAACCATCTTCTGTTGGCTTGGAAAGGCTTCAATAGTATGTGGTGAAAATGAATGTGTGTATGAACACTTTTCCAATTCAGACACCTGACAGCACAGAAAACAAAATCTGCCTTGCTGTTAAAAATCACTATAGTCTCACACTATGTAGAAGAAGAAGCAAACGCTTCCAAATATCGAATATAAACACCCACAAATGTTTTATGAAATATAGAAACCCTCAAATGTTTTATTCCTCACTTGTTGGACACGGTATGACAAGATATTAGGTGTACAAAAAGGAGAAACCCCCCCCAGTTCTATACACTCTCGCTGTGTATCCAAACAAGTCTGCTTATCTCACACTATATCCCATGATGCAGTTTATGATATTTGGTGCAATGCAGCTGGAGAAGATAAAGTGTGTCCTTTAGCAGTTACGGCTGTAGAAATTCACATATCTCTCCATACGCTGTCAAACCTTCGGCCTACTCGAAGCATCATCCCTCACTGATCTGCCAACACATACGGTTTTATATTAGAGTTAGCAATGTTATTTTAGTGCCTTCTTCTTCAACATCCAATCCTTCAGCGTCAGCTGAACTCCATTAATTGATGCCAATCCTGGAATCGAAATGGGAAAATGTTAAAGCTAGTCACTGTAAAAATTAAATCACTTCCAGGTGAATGAAGGATGGAAAACAGGCCTTGTGGAAAGTTCATTTTAATTATAATTAAATGACAAATTCCTACTACTTTAACTACTATTCAAATACAATTCACAAATACAAAAAACAACACTTTCCATTAAGGTCATATTTATATTGAAGTATATGAACACTTTTATATCATCTAATAAGTCATTCAAAATACATTACGCGCATTGTTAGAATTATTTATGAAAATCCATGACACTTTTTAGCTATCTTTATTATATATTATGGATAAATTATAAATATCAGTAATATTAAAACACATTATATCACCAAAATGAGAAACAAATGAACTGAGCTAAGCATTGTACAGTGCATCATGAGATCTGTCCTGATTTTTTTTTTAACAAATGAATTATGCCTACAACATTATCAGATTGTCAGACAATCTTGCAAGAAAACTTTATAACTTCTTAAAATACATGTCAGTGTGTCTACTCAGCAAATAGGTGTTGAATTTCTTTGGTATCGGTGACATACATAAGTAAGGAAAAAACATAACAAGGCATGCTGTTATAGGAAAATAATCAACAACAGGGTGGTCTGATGAAGCAAAGTTAGTGTTAGCACCCCAAAGCTGATTACTTTCCAATAACAGCACCTCCCAGAGTGTTGTATAAATCATATACCACAGCAATTTGTAACCTTAGCAATTTCTGTTTATTAAAGAACAACATGTGCTGTTTATCCGTTTGCAGGTATGTTTAATGTTGTAGAACATCCACAAAACAAGTTAGCTACCTTATTATCACCTCACCAGCATGTCTTTTTTTTAAGCTAATTAGGAAAAGAATTCAGTTTGCCATTCTACCAAGAACCCAAAAAACATGGGGCAGTCGTGGCCTAATGGTCCGAGAGTCAGACTTGTAACCCGACGGTGAACCCGAAGGTCATGGGTTCGAGTCTCGGGTCCGGCAGGGCTTATAGGTGGGGGGAGTGAATGACCAGCGTTCTCTGCCACCCTCAATGCCACGACTGAGGTGAGACCCTTGAGCAAGGCACCGGTCCCCCAACTGCTCCCCGGGCACCGCAGCTAAAATGGCTGCCCACTGCTCCGGGTGTGTGTTCACGTGTGTGTGCGTGCACTTGGATGGGTTAAATGCAGAGCACCGATTCTGAGTAGGGGTCACCATACTTGGCCACATGTCACTTCACTTCACATTAAAAAACCAAGAAATCCTCCATCATGAAGACTTTCCTGGGGTGGAAAGCCTTTTTTTTTGTACTGACACTGGAGACTCCTTGCATATGTGGAGCATCACCATATAAGTCGCTACGTTGTTATTATAGAAATAATAATGTATTAGAACGAGCACATTAATACATACATATAACAATTGAATTACAACTGTCAGAGGTGCTGGTATATAAAATTAATCAACTTGTCCTGATCAATCAGAATCAAGAATTCAACTGTGCTGTGGTTCTGTGAACAATATATAAATGCGTTAAAAGCATTGCTATAAACTGTAATGCTTTTCTCGTAAGTAATTATAAGAATGTGTGTATGCCTTGTGAATGCATTATAATGTACATTCATAGACAGTTTCACCCAAATCTCATCCAGAATTCAGAAATGCTGATGCTGTCTACTATTATACACATTTATACTTGGAAACATTGTGTTTTTGCCCTCATCTGCTTCTGTATTCTCGCTGATGAGGTGCCGGAAATTACTCAATCTCGACAATAGGAGTATAATAACTGGGGCGAATGACACCATGACACAGCATGACAGATCACAGCTGAACTTTCGACGCTTTAGAGGAATTTAATGAGCCTGTCTTGGCACAACATGCGCTCATGCATACATTTGCAAACATGTTTTTCTTCTTTTGTTTTACTTTGTTCTGCTCCCTCTTCCCTGAAAACAATATCAGTCTTAAAGGCACTAGTCGACTACAAAGAAAAACAGCACAGATTTAGAATCTACTACCACAGATATTAGTCCTTGCTGTAAGAATGGAAATGTATTCTAATGTCTAATGTAATATGAGAATGATCCCACCATTTAACTTATCCATAGTAATGATATAACTCTTCCAAGAGCTAAATCTTTCATACCCGGATTTATTCGAGGAAGCCTGACAACCTTGATATATGATCTCAACGTGAGAAGAGGCTGTTCCTCTTGTTCGCTAGTGGGAATTCAACAAGGTCCAGCACATTCCAAGCGTTACGTCCATATACAGTTCCAAAGCAAACATTATCTGTTTTTTTTTGTTGTTTTTTTTTAAGCTAGAGCAGCTTTCTCAATCATACGCCTGGAGACTCCATACACTACCAACTGTTCTTACACAACAGATTCATCCAGTAGGTTAATTATTAAGCCCTTTAAACACTCAAATGCATACATCGGTCACTATATGTGACTCGGATTCTTATTTGCCACACTACCTCATGTACTTTTTCCAGTTAGGCCCCCATGAGTATTATTCCTGCTTTCTTTTGTGCTCAGTTTCTGTTAGAAGGTTTTGAGGTAAAGCTGTCCCTTTTTCCACAGTTTTCGAGTTTTCCACAGTGGGGAAAGACTTCAGGACGAGGACTTCTCAGTTACGTGACAAGCTGTATTTTTCATATTAATAGCTTTAAGAAATTCTTGTGAGTGAAAGACTGTTTATAGCTGCTACACCATAAGTAATTATAAACAGATAAAAAGTACAATGTGTCATTCTTTAGTTTTAAAAAAAAAAATTCCTGGCAAATTTCTGTAGGAATAAAACACTTCATTATGTGCGGTTATGAGAAATTAATCATTATCAACACCAAAGGATTTCTTATAACAGAAAGCCCCCCAAGTGATTTATTCCTTACTTACACTATGTGGCCAAAAGTTTGTGGAAACCTGACCATCACATTGATGTGTTGCTGAACATTTCATTCCAGATTTAGTCCCCCTTTGCTGTTATAATAAGCTCCACTCTTCTGGGAAGGCTTTCCACTAGATTTTGGAGCGTGGCTGTTGGGATTTGTGCTCATTCAGCTACAAGAGCATTAGTGAGATCAGGCACTGAAGTTGGGTGAGGAAGAAGAGGTCTGGTACACAGTCTGCATTCCAGTTCATCCCAAAGGTGTTCAGTGGGGTTGAGGTCAGGGCTCTGTGCAGGACCCTCGAGATCTTCCACTCCAACCTTCACACACCATGTCTTCATGGAGCTCTCTTTGTGCACAGGGGCATCGTCATGCTGGAACAGGTTTGGGCCTCTTAGTTCCAGTGAAGGGAAATTTTAATGCTACAGCATACAAAGACATTCTATACAACTGTGTGCTTCCAACTTTGTAGCAACAGTTTGAGGAAGAACCACATATGGGTGTGATGGGCAGGTGTTCACATACATTTAGCCATATAGTGTATCATTATTAAAATGGTTGAGAAACACCAATGCATTCAGTTGTAGTACAGGAGGGGAAACATTAATATATATATACTGTACATGTATACTCCAGCACCAGTGTTGGGAAACCCTAAACCAGAGGATGATCAGCACTATAATCCACTTAGACTGTTTTTTTAACTACATGAGACACGAGGCAAAAATCAATAATCTTCGATTAACACAAGCAGCTGAACACAAAGGGCACTGGCGGAGTTCAATTAACACATTAGGTATTAAATCAACACCGTACGAGACAATGCAGCACTGTATTTGACAATTCCTCAGTGTAGAAATATTAATCCAATGCTGTAGGTGTTAACGCTTACTTCAGTACCATTGGTGTGAGTTTCTATAGGAAATAAATACTGTATGCATTCATACAACTCTCCAGGGCTAGGATTGCATGAATGAGAACATTTCTTACTGCAAAGATCTTTGTGCTTTTATTTATGTAATATGCTTTCTGTTACAAGTGAAGGACATGTGCAATCATGATTATTCACATAGGTGTCATGTCATTTGTACAGCACTGGCAGAATTGCTTTTAATCCGCCCCATTCATTGAGGCACTGAAACATAAAACCGTAATTAACAGAACCGTGGAATTACAGAATGACGCACGTTGTTCAGTTATACACATGCTGAATTGCTCATTTGTCCTGAGTTATGTTAAGTAACCCATCAAGTTCTGTCTTATTATTAACTTAGTTGTTTTTTTAAAGCTTATTATTCAGTAACTACTATGAATTATTCAGTAAATACAGTGCAACCAAAAGGAAAGGTGTGTAATCAGTGGTGTAGCCAGGAATTTATTTCAGGGGGTATTTGCAAATAAACTGAATAAAATCACGGCATGACCTGTACAGTTCTGCTGAATAAAATGCATGAAGTTTGTGTGGAGAATAAAAACAGTGATGGCAAATTTGTTATTGAATCATTTAATGCACCGTCAACCAATCTTGCCATATTAATAACGCTGACATAAAGTACATTGATGACAATTCCACTGAAAATGATCAAACAGCATGCTAGTAATAAGATATCAGATATCCCTGAGCTTAGAGTGTAGCTATCTGGACAGACATGGGAAAAATGCTTGTTCCTGATTGGATAATCCTGTTTCTCCTGTTTATTTGAATATTATGGAGCATTAAGTGAACATTGCATGAGTTAATGCAACTGTGTGTGTGTGTGTGTGTGTGCTAATACAAATTGTGGTACTTCAGGCTCTTGGAGATGAACTGAACACTATATGATTTAGTGCAGCAGTGTGTGTGTGTGTGTGTGTGTGTGTGTTAATACAATACAGATTCCAGCAGTGTGTGTTTGTTTGTGTGTGTTAATACAATACAGACTGTGGTACTTCAGCATTATAGAGATGAACTGAACACTATGATTTAGTGCAGCAACGTGTGTGTGTGTGTGTGTGTGTGTGTGTGTGTGTGTGTGTTTGTTAGTTAATATAATACAGACTGTGATAGTTAAGCATTATGGAGATGAAGTGAACACTATAGGATTTAGTGCAGCACTGTGTGTGTGTGTGTGTGTGTGTGTTTGTTAATACAATACAGACTGTGGTACTTCAGCTTATGGAGATGAACTGAACACTATATGATTTAGTGCAGCAATGTGTGTGTGTGTGTGTGTGTGTGTGTGTGTTAATACAATACAGACTGTGGTAATTCAGCATCTGAACACTATCTGAGTGTAACTTCAGGTGTGAGGGTAACTTCAGGGTTATTAAACACTGCAGGGTTAAAGCAGCACTGCGCACTGGGAAACCTTGCACAAGAACAGATCTTTCTTACCCACTAGGAAGTCTGAGATGGCCAGGTTGAGAAGGAAGTAGTTGCTCTGCCTCCTCAGGCTCCGGTCCGTTTTGAAGGCGAGGATAACGAGCGCGTTTCCCAGCACGATCACGCCGATGAGCAGCAGCATGACGGCGGCCAGCAGCACCAGCACCGGCGCGCCGAATCCCGGCTCTCTGCCCATGTGAGCCGAGGTGTTGGAGCTCAAGTCCATCCGCTCCCGAGACGCGTTGCGCTCCAGCATTGCGGCGCCCATCCGCGCGTGCATACGGTTCCGGCGCGCGTGAACCGCCAAACAACTGCCTTAACTGCGCTCGCGGGGGAGCCACGGTGCGTCCCGCTTCTGGAGCATCATTTCCAGCTGATACCGAGTCGAAGACGGAGTCTTTGTTATAACTAGGATATTACATTGTACTGTATTCCAGCAGATAATGGTGAATCTCCAGAGCTCGCGCGGACCGGCGTGTGCGCACAAGTTGCACGTGAACTTCGTATTTGCGTAGTACTTCGTATTTGAAGTTCACGCCCCTCAGCTTGCCAATCAGTTGCGGCTTCTCCGTCTCTCGCCTTCATTATCAACCCAAATAAGTGATATTCATTTAAATTAGAGTTTTCCTGTTCTGTCCAGTTATAACACACACACACACACACACACACACATACACACAGACGGCATGTACAGAGATGTTGCAAGATTTTGGAAATACTTTCTATAAATCAGGTATCTATAATGCATTATAAGTGGCATCATACACTCACTGAGCACTTTATTAGGAACACTACACTAATACTGGGTAGGGCCTCCCTTTGCTCTCAAAACAGCCTCAATTCTTCATGGCATGGATTCCACAAGATGTTTTAAACATTCCTTTGAGATTCTGCTCCATGTTGACATGATTACATTATGCAATTCCTGCAGATTTTTCAGGTGCATTTTCATGCTGCGAATCCCAAAGGTCCCAAAGGTGTTCTATTGGATTCAGATCCAGTGATTGGGAAAGCCACTGAATAACATTGAACTCATTGTCATATTCATGAAACCAGTTTGAGACAACTTCTGCTTTGTGACATGGTGCATCATCACGCTGGAAGTAGCCAGTAGAAGATGGAAAATTGTGGCCATGAAGGGATGTACCTGGTCAGCAACAATACTCAAATAGGCTGTGGCATTCAAGTGATGATTGATTGGTATTAACGGCCCCAAAGTGTACCAAGAAAGCATTCCCCACACCATTACACCACCTCCACCAGCCTGGACTGTTGACATAAGGCATGTTGGGTCCATGGATTCATGCTGTTGGCACCAAATTCTGACCCTACCATCTGTGTGCCTCAGCAGAAATCAAGATTAATCAGACAGGGCTACATTTTTCCAGACATCAACTGTCCAGTTTTGTGAGCCTGTGCCCACTGCAGCCTCAGCTTTCTGTTCTTGGCTGACAGAAGTGAAACCCAATGTGGCTTTCTGCTGTCGTAGCCCATCCACCTCAAGGTTTGACATGTTATATGTTCTGAGATGCTTTTCTGCTCTTCACAAGTTACTGTAGTCTTTCTGTCAACTTGAACTAGTCTGGCCATTCACCACTGGCCTCTCTCATCAACAAGGTGTTTCTGCCTGCAGAACTGCCACTCACTGGATGTTTTTTCTTTATTGCACCATTCGGAGTAAACTCTAGAGACCATTGTGTGTGAAAATACCAGAAGATCAGCAGTTGTGTGATCTCTGTGTCACATGGTTGTTGGTGCCAGATGGGCTGGTTTGAGTATTTCAGATACTGCTGATCTTCTGGGACACAACTGTGTCTAGAGTTTATACAGAATGGTGCAAAAAAGAAAAGAAAAAACATTGAGTGGCAGTTCTGAGAGCAGAAACACCCTTGTTAATGAGAGAAGTCAGAGGAGAATGACCAGACTGGTTTGAGCTGACAGGAAGGCTACGGTAACTCAAATAACCACTCTTTGCAGCCGTGGTGAGCAGAAAAGCATCTCAGAACACACGTCACAACACAACACGTCAAAGCTTGAGGTGGAAGAGCTACAACAGCAGCATTATAAGCGGCCTAGTGAGTGTTAATGCCGTTTGTTTCTAAAGCCGTTCATGACTTCATACCTTTGTATATAGTCCACAAGATGTCTCCAAGATCTAAGGTCTAGTTTCTCTTAAGTGGTTCTTGGTTTTGGTTAAAGTTTTCAGGAGCAATACCTGCCATGGACCAAGTGGACTAAACTGAATGCAGTTTTGATGTTGATCAACAGGAAATGTAGTCAGTTCGTTTTCACAGATCTTCCTTTATTATCGCCGCTAACAAAAAAATGCATAAATAGTGCATGCTAAGATATAAACACTGACGAAAACTCAAACCAGATCAGTTTCTGTTTCTGTTTACAATGTTTTCCTTTGGCTTTGTGACTGCTCCAAACCTCTTTCGTTGTAATCTCGTCAGCTGTAATATATGTTAACCCCCCACACATTCATCCTGATGTCCGTTATACACTGCCTTCTTCAAATCAGTCATGGAGACCAAAAAAAAAAAAAGCTTCTTCCATTTTATTCTTTTCAAGCCATTTCTTGCTACAGGATAAGGATAATGGAAATTGAAAAACAAATTTTCCCCCCACACTCAGAAATGAAGGGAGGTACAAACTTTTATGTAACACTTTCTATGAATCAGCATCAATAATCTATTATAAATGCATTCATAAAGATTTATAAAGTATGCATAATTGTTTATACAGTAAGGCTTGACATAACCTGTATATAACTGTACATAAATGAACATTATCATGCTTTTTTAAAGATTGTTTTAAACCAAAACTAGCAGACAAAAACAAAAGGTACATGGGGAATTGTTTCTATATATCATTTTTGATGAAAATGTGTATTTCGTATGCATTTGTATGCATGTGTGTATTGTTCAAATGCAAGCTAGTGATTCTGGGACTCCTCTCTTTTGGCATTCTTTCTTAATCGAGCTGATCTCACAACTTTATAAACTCTGTGACGAGCATTTATAATGCTTTAATAAGCTGCTATTTGCTGATATTAATGGGAGTTAAATCACAGAGCCGATAAATAGCATCACGTTGTCTTTAAAGTCTGTAAAGAGAGCTTGTAAGTTTTGATTAGATGCTGTGTGAACTCACATTTTCATTTTCATTTAAAGATAATGAGAAGCATTAACAATTACGGAAGCATGCTTTTAGTTTACGTATAGCATTATGCGAATGAACATGCACATAACATTTGTTATGAAGCTTTACAGCGTTGGTCTTACCAGTAATGCTCGGAATAGGTAATATATGTATTATAATTTATGATGTCAGTTTGTGCTATGAAGCCTTATACTAAACATTTTATGTACTCTACATCAATGTACAGTTATAGAGGTTTATTTCAAGTCTTATGAAGCATTAGGAATACATTTTAGATCATTATGAATGCATTTGACACACCTAATTCATAAAAAGGGTTACCCAAAAGTTTGTACCTCCCTTCATTTCTGTGTGTGGGGGGGAAAAGGGAAAATGTACTTCTATTTTATGTTCCATTATCCTTAGCCTGCAACATGCAATGGCTTGAAAAGTACAACACAGAAGAAGCTTTTAGCTCAATTTGAAAAAGGCACTGTATAAAATCTGACAGACTAATAACAGATGTCAAGAAGAATGTGTGGGGGTTAATATATTACATCTGAAAAGATTGGTTTGGGTTGAAGAAGGAGGGTTGGGGCTGATATAAAGGAAAAGGAAACAAACAAAGATAGAAACTGATTTTGTTTGATTTTTCTACACTATTGATATGTTAGCTATTTACACGTTTCTGTTACTAATGATAACAAAGGAACGTCTGTGAAACCTAATGCATACAGTCTTCTCTGAAAGTATCGGAACAGCAAGGCTAGTCCTTTTTTCGCTATACACTGAAGACATTTGGGTTTGCGTTAATCAGTAGATTAATATGAGACGATAGATCAGGATTTTAATTTCCTGATATTTACGCCTAGTTGTGTTACACAACTTACAACATGGCTCTTTTTGTTTGAACCCACCCATTTTTCGAGTGATCAAAATTATTGGAACATGTGACTGACAGGTGTTTCTTGTTGCTCAGGTGTGCCCTGTTTGATTGTTTAAACAATTAATTGCTCTGAATGTCTACTCTTGGTTTGAGCCCTGGGTTTTGCCTGTGAAGATTGCATTTGTTGTTTAAAAGGATAAACCAACATGAAGAACAGAGAGCTGTCAATGGGAGAAAAGCTGAGAAAAGAGGGCCATTGCACAAGCATTGGGAATAGCCAGTACAACAATTTGGAAAGTCCTGAAAAACAAAGAAACCACTGGTGTACTAACAAACAGACTTCGAACAGGTTGGCCAAGGAATACAATGGCAGTTGATGACCTGTGAAGAAAACCACATAAACAACAGTCTGTGACATCACCAACAGCCTCCACAGGGCACAGATGAAGGTATCACAATCCGTTGTTCAAAGAAGACTTTTTGAGAGCAGAAATAGAGTCTTCACAGTGCTATGAACCCTTCGCAGGCAAAACCCAGGGCCCAAACCAAAAATAGACATTCTATTAATGGTTTAATCAGTCAATCTAACAGGGCACACCTGGGCAACAAGAAACACTTGTCAGTCACATGTTCCAATATTTTTGATCACTTGAAAAATGGGTGGGTTCAAATAAAAGGTGTCATGCTGTAAGTTGTTTAACACATTTAGATCAGGAAATGAAAGCTGAAGTTCTGATCTATCGTCTCGTATTCGTCATTTGATCTCAAACCCAAATGTTTTCAGTGTAGAGCAAAAACAAAAAAGAAAAAAAATTGAAAAAAGAATTGGCCTTGCTGCTCCAATACTTTCAGAGGAGGTGGTATATAATTCGTACTATATGTATTCCCATTTTCTGAAAAGCTACTGCTAAACCGTAATTCAAAAACAGAAATATAGGAAGCAAATCTAGTCAACATTTTCAAAGTAGCTATTGCACATGGACTCTTAAGGTTTAAACAATCAGGAGAAACTTGCTCTGAGATGTGGAGACATCAGGTGGACTGAGCAAACTGGCAATACACAATGGTATGACGTAATGAGAGGCTTTAGAAACACATAACTAAACCTTAAAATAGATTTTGGAGGCAAACACTGTGCTAATAATGGTGCTTTTTATTTAGCAGCAGTCAGTAACCCTGCAGTGGCATTTTGGACAACTCATAAGGTGCTGCAAATGCCACTGACTGACGCTCACATCAATTACAGTAATCTAAGAGAGACATTAAAGAAGCCCACACTGTTTCGTTTTCTCCAAGCCACAAAAGGAAGGAATGGTTTTTATTAAGGGATTGATTTTGTTTTCTTGTCTGATTCTAGACATTATTTAAAAAGATTTTTACACTAAGATTTTTATAAGAGCAATTTTCAAAGGCAGGTGGAATTACTTCAAAGCTGGTTTGAATACGTTGTTGGATATCCCATTTTTAAATTTCTCACGAATGATAGATGAAACTCCTTATGGAGTCACAGTAAACGGGTTTCCAAAGAAGATAACATCATCATCATCATCAGCAGCAGCAGCAGCAGCAGCATAACAATGAAAGAATATATTAGAAGGTATTAGTAGCAGAAGAGGAAATCAAATTAGCTGAAACGCCTACACAATAATGTTCACGAGTGTGTTATTATCTTCAGTCAAATGTGTTACTGACATCCATTAAACCCAATTTATTCCATGGCACTGCTGAAATCTCGATACTGATTTACTCAGAAGGTGTCGATTTATTTTCTATAACATTTTATATTAATGCACTTGTTCTAATATGTTATTGTTTCTATAGTAACAACATAGACAGGGACTTGTATGGCAGACATGTTGCGTGAATGCATTTTTAAAAAATGCGTATAATTACTGGTGAAGTTTTGAGGAGACATTTATTTACCATTCATGGAAAGAGTCTCCAGTGTCAACGCTTCATCACAGTCAGAGGAAAAAGTGTAACTTTTTTCAACACAGGAAACAGAGGAGTTTGCGATTTACAGTTTCTCAGTAACATGACAGGCTGCATATTTTTGTCTTAATAACTTCAAGAGAGAAAAGAAAACAAGGAAGAAAGGAAAAGGAATAAAAGGAGGTCGGCGAGAGAACATGCCACTGTAACACAAGTTATAACAGGAACTTGTTTTGTACGCATTTCATAACATTAAATGTTACTATAAATAGGAGGGAAAAAAAGTAAATTCTTTATCTCATTCTTAACAAAACACTTCTGTTACTGGAAATGAATCAACTTCAGGGTGATAACAGTAACTCTGCTTCGCTCTGGACCACATCACACCACCCTGTCAAGTCAAGTCAAGTGGCTTTTATTGTCATTTCAACCATATACAGCTAGTTAGTACACAGTGAATCGAAACAACGTTCCTCCAGGACCAAGGTGCTGCATAAAACAAACACAGAACTACAGGAGACTACACATATTTACATAAAGTGCACAGGGCAAACGTGCAGATGGCACAAGACAGTACAAAACTACCAAAACAAGACAATGGGGACAGTAAGTTACAGTGCGGCGCCGGCTAGTACACGGTTCTAGTATAAAGTGAATCATATGACGCTAGTGCAAGAGAATATAAGTTGCTGTAAATGGAAACATAAGGAGTAGCAGCCGAGTAGAGAGTATAAAGATAATATACAATATATAATTAATATTCGTAGCAGCAGAAACTGAACACGGAGATGTGCAAACATTGCAAGGAGGATGGGGTGATGCTCAGTTGTGCGAAGAGTTTATGTGGGGGTGTGTGGGGTCATCCACAATGCTGGTGGCTTTGCGGATACAGCGTGTGGTGTAAATGTCTGTGATGGAGGTGTCATTGATTACTTTCCTATAAAAGAATACCCCAAGTGATTTATTTGTTACACGTCACAGTCACAGGTACGAGAATCATGTGACTTGATTGATTATAACTCAAACGACTACAATGTGCACTAATTGAGAATCATGTGACTTGATTGATTGTAACTCAAACGACTACAATGTGCACTAATTGAGAATCATGTGACTTGATTGATTGTAACTCAAACGACTACAATGTGCACTAATTTTTTCGGAATTTAGGGAATATTTCCTCAATTCCGAAAGAATTAGTGCCCATTGTTGTAGTTTGAGTTATAATCAATCAAGTCACATGATTCTCATACAAAGTCACATGCTTTGATTTGCAACAGTCTACACTACTCAAGTCTTAATTGAGCTAGGATTCATACCTTTTCACAGCTTCATTCACACGAAATGAAATCCAAACACACTGCTTTCGTGTTTTAGGAGACCTGAGCATTTGAAATCTTAGGTGCCAAATTACACTTTTTTTATTTCACCTGGAAGTTTACTTTTTAAAGCTGCAGTAAATGTGCCAGTGACTAAACAGGTAGTAATGCCAGACATATACATTAAATTTCCGGGATGAAAAGCCCTGAGTGACATCAAAGGTGACGTCAGAGGTTTCATCTTTTAAACAGGAAAACAGGCCGTGTTGAGTGATTGAAAGCTTCGGAGCATGTCTGGTTAAAAATAGGATGGAAGAAACAGAATATCAGATGCAACACTCTCTGTAATACTCTGAGCAGGAGGTTCACAAATTCAACTCTTATTAAATGTACATCAAAGTATCCTTCAGTAGAGAAAGCAAATTTAAGCACTTAAAATTATTTTTATGAACCAGAGATGTACCTTTCCCTCATCCTGTTGTTTCAAGGAAGATACAAAAGTGCTTGAAAATGTCCTAAAGAGTTCTAGGTAAACAATAAAACACTTCGAGACATACTGTTATAGAAAAGTAACCAAAAATGGGGTGACCACTACAAACTGCTAATGAAAAAAAAAAAAACTTTTGCCCCATGAGTAGGGTTGCCAGGTTGTGTGCCAATACAATGTACGCATATTGCAGATACTGCAAAACAGAAATGTGTGCGCACCACGGTTAACTTTTTATTTTTGAGTCAAATTCTAAGAAAAAGTAGACACCTTGTCCACCTTGTATACCTTTGGGCTAGCCTTAAAATTTTTTGTGCAGTTAGGGTGGGGAACCTGGCAACCCTGTGCATGAGCATACATCTAGGCTGCATCACTTGACACAAACGCCTAGTCTGAATTTTTCTGGAAAAAAAAACCCCTAATACTCAGCCTACTATTCGTATCTGTATTTGTATTTGTTTAGGACATATTATGTATTCAATTCAAATAATGCTTTTATCCCGGATGTAGAATCAGCACATTATAAATGCAGACGTAGGCATGCACTAGGTTAACATTCAGAGTATAGTTTCACCTATACTCAGGAATTCATTCATAAGCCTTATTTCTACAGGGAACTGAAGCCTTTTCATTCTAGACCACTATAAGTGAATCTATCTATCTATCTATCTATCTATCTATCTATCTATCTATCTATGTGTGATCTATCTATACAATAAAATATACACAATGCATATAATAACAGCACAACAAATACTGAAATGTTATACAATTCAATTCAACACATACAATTCTCTCAGAATGTAAATGAATCACATATGACTAACTACAAGGCAAATGAACATACAGTAACTGAGGAAGACTAATTTATTGATGATCTAGGAGTGAACCTATACATGCGTCAATAATTTAAGGTGTCAGGATATTATGCAATCCTCTCTTCCTTTTAGTCATTACAGTCGGATGAACTAATGAGACACAGGCTTTCTGCCTTCATGATCTCCTTTTCAGCAGGTGGGACCTCCTCCGGCGCAGGCTGAGGTGCTGACATTTTGTCTCCTTCCCCGGTGGTCTGCTGCTGCTGATCGTAATTAAATTTAAGGGTAATGACAATGTTTTGCACATGTTTCTGACAGCTAAATGTCACTGTGTTCTGCTGCTTCTGGTTAACCACACCCTGTCTCTTTATTGATCTTTTATAGATCTAGACTGCTCATTAAATATTTAATAAGGCACTCCAATATGAATGATGTGATGTCAGAATTGAAATAATTAAACCATTTATCACGTATGAACTGGCAGTCTGAATAAAATAAGCTTTATGTAACACATAACTAATCATTTTATTGTAAGAATTTAGGTGCAGCTGCTTGTGTATATATTGCATTTACTTCCATTTTTATATATATATATATCCAAAAAACATATTTTCAATCTATTGAATAACTTTTATAATTTCCCTAATTGCGTAATTGCATAAAAACTTTTTTTTAATCTAACTCATATATAAGAATCAATTTGTAATGATCTTTTTCTTAATTTTATAAGAAAATATACATCCAAATTTGTCTAAACCAATTACTAACGATATAACACTCAAAAATATTAGACCAAATTGGGGTCTTAAAGGATTATAATAGCTGTAGCTGATCTTATACTGACCATTGACTTTAATTTTATAGGGCATTGAATAAAACGTGAAGAAGCATAATTCCCTGATGGAGATTTTAACTAAGGCTAATATGCTAATCAGCGTCTCATCCTTCTTTCTCTCTAAAAGGTCCCTGTTGAGGTTTCCATCTCCAAAAGTCCATTGAGATTTACATTCACTTCCATTATCTTGTCATTTAAAAAGGATTAAACATTGGTGTCTAATGTTAAAGAAGTGTAATGGCTTATAATAATCTCTAAGCTAATTAACATGAGTGGGCTCTAAGCACCCGGACGCTGCGGTTTGAATGAGCCGTAGTTCCTAAATGGCTTCATGGCTGATATGATAAAAAAAGGTTTTATGTAAAATATAGTAATTCAGTCCGCTAATCAAGAGCGTGAATTGTGGTAAACAACCTTTGCTTTGGGAATCACTGTCATTTAATTTGTTTGCATAGCCTAAAAATGTCAATGCTAACATCAAAAACGAATATTTGTACATATACAGTATAGTGTCATGCAAATGCAGAAGTTCATACTGTATATAAAGTGGCAAATATATGTTTTCATGTACTTTCATTTAATGTTCTTGATGTTTTATAGATTTTCAGAGCCTCAGAATGTGGTAAAATGTCAGAAGATATGTTCGAAAGAATAAAACTTGACGTGTTTTGAGGCAAGTATGTAATATTTGCCTTATGCCTTTTGCAAGATGCTACGTGTTGGTCATTAGCTTGCACTGCTTGCTACATATATTAGCTCCAGTGCTAACTGGTTATTAGAGAAGTGGTAGATTTGCCCTTTCCCCCAAACATTTGCTTTAACATATCTAGAATAAACAACTCCTGAGACATATGTTTACTCTGAATCCTAAATCTTGCCTCTTTTTAATAATTTAGGTTCTTAGGTTATTAGATTAAGGTTCAAACCACAGGTCCCTTTAGTTTTATGTGAAATTAATTGCAATAACAGCAACCTGATTTTGAAACGTTTGAAAAGATGAAAAGTGGCTGGCTTCACGTGTCTCAGAGGAAGTATATGCTAGCCTTCGCTCTTCCCATTTGGTAATAGCGCAGCGCTAGCTAGGCTTGAATTGGCAAATGACAAAATTAGGGGAAATGGGGGTTGACAAGATTAAGAATTCTGTTAGCTCAAAAATTAATCAATACCTTCTGACCAATCAGATTTGAGTATTGAATAGTGTTGAGGTATAATAATTTATAGGTAGTAGGTAATGAATACAGCTGTTATTTGGCAACAGTAGTAGCTTATTAGTGCTTTTGTATTGTGTATTATATTGTGTATTGTGTTATATGAAATTGAAATCTACTTGAATGTCCTGTTTAAACACTGATTGTTCCATTTTTTTTCTGTTTTAATACCATATTTTCTTAGAGTCAAAAAAGGTGATAGGTAAAGCTGACTGAGGTGTCTGTAAGGGTTCAAGATGCTACCATTTTTTGTAAGACTGTAGAGATTTATTCTGAACAATTACAATTGTATAGGAGATCATGTGGACCAGCCACCTGAATTTAAACTCATCCAAATCTCAACATTAAAATTCTTAGTCAAAAATTTGTCCAAGGATGAACCCTAACCTAACACAGACAAAGCAGCATCATGGAAATGAGTTCATGCTAACCAGTTCTTACCTACTTTCACCGATAATGAAATTTTGTTGCATTCTGGATTGAGTAGGTATCTAAATATCAACAATACTAAACCTTTTTTTATATTTCTGTTACAAAAAAAAAAAGAATGAAAAAGAAATTACACCAAAACAGAATGAAGAATTTTGTTTGAGATAATAAACCAGTCACACTTAGGGCATCTAAACCCCATAGCTGTATGGCATTATTTCCCCGAATAGACTCTGTGGATGTGACACAATGCTCCCAAACTGCCCACATTAAGGACAGGTCTTCAAAACTCACGGCACACAGAATGATGTCAATCATTAGGTCTTTCACACAGCCGGTGGGGAGGTGGGGGATGTGTGTGTGTGTGTGTGAGGGGAGGTGTAGTGGGGCATAGAGGGCTAATAAAGTCATCATCCTGCCCAAATTGGTTGACACCCTCATTAGAAATAGGGTCCTGCACTTATGGCCTGCACAGTGCTATGCTCCCAACAATCAGGAATGGTATTTCCATTTTTCTACTTTAAATTGAAAGAAAATGAAGAATATTCCCTAGAGTGTAATCTCAACAGCTAATCATGTGAAATATTTCAATGAACAATATACAGAGATGTTATTGAAGCTTTTATTACTATTAATGTATATATATAAAAGTTTGTGAACACATGACCATCACATTTATATGTGGTTTTTGAACATCCCATTTCAGATTTAGTCCCCCTTTGTTGTTGTAATAACCTTCACTCTTCTGGGAAGGTTTTCCACTAGATTTTGGAGCGTGGCTGTGGGGATTTGTCCATTCAGCCACAAAAGCATTAGTGAGGTCAGGCACTGATGTCAGACAAGAAGACCTGGGGCGCAGTCAGCATTCCAATTCATCCCAAAGGTGTTCAGTGGGGTTGAGGTCAGGGCTCTGTGCAGGACACTCGAGTTCCTCCACACCAACTTTGACAAGCCATTGCTTCATGGAGCTCAGTTTGTGCACAGGTGCCTTGTCATGCTGGAACATATTTGGGCCTCTTAGTTCCAGTGAAGGTAAAATTGTAAGATATCTTATGTAATTGCGTGCTTCCAACTTTGTGGCAACAGTTTGGGGAAGACCAACATATGGGTGTGATGGTCAGTTTTCCACAAACTTTTGGCCATATGGTGTGTGTGCATGTTTGTGTGTGTGTGTATGTATGTATGTATGTATATATATATATATACTGTCAGGTCCGGAAGTATTTGGACAATGACAGAGTTTTATGCTTTGCCAGGCGTCACTGCAGCCACCTTCAGTTGCTGCTTGTTTGTGGGTCTTTCTGCCTCCAGTCTTGTCTTCAGTAAGTGAAAAGCAGCTCTATTGGGTTGAGATCAGGCGACTGACTTGGCCATTGAAGAATATTCCATTTCTTTGCCTTCAAAAAGTCTTGAGTTGCTTTCGCAGTATGTTTGGGGTCATTATCCACCTGCACTGTGAAGTGGCGTCCTATCAGTTTTGTAGCATTTGGTTGAATGTGAGCAGAGAGTATAGCCCTATACACCTCAGAATTCATCTTGTTACTTCATGACACATGATGTGGTATACTTTGGATCATGAGCTGTTCCTTTCTTTCACCACAGTTTTCTCTTCCCATCATTCTGGTACAAGTTAATCTTGGTTTCATCAGTCCAAAGAATCTTATTCCAGAACATGGGAGGCTTTTTTAGATGTTTTCTGGCAAAGTCTAATCTGCCTTTCCTGTTCTTGAATGTTACCAGTGGTTTGCACCTTGTTGTAAACCCTCTGTATTTACATTCATGAAGGCGTCTCTTGATTGTAGATTTTGACAGTGATACGCCTACCTTCTCCAGAGTATTCTTGACATCTGCTGATGTTGTGAAGTAGTTTTTCTTCACCAAGGAAAGGATTCTGCGATCATCCACTTTAGTTGTCTTCCGTGGTCTTCCAGGCCTTTCGATGTTGTTGAGCTCAACAGTGCTTTCTTTCTTTTTAAGAATGTACCCAACTGTTGATTTGGCCACACCTAAGGTTTTTGCTATCTCTCTTATAGATTTATGTTGTTTTTTCAGCCTAATGATGACTTCATATTGGTAGCTCCAGTCGAACAGCTGCCAAATGCCAACTCAACACCTGATATCAACTCCAGACCTTTAATCTGCTTCATTTGTCTTGAAGTAATGATGGAATGGACCACACCTGGTCAATTAACTTCTTGTCAGTCAATTGTCCAAATACCTTTGAGCCCCTGAAAATTGAGATACTTTTTTGAAAATGGCTGTAATTCCTAAATGGTAAATGCCATATTTCTGTGGAACCTCTTAAAATAAAGCTGAAAGTCTACACGTCGATCACATCTTGATTGTTTTATTTAAAATCTATTGTGGTGGTGTATAAAGGCAAAATCACAAAAACTCTGCCACACCTGCTCATTCAAGGAATTATCCAATCAGCCAATCAAATGGCAGAAGCGTACAGGCCAAGAGCTGCAATTAATCTTCACATCAAACATCAGAATGGGGTCAAATGTGATCTCAGTGAGTTTGACCACGGCATGGTTGTTGGTGCCAGACAGGCTGGTTTGATTATTTCAGAAGCTTCTGATCTCCTGAATTTTTCTCACACAACAGTCTCTAGAATTTACACAGAATCAAAAAAAAAAAATCCAGTCAGCAGTGGTTCTGCAGGCAGAAATGCTTTGTTGATAAGAGAGGTCAGAGGAAAGTGATCACAACCGGTGAGCAGAAAAGCATATCGGAATGCACAACAAGCTGAATCTTAAGCAGGATGGCCTACAACAGCAGAAGACCAGATCGGCTTCCACTCCTGTCAGCCAAGAGCAGGAATCTGAGGCTACAGTGTGCACAGGATCACCCAATCTGGAAAGTTTCATCAAGAAAGGAATAAGACCTGCCATTTGGAAGACGTTTCCATGAGCCTGTGACTGTGTCAATTCATTTCTTGAGAAGAATGTAAAAGTGAGACTGGCGGTGACAATGACAACACATTTGAGTGTAGCACATCAGTCCCATTAACAGCCAATACCCACTTTCATCTATCCCAGCTTTACGCTTGCTTTTTGTTGAGTCTTTGCTGTGCTATGCCAGCTTTTGTATTCGATTTTCAGCTGAATGCCAGCTCTTGAAGTTTTATACTCCAATTTTATGCTAGTTTATATAGATACAATTTTGCATACAAGCACTAAACTTGACTATACTTGCCATATATTATATCCAATTAGCAGAAATCTGTTCCACACACGCGCACACACACACACACACACACACATTTATATAATATATATATATATATATATATATATATATATATATATATATATATATATATATATGAATTACCTCATAGTTACGATCTGTAAATACCGGATAATTCTGCCTTTATAGCTGTAGGGTGAGTGACATTTTTTTTTTGGAAAACGTCATTTTGATTTAGCTGGCATGAAAGTGAATATATTGTATTTTTCATTTGTCTTTGTTTGGAATAGGGAAGGTACTCTTGCAATCTTTTGTTTATTATTTAGGTAATACTCACACCAACGCTAATTCTCTGGCAGCAAGCTTCTTTCTGACGTTTTATGATTTTTAATACACTTATTTATTTTTGTTGCAACCCTCGCCTCCCACCGAAAAACTTCATGTTGTCTCAGGGAGTTTTTCCTTGCCACTCTTACCTCTGGCTTGCTAATTAGGGAATGAATCTACATTGGGATTTCTGTAAAGCTGCTTCGTGAAAATGTCTAATGCTAAAAGTGCTGTAGAAATAAAACTGGATTGAATAATTGTGAGGGTGCGAGTCGTTTTGGAACCAGCATACTGCAGAACAAAATACAGTAATTAAGATAACATATATTAGAAGAAAAATATTGCGTTAGAATAAACTTATACAGAGTTCCTATAGTATGTATAAGCTCAAAATATCACTTACTGCATGAGTTTATTTTATACATTAACGTTTGATTATTTTCATGAAGGATGTCACTGATTCCAATATTCGCTGTACAGAGAGAATTGCTAATGAATTACGTCCAATTAGCAGAAGTCTGTTCCATTTGCATCAGTCAAACGCATGCTGTGCTTGCCTTTTTTGAAACCTATTAGCACAGGGAGAGCCCTTCAATTTTCTTTGAAGAACAATCAACCAATCAAAATGGCACACAATTGAAGCCAAGTGCGACTCTTGTCTGAGCTCGTACACCGCCCTGGGGAACTTCAGCTACATGAGCTCAGATCTGACCACAAATGAGCAGCGGGACAGCCGTGATGAAGAGACTGAAAGGACAGAGAAATGGAGAGGAGGGAAATTTTCCACAGGGATAAGACTCACTTGGATCAGTGAGATGAGACTGATCAGAGATACAATGAGGCACGACTGACCGCAAACGAAGGACAAAGTGAGCAGGGTAGCAATCATTTAAAACACAATTTACTAAATCCACCATGAACAACTTGCATATTAATCTTCATAATTAACATGTCAGTTTCAGTGCTGTCCAAGATTTATTGAGTCGACTTTATTTGAAATCGACATGATGGTCTATTTTCACTTCAGTTGACGGTTTCCTACATTACCCTACATTACCAGCTACCTTGCCCTTGCTTCATCTCTTCCTAAAGACATTAAGGGCATTATCAATCCCATAATCCCCCTTTCCCTCTCCCAAACTTTGTAGTATAGTATCTTACTATAGAAATGGTTCTGTACATCACAGACACACTGTCTACACTTCTTTGCCTTTGTTTTACGGAAATTTATTAGATTTATAGTTTCAAGTTTCAAGTTTATTTGTCATATATACAAGTGTCAGTGACAATGTACATTGAAATGCTTTTTGTGAGGCTTAGGCAGTCTACAGCAGTACAATAATAACAACAGAAATAAATAATAAAGGGGCAATCAAGACAGAAATTTAAGAGACAGAAATGTAGAATAATGATTACAACAGATTCAAAATACAATACAATAACAATAAAAAGTAAAGGTGCACAGGTGCAAGGTTGAGGTGGAGATTTTGCTTTGAGGAAGTGAATGTAGTTGTGCAAAGTATGTAAGATTCAAAAAAGACATGATGTTTTGTAGTCTTTGATATGATATGAAGGGGGATAATAGTGCAGTTTTAGAGACAATTTTTACAGTTTATTAAGGGTTCTGATAGCCTGCGGGTAGAAGCTGTTTTTCAGCCTGCTGGTTCTGGACTGAATGCTCCGGTATCGCCTGCCTGATGGCAGTTTGATAAACAGACTGTGTGCTGGGTAACTAGGGTCAGTTGTGATTTTTCGGGCCTTCCTCAGACATCACAGATGAAAGATGTCCTGAAGGGATGGAAGTTTGTTTCCAATGATACCTTCAGCTGTTCTCACAACTCTCTGAAGGGCCTTGCGGTCGAGGAGTGAGCAGTTGCCGTACCATACAGTAAGGCACCCCGTCAGGATGCTCTCAATGGTACATCTGTAGAAGTTTGTAAGGATATTGGGAGGGAGACCAGAGCTTTGAGCTTCCGTAGGAAATAGAGCCGCCGGCGTGCAGATTTAACTACTGATATGGCGTGCAGAGACCAGGACAGGTCGTCGGAGAGGTGCACACCAAGGAACTTGATGTTCTTAACTCTTTCCACTGCAGAACTGTTGATGTATAAGGGGGCGTGGATGACCTCCTGTGTCCTCCTGTAGTCCACAATCATCTCTTTGGTTTTGCTGACGTTGAGGCAGAGGTTGTTGTCATTGCACCACTGTGATAGTGCTCTCACCTCATCTCTGTAGGCCGCCTCATCTCCATTGGTGATGAGACCCAGGATTGATGTGTCGTCAGCAAATTTAAAGATGATGTTGGAACTGTGTTTGGCAGCACAGTCGTGTGTGAACAGAGCGTATAGGAGGGGGCTGAGAACACACCCTGTGGGGCTCCTGTGCTCAGGGTAAGTGTGGATGAGAAATGGTTACCAATTCTCACCACTTGGGGTCTGAAGGTCAGAAAGTCCATTATCCAGTTGCAGAGATGAGAGTTCAGTCCTAAATCTCTGAGCTTTGTGATGAGTTTTGATGGGATGATGGTGTTAAACGCAGAGCTGTAATCAATAAACAGCATCCGCACATAAGTGTTTTTCTTGTCCAAGTGTGTGAGGGCATTGTGAACGGTTAGCGCAATGGTGTCATCAGTCGATCTATTTTTCCTATATGCAAACTGGAGAGGGTCCATGGTGTCTGGCAAGAGGGAACAGATGTGGTCTTTAATGAGCCGCTCAAAACACTTCATGACGATAGAGGTCAGTGCCACAGGTCGGTAGTCATTCAGGCAGGTGACAACAGACTTCTTAGGGACAGGGACAATGGTGGTTTTCTTAAAGCAGGTGGGAATCAAAGACAGTCTAAGGGAGAGATTGAAGATGTCTGTAAGCACCTCCGCTAGCTGGTTGGCACACGATCTGAGGACACGGCCATGAACACCATCAGGACCAGGTGCTTTGCGTGGGTTGACCGCTCTAAGTGATCTGGATACGTCAGGCAAGGAGTAGGTAAGAGAACAGCTGTTATTATCTGGTGGCAGTTTCACTGCAGGTAAGGTGTTGCTATCCTCAAACCGTGCGTAGAAGACATTCAGTTCATCTGGCAGAGAGGCAGACAGATCCATGTTGTACGTTTTTTCATCCTTATCTCCGCTGTGGTCCGTGATTGAGTGTAAGCCGTTCCACAAGAGCTTGAGATTAGATCCCTGAAAGTTTTCCACCATCTTGTCTTTATAGGCTTTGAATTATTATATTATATTATATATTATTATATCTGAATAAAATAAGATCTTTGGGGCTGCGGAGCCTAATCTGACAGTCCCATTAACTGTCCTGTCCTTTGCTCCTCTCCTGAGAATGGAACAGTGTGATTCCTGCCCCAATTAGTGCTTGTTGCAGTTCCCAGTTTGAGCACCAGATGCAATAATAACACAATGACACTAAATTGAGTGGTGAGCACACTGCCTCACAATTGCGCAAAATGTGTAAATACGAACAAGTCAGTGGAACATCAATTTAAATCTCTCAAATAGCAACATTTTTTAAATTGTTGGTGACTCTAAAAAAGGTAATTAGTATTTCAGCAGAAAAGTATGTTGTTGTGAATCAGGACTTTATGAAGATTAACATTTGTTGAACAGCTGAAAAATGGTACCCATGTGGTTTCAATAAATAGTTCTTTATCTCATTCTTGATCACGCAGCTATTATTCTCATGAGGTCACATGTTTGAGTTCACATGTACAGTATAACATGATGAAATTCACCATCACGTGTTCACATATTATTCACATAATAATCACATTTGGAAAAACTTATGATCACATGAAATAAATATGATTTTTCCATAACAGGTATCCCATTCATCTCATGTGCCCACTTTCAACTCACAAATTCACAATTTTTTCCATCTTATATTATTTTCAGAAGAAAACAAAGTACGTAATATAAAAGTTTGGTGAATGTTATCTAATATGTCATCTCACGACCTGATTATCTAATGAAAAATCACTTTTGTGACTTTTGTGACATTGGAGGCACAGTCTAAATTACAGAAGCAGACTTTAGGCAGTAATCTGCATATCATTAACCTCAAATGAATCAGTAATTGTGGCAATTTCATTCTAGAGTGAAGAGATTAGTGAAAATTATAGAAACATTTTAAGCTGAGCTGTTTCTTTTATTGCCTTCCATGCTAGGATGAATCAATATTGAAGTAGTCTGATATTACCATACTTCTGCTAATGTGCATCTGCTGTGTAACGTGGTCTCATTTGGGGTGTCAGCCATTTTGAAAATCTTAAACTGCAGCAGCTTATGATGGCTCCTCCTCTTCTGCCATGCGAAGCTCAAACTAGCCCACACTAACACATATAAAAGTGAAAAGGCTGTATTTTTGTTTTGGCCACACTGTTTCCCAAAAGCTACCCATCCACAATAAAAACAGCATGCACCCTATCTGTCTGACTGATGACCTTTACGTTATTTTGAATCAGTAAATTCTGCCATCATGGAGATCACCTGACAATCATACATCATGAGATGCATTATACACGTGTTAGTAGTATCGAGAGAAAAGGAAGCAAACAAACGGGAAAAAAAATCATTCCTGTTTTCTAATGAATATGCAAATTTGTGTATTGGCAGTTTTTAAAGCCGAAATTCCCAAACTATGTCCAGCGACCCCATATGGAGTCGCTTGATTTACAAATGTGGTCACAATCTCCTATTTTGAATTAGTCGTTTATTTTACCGATCAATATTACAGACATCACTCTACCTATGAAGATGGAGTTTGTGTGCTGATGTTTTGAAATGTCACTAGGAGTCATATTCAAATAACCCATATGTAAATTAAGAGTGTGCATGATACTTTAGTGTTTTATTTTTCACTATTCTGACACTAGCGTAAGAGTTCGGCAATAAAAATGAACCAGTTTCTCCATCCATCTACCGCTGCTAGTTCTTCAAAAACATTGTGTGACTTGGACTCAGTGGAACAACAAAAGTCAAGAAAAAAAACGTGGAAATATGCTGAAACATTTTTTGAATATGGATGTATGAGTTTTAAATTATGTATCCAGAATAAAACAAAGGTAAGGTGGGGTCAGGACTTGGGGTCGCAGATGTCCATTTGGGTTAATCTGCCCAAACAGTTTCTGTTGTAGAGCCTCCTATGGCAGTTGCTCATATCTGTACAATGTTACATGCATGAATCCAGTCTATACTAAATGTTTTAATGGTATAGTACTGGATAAAATTATTAATACTGCAGTAGATCAAAACAGCCACACATCCTTGTGGTTACGTTACAGACGGCTGGTCCTGGTGTCTGGTTACTATCTTTATTTAGAAACCATGTGGCTCCTGCAAATATATAGACACGTGTACTGTAGTCTTTGACCTGCTGTGAAGTTCTATGTACTGTAGTTCTCATTAGACAGGGACTTTCAACATCCGTTTTGATTGCTAGAAACCATAACTTATTCCAGTGATACCTCCTGAATATACAGTAACAGTGCTGTAGTAGATGGAACAAGCTCACAATCATGGTAAGAACAATCCTGCAGTCACCATATGCTTTTCTTGAGCTAAACTCTGCTTTAAATGGGGAAAGCAAACTTGATATAGAGTTTAAATTTAAAACTCTTACTCTTCAAATAAGTGCTATATTGCATGTCTGAGATATAAAAGTCATAAAGGTCATTCTGAGACTTTTTAGGTTGATGGTGCTCTGCTATAAGTAGTGATAAAAATTCTTTCAAAACCTCTTACTAAGAAACTCTTGACCCTGGTGCAGCAAGCACTGAATTGCTCACGGGCTGTTTAAGTAATCAGTTGCGAGTAGATTTACTGCGCCTTTGTTTAAGATCATGCTATTTTTACTGTGTGTTTATATTCTCGCTGTTGCATTAAGTTCTAAGAAAAGGTACAAACTCTGACTCGGCTTCTAACATTAACCTTAATTCCTTTTAACGCAAACTGAGAGTCGGGCAAATAGTTACAAATTTGCAAGTGTGAGGACGTGCAATTAAAAAATAGAAACCATAGAAAAAATCTGAAACCAGAAATCTGTTTCATGAGATGGACTGCAAGAAACAGTTTTGGTGTAAACTTTTCTTAACACAAACCTCAGAAAAATCAATGAAATAAATGATGATAAATGATCACTTCAACTTCAGGACACAACACTTGCAAAATTTTTGACATCAAACCTGAACAAATTAATGCCTCAGCTTGACCAACTGCTGCATGGGTGTTTGTGTAGACGTTAGCAAATGACCCAAGAACTGACACCATATTACACATTCAATATTTAAATGCATTAAAATAACATAGACCTTAGAATGTTTGATTTACATTTATACAGTGTATACATTTAATACTCTGTGGGTCCCAGGAGGACTAGACATTAGGCCACGGTGCTCTCACTCCCACAGCCATGGTTCGATTCCAGGACAGGGAACCGACCCCAGCCACTTGCGCAAGACAGTGTACTTCCAGTGCCGGTCCCAAGCCCAGATAAAATTAGGGAGGGTTGCATCAGGAAAAGCATCTGGTGTAAAAACTGTTCCAAATATGATTTGGCAATTACTGATGCTCAGTAAAACTTACCAGCTAATTTCCTTAGAAAACTGCACAAATTGTACCTGAGACTAATATTTTCTTTAAAGCAAAGGGGTGTGTGTGTGTGTGTGTGTGTGTGTGTGTGTGTGTGTGTGTGTTTCAATTTCAAGGGTTTCAATTTTTTTGTTGAATAACCCGGAAAATTATGAGAACTCACCTGCTAAGATATTCGTTTGCACAAAATGTACCATAATGGTGAGAAATATTTATTTCTTTATTTGTATTGGATGCACCAATCCCATATTTTTTATTTTTAGAACAACATCAGAGCATTTGAGTAGCATGCAGTGTTCACTGATGTGCAGTAATGACTTTGTTTCTGCTTTAATAAGTAAAAAGATGTTTTTCTATTTCAGGAAGAGATATGCAACAATGTACTACTCTTTGTTTCTTTTCTCTTTTTTTTTTTTTAAATTTTCTTTAACACTGCAGGCAAAACCAGGTCTAATGGTGGATGGACGACGCTTCACCTGGCTAGTTACTTTGGCCAGAAAGATATCGTTGAAGAACTGTTAAAGGTAAGAGACGTGATTTGAAAATGTGAAACAGTGAGTGGTACAGTATTGCTATTTTCCACAACTCTGTGTGTGAAGAGTGGAGTGGAGGTGAACACGCAGAATGATGTCGGGGACACGTCTCTACACATTGCAGCCCTCTGCGGTAGAAAGGTGGGCGCTTCTCACACTGCTTCATTTATTTCACCTCTCTCTCTCACACACTCACACACACACACACAGTCTTACCCCTGATCTGAAACACTTTTTCTACCCAGGAGGTTGTTCTGCTGCTGTTACGGTACGGTGCATGTGCCACGCTACTTAACGGATATGCTCAGACCCCCAGGGATATCACCGACGATGATGAAGTCATTACTATGCTGGAAGGTGGGGACTTTGTTATAATGGCTTAGATTTCCATAGAGTTGGTACCTACTACTTGTCTGTCCCTGGTTCTTTTGATCTGCTCCAGCTGCAGAAAGAAGAGAGGGCAGGAAGCTAGAGGAGAGACTTTTGGATGCAGCAAGAGATGGAGATTGTGGTGCTGTAGCTCAGCTGGTGAGTTCTGGTCATCTAGATAGTGTATAATACGAAAGATATCAGTTCTTACCCCTGTTTTTGAAATAGCTCAGCAAGAACAGACCTCCAGACATCAATTGCAAGGACTCACATGGGGACACAGCGTTACACATCTCAGCCTGCAGGGGGCATAGAAAGTGTGTGGATGTGCTGGTTAAGAGTGGAGCCAGCTTCAGTGCAGTGAACAAAAACGGTACGCTATAATAAACTTGGAAAGGTTAAAAATGTGTAACACTTGTACTTCCCTTGGTACAATAACCATTTTTTTTTAGATTATACATAAATGATTTTTAAAAAATCAGTCTTTAAAAGGTAAAAGAAAGTTTACATTTGCTGTTACATTTTATCATGAGAATGGTACTAGACGTTATGGTGCTATAACCAATTACATTTAAATAAGAAACCTAAAAAATGCACAGCGGAAATGCTGCTTAATTATTTCATGCAAAGCATGCTGGGAAGCAATCTAAAGTTTAGTCTTGGATTTTTTTTTAACAACTTATACAGGGTCATATAGTGGAGGGTCAAGTAAATGGTTAAAAAAAAGTATGATCATTCGCATGAATTTTTTTAAGTGACAAGATTGTTTGATGATAATTTAGCATCTTTTTGAGAAGGAGTCGCCAGTGTCAGCTTGCATGACTTTACACTTCTCAGTAATGCGTGCACTTTTTTCATTATTAATTCATAAATAAAAAGGTGAGAAAAGAGAGGACTGTTTATAGCTGCTATAACATATGTAAGTGATAAAAGGAACTAACTTGTTTCATGCTGTTCCACAACAGTAAACTGTAACTATAGAGGGAGTAAAGTCGAAAAAACATGATGTCTCATTTGATTTTTTTTTAGATTAGATTACTGGCAAATTGCTGTGATATAAGTTGAATAAAACACTTCAGGAAGTGCTGTTATTTGGAAAAGAAAAAAAAATTCATTGTGGTAGCAGTAACTCTTCAATTCATCACACCACCTAAAGTGTTTTATTCCTTATTTATCTATCTTAACTTGGATAATTATTGTTTCCACATGCATTAGTTTACAGTTATAGTAAAGTTACTCTGTGCTGTTTTGCAGGCCAGTCTGTGTTGGACGTTGCCAAAGATGATCAAATGAGGTTCTTTCTGGAGAAATGTCAAGAAAATGTATGTGTGTGCTGTCTATATAACACGTATTTAACTCACAAATGCAGTGAGATTTTGACAAAATAAATGAATAACCGTGCTTTTTTTTCTTCCCTAAAGACTACATGTATCACAGCTAGAAAGTTTGAAGGACTCCTGTGGAAGGTGAGGACTGATACTTATACATACATACACTTATATATATATGCTGCTTTTTTTTACTGACATACAAACATTTTTCTGAACATTTAATTTTGTGCTGGAAAACTAATGTTTGGAATCTAAAATGTTTTTGTACTGACTCGATAATGTAGAAGTCATAAAAAAAATCGATACTAAAGTTTTTACTAAAAATAATATAGGGTGCCTAAGACTTTTGCACAGTACTGTATATATAATGAATGTAACATGAAGCAAACGTGACTAATAATAAAATAAATATAATGTAAACTTCTCAGTCATCCCAGCCACAACCACATGAGGGTGCCCAAGAGTTTCAACTCCTTCTCAGGTCTCCCTGAAAATCTCAGGCCACTTTCATGGACACAGATAAAGCCATTGCTAAATTACAGTACTATGATGAAAACTCAGTTTGCCGTATGTCTGGAAAAAAAAAAAAGACAAAGATTTTTGCAGCTTGTCTTAACTTTTTCTCACAGAAGTCAGATTTTCTGAGCTGGAACTCCCATTGGGTTGTTCTGGAGAACGGGACTGTGAGCTGGTACTGTAATCAGTAAGTGCTTTCATTATACACCAGCTTCTTGTGGAAGCAATTTATTAGTATGTTTATCTCTTGAAGCATTTCAATTTGTAATTCAAGTTGTAATCCATAATGAATGAGACGAAGGCAACAGTGACTACAAGGGAAAACTAATGAACTGTAATTATGTGTTTTTAAAACATTGTGTAATTAATTAATGTAATTAACAATTTCCCCTTAATCATAACCAATAAAGTACAACCATCCTTCTATCCATGTGTGTATATGTATCTATAACATTTAGCACATAGGCAATTTATTAAACAAAGAGAAGTGAAAGGGGAAAGAAAATGATTGATCCAGCTGCAAGAAGCATCCACATCCACTTCTAATCAGTGTTGAAATAATGCTCAACATTTTTAGAGTTTAATTACTTCAGCGATGAACTGAACCAGGGTTGAATTTATTCATGATTGAATTGAATCAGAGTTAAACTGAATCCGGGTTGAATTGAATCAGAGTTCAATTAAATCAGAGTTAAACTGAATCAGGGTTGAATTGCAGAACCAGTCTGTTTGCAAACACACTGTGAGCATGTCATAGGTTCACATCTGCCCAACCAAATAAGACGGGTTAACATACCAGCATTTGATTTAAACTAACTAAATACTGCAATCTCTACATTTCAATCTCTGTTTCATTCTCTCTGTTCATGTTGTGTTTGTCCGTTGTGTCCACAGGTCTGATGCAGCGTGTGGAGATCGTAGGCAGGGCTGTAAGCCTCTTATGAAGGCTCAGTGTGTGGTAAGTGGTCTAAGAACATAATAGCGCAGCAGTGTGTGTGTTCAAACTTTACACTGATCCATCAGCACCCGCGGTCTGGATGCGAGACTCCTGTGAGTCCACTGCAAAGACTTGTTTTATTCCAGCAAATGTAACACTGAAAAAAAGGTTGTGTGAAGGTTTTCTTTTCTCTTTCTCTCAGTAGTCTAGTTCCCAACGCGAAATGCCACACACAGTGAATGTGAATGTTTCAGTCAATGTCCTTTAAAAAAGAACAGGTTTCCTGGTTTCTTTATTAACTGTATCCTGCATTTCTTATTTCTATTTTAACCGTGTCAGATATCTAGAAGATTCAATACTTTTGCAGCGCTTCAGCTCGATTTACATCTCACATGTCTAATTAGCAAAAATAAAATAAATTTAAAAAATGGCCAAAATGCACCTGTAATTTTTGGTTCACTTCTTGCATCTTGTTGGGTTTTAAATCAAGATTTCTGTGAAGCTGTGTTGTGACAAAGTCTATTGTCAGGGTTGGATTGAACCAGGGTTGAAATTTAAAAAGAGTTCAATTGAATTGGAGTTGAACTGGATCAGGGTCGAATTAAATTTAATTGAATCTGAGTTTAATTGAATCGGGTTTGAACTAAATGTGAGTTGAAATAAATTATATCAACTTTAATTGAATTAAGGTTGAATTGAATCAAGGTTGAATTGAATTGAATCAGAGTTGAATTGAATCGGGTTTGACCTGAATGAGAGTTGAATTGAATTTTTATCAGACCTGATCAGGATTGAATTGATTGAATTGAATTCTGTCGAATTGAATCAAATTGAATCAGAGTTTAATTGAATCAGGGTTTAAATGCATTGAATTGAATCAGGGTTTAATTGAATCAGGGTTGAAGTAAATTGAATCAGAGTCAAACTGAAACAGGCTTGTATTGAATCATGGTTGAATTGAATTAGATTTGAACTGAATCAAGGTTGAATTGAATTAGAGTTGAAATGAATCAAGGTTGAATTGAATTAGAGTTGAAATGAATCAAGGTTGAATTGAATTAGAGTTGAAATGAATCAAGGTTGAATTGAATTAGAGTTGAAATGAATCAAGGTTGAATTGAATTAGAGTTGAAATGAATCAGTGATGAATTAAATTGAATCAGAGTTGAACTAAATCAGAGTTGAGTTGAATCAGAGTTAAATTGAATTGCATTACTAAATTGCGGCAAACCACACTAGCCTGCTTGGACGTGGACTGTGAGCGTGTGCTGTGTTAACACATCCCCAACCAAATAAGAGGAGTAAACACACCAGCATTTGATTTAAATTAACTAAATAAATTAACTAAATACTGCATATATTAAAGTAACCTAATACAGAAATGTAACAGGAAATAAATCAAAATCAAGTAAGCCAAACAGGGGGAAAATCCCCTGCAAACATGGAGCCCAATGGAGAACATAATTAAGACTAGAACAGCAACAACTGCACAAGTAACACCATGCAGGATGAAAAAAAGCTAGGGTTAGCAAGAGACAGAGAGAGAAACAGAAGAAAAAGGCCAAAAGTGCAAAATTTAAAAAGTAAAATGTTTTAGCATTAATACAACATTATTAAAATGTTATTTAATATGTTGTATTAACTGAATTTTATGGTTTGTACGTATGTAAGGTTTATGTTTTACTACCTTTCTAGTTTCTACCTTATACACATATACATACAAAGAAAATGATGGTTTATTTTACAGGTAAAAGCCTGGGATAAATACTTTTTCACACTCAAGTGCTGTGACGGCAGTGTGCATCACTTTAAAGTGTCTTCTAGATGCGCTGAGCCAGAAATCACCAGGAAAGTGAGTCATTAAAAAATTTGTGTGTGATTGTTTCAGTGCTTAGCTCTTAATGATCAGCCATATGTACAGGTTCTGATCAGATTTGGTTTGAATTTCTGAATTTTAGGCCTCTAATTATTAAAGTTATTATAATTTCAGTGCACAGATAAGGCATAAGATTGTGGTCTTATGTGGCAGTCGGCACAGGCCATGAAAAGGGGTGGTGCTAAAATCATTATATATTCAATCACAGAGACTTGTATGGAGGATGCTCCACGTAATATGAGACTAATTATAAACAGATATAAAAAATGTTACGTAACAAAGAAAAAGTTTTCTGTAAAGAGACGTTATAGGATGATTCTCAAGCATCAGTGTTTTGTAAGAGTTTTCCACCATGGGAAAGTCTTCAGGACAGAGAACTTTGCACTTTCTGGTTTCTTTGTAACTGCACTTTTTTTTTTGGCTAAATTACAAAAGTGTCTGGTGCAATAAGGACTGTTTATAGCTGCTAGAATGTAGGTGATGTAACTGTAAATGGATAAAAAGTAGGATCTCATTCTTTAACAAATGAACATCATGTCAGACAACATCAACCTCCCCCACTGTTGATTATTTTCCTACAACAGCACATTCCCAAGTGTTTTATTTTATTGTATTAGACATATAATTGTTTCTGTAAACTACATGTCAGCTGTCTAATTCACATTCAGTTGCCATGACTGGGTTGTTTGTTCCTGTTTGTTAGGGATAAACAATAATCTAGTCAGTATTTAGGTGAAGTAGTCTGTTTATATTGTAGCTGGGCTAGATAATTAATGTTCAGTCACAAAACTAGGTTGTAGAAATGGGACAGGTTTCAGCAAAATACCTCAGGAAAATGCAGTTTGGCTTTGTGTTTACACTAGGAGGCAGATGATGATAAATGCAAAATTTTGGCCTATATTGGGTTGAAAATATCATACACACACTCACATCAGCACAGCCGCATTTGTTTCTGAACAAAAAAAATAGCATCTAAGTGCAAACAGGATAGGATTGACAACCAAATAGGCAACATGCCAAAGTAATACCAGCTAAATGTGCTTGTGTCTGCACAAAAATAGAGTCCCAAGAATTTTATTCTAGCACTTAAGTAATGGATAATCAATAACTATATTTTTGAACTGACATGTCCTGACTGTATGGACAGAAATGGGTGGATGCCATTGAGGAGCATGCCGTGTACAGTGCCCTCTGTGGAAGCCCAGACAAAACGCCTGTACAGGAAGCAGAAGAAGAAGTGGCTAAAGAAGCAATGGACCTGGGAGACTTTCTGTCACACTCTCTTCAGGTAAGATGTATGTAAGGTTTATGTTTTACTACCACAATCTCTGTCACACTCTCTTCAGGTAAGATGTATGTAAGGTTTATGTTTTACTACCTTAGCTTCTACCTTATATGCATATACATACAAAGAAAATGCTCTTTTATTTTACAGGTAAAAGCCTGGGATAAATACTTTTTCACACTCAAGTGCTGTGACAGCAGTGTGCATCACTTTAAAGTGTCCTCTAGATGCGCTGAGCCAGAAATCATGAACCTTTTTTTTTACTGTTAAATAAATGTTACAAAAATGTTACATAATGAAATGTCTTCTTATAATGAATGAGTTGTCATAATTCTTGAATAAGGGGTGTCCAAAATTAAACAGTCACCAACAGATTTAAGGATGCTAAAGGCTTACAGACAACCATTAATCGAGTCTGCTGTTTTAAAAAGTACCAGCACTTTTCCAAGCCATATGTTTGTGTGTCCATACATACATACATATATATATATATATATATATATATATATATATATATATATATATAGTTGAATACATAGTAGTTGTATTGCTCATTTAATGCTATCCTCTTTGAAAATGTGAAGTTGTCAGCAAATAATATTATATTATGGCCATTCCAAATAATAATGTGATATCAATTTTAAACAACACTAGTCAATAGTAGGGGTGTAATGATCCATCATGACACGATACATTGTGATACAAAAATGGGAAGATGTGCATCATAGAAATGTGTGATTCTTGTCAGGGAAGTCAGCATTCCATTAATTATTCATCTAATGCAATGGCACTCTTTGAACGGCAGGGGTCCCAATCTGCACAACCCATAGAGTGAAAATATATAGAGAGCATGCTGACCAATCCAGATCACAATGATTGATACACATTATTGGTCATATGGTTACAAAACCATGTTATAACCATTAAAAATACCTCTTCACTAACATTCAAATGACACCATACCCACACCACTGTGATCTACAGTGTCCAAGAAAGAGGCGACAGAAGCCGGGCATTTTAGCTGACTTTGGAGCTCTATTTCTGGTTCAAATGATGCCTCAGGTGCTGCTACAGCGTGCATAATTTTTCAATCAGTTATTTTCCCCAGGTCAGAGACTTTGTGTATTCAATCAAATTCTCAGGGGAATTGACTAATTTATTTATTTATTTTTAAGATATGTTGAAAAAGTAGTACATTTTGTTTATAACATTAAACCTCTGTTCCTAGCATTTTTTGATATATTTAGTTTTATACAGACAAAAATGTACACTGTTTTTCAATGTTTATGATTCAGAAATAAAAAAAAGAGTCATCATTTTTCTCCATTAAATTTTTGTTCAAACTATTCCGAGAATCAAATTGAATCAAATAATGAAGCCAGTATCATGAATGAAACTCGTGACCAGAGTGTATCGTTACACCCCTAGTGAATAGTGGTATATAATTTTATGTACAATGCACACAATATTTCTGTGTAATTTGTGGAAATGTGGCTGTCCTCTTCATACAGGCAGCTGAAAGTTACCAGAGGATGCTGGAGTCTCAGGTGGCCATGTTTGTCTCTGTGGTCAAGAATGAGGACAACAACGGTAAAAGACTTTTTCAGGAGCTTCTGCCATATATGAAAACGTATTAGAACAAGTGCATTAATATAATTTGATTTGTTAGAGTAGATTAATGTTTACACCATTTAGATTTGAGGATTCAACAGCACTGTGGTATAATTAGTTGCCTCCTCTGACTATTTTTTAATATGACTCAAGTTAAGGTCACACATTTCTGTCAGCAGTATCTACTGCACACATGTTTGCGTATCTAATTACAACCCCTTATGTAATGAAACTGACTGACAGCTTTCACTAACCTCTTCTTTCTGCATGTGCGTGTGTGTATGTGTGTGTGTGTGTGTAGATATAACAGGTCCTGAGCTCCTCAAGGCCAAAGAAATATGTGAGCTGTGCAGTGAAACGAGCTCAGTGTTGAGACACTGTGTGGATCTCCTGTCCCAGCGTGAAGAGGTACGGCATAAGGCTTCAATTTATAACCATGGAACTGTGAATCACACTCACACTCATCACACAGCTCCAGTCCTGAAAATGACTCCACATATTAAAGTGGGATTTGCTTCCCTTGATACAGATACACACCAAATCAGTCTAGGTAAATAAAACCGGAAAATGTGTGTAACTACCCCAAATGTAATTTCAGTGATGGATAGATATGTCAGTCTGGGATTAATCATGGTTGTTGGTGCCAGACATGCTGAATTGAGTATTTCAGAAACTGCTGATCTCCTTTGAAGCAGGAGATCAGCAGTTTCTGTGGGACTGTCTCTAGAGTTTACCCAGAATGATGCGAAAAAAACAAAAAAAAAAAAGTCCAATGAGCAGCAGTTAGATGGGTGGAAATGCCTTGTTGATGAGAGAGAGGTCAGAGGAGAATGGGCAGACTGGTTGGAGGTGACAGGAAGGCTATGGTAACTCAAATAAGCACTCTTTACAACAGTGGTGAGCAAAAAAGCATCACGTTCCAAACCTTGAGGTTCGACTTCCGAACAGGAATGTGAGGCGACTGTGGGCATGAGCTCACCACAACTGCACAGTTAAAGATCAGGAAAAAGACCAGGTGACATTTTTCTAATCTTCATCTTTCTATTTTCAGTGAACCTGTGCCCACTGTAGTTCTGGCATTTAAACTCCCCACTGCCCACATACAACATTTAAGCTATTATTGATATAAAACACTTACACTATCTAAAATAAATAGGCTTTTTCTCCTAAGTGTCACAGAGCAGTCATTTTAAACCTACTGTTATTACTGTCTGTCATGTTTTAATGTCAAGCAGGAATAAAGACTGTGGGATTGTTAAGTGCCTAATAATGGAACATAGAGTTTGTCAAGTGGGAAGCATGCCCATTTTCACAGGTCTTCCTGTATGATATGATTATGGTGTTAAAACATGGAGGCGTCAGAAAGTAGAGAAATGGCAGACATTTGAAAACTCAGAATAGAAAGTCAAAATGTAGCCACTATAAATATACCACCACTTTGCATCTCTAATGGATCCTTCTCCTACTGCCACCAGAAAATATCCATCTTTCACTGAAACATAATAAATTCTGCAGGAATATAGTCTGATTTTGCATCTGCTCATATAGCTGATCTCTCATTTTATTACTCTCTCTGTATAGTTGTTCTCCCTATCGTTCTAGTCCTGTCCCTATAGCTGATCTCTCTCATTCTGCTCCTGTCCCTTTAGTAGACCTCATTCTCTCACTCTGCTCCTGTCACTATAGCTGATCTTGATCTCAGTTTGCTCCTGTCCCCATAGCTGATCTCTCTCTCATTCTGCTCCTGTCCCTATAGCTGATCTCTCTCTCATTCTGCTCCTGTCCCTATAGCTGATCTCTCTCTTATTCTGCTCCTGTCTCTATAGCTGATCTCTCTCTCTCATTCTGCTCCTGTCCCTATAGCCGATCTCTCTCTCAATCTGCTCTTGTCCCTATAGCTGATCTCTCATTGTACTCCTGTCCTCACAGCTGATCTCCCTAATTTACTCCTGTCCCTATAGCTGATCACTCTAATTATACTCCTGCCCCATAGCTCATCTCTCTAATTGTACTCATGCCCCTATAGCTAATCACTCTCTCATTCTACTCCTATTCCTATAGCTGATCACTCTCTCATTCTACTCCTGTCTCTATAGCTGATCTATCTCTCATTCTACTCCGGCCTCTATAGCTGATCTCTCTCTCATTCTACTCCTGTCCCTATAGCTGATCTCTCTAATAGTACTTCTGCCCCATAGATGACCTCTCCAATTGTACTCCTGCCCCTATAGCTCTCTTTCATTCTGTTCCTGTCCCTATAACTGATTTCTTTCTCATTCTGCTCCTGCCCCTGTAGCTGATCACTCTAACTGTACTCCTGCCCCATTGATGATCTCTGTAAATGTACTCCTGCCCCTATAGCTGGTCTTTCTCAAATTTTACTACTGTCCCTATAGCTGATCTCTTTAATTGTGCTCCTGTCCCTATAGCTGATCTTTCTCCAATTCTACTCCAGCCTCTATAGCAGATCTCTCTCATTGTGCTCCTGTCCCTAAAGCTGATCTCTATAATTGCACTCCTGTCCCTATAGCTGATCTCTTTAATTGTACTCCTGCCCCTAGAGCTGATCTCTCTTTCATTCTGTTCCTGTCCCTACAACTGATTTCTTTCTCATTCTGCTCCCGTCCCTGTAGCTGATCTCTCTCTCATTCTACTCCTGTCTCTATAGCTGATCTCTCTAAATGTACTCCTGCCCCATAGATTAACTCTTTAATTGTGCTCCTGTCCCTATAGCTGGTCTTTCTCCAATTCTACTCCAGCCTCTATAGCAGATCTCTCTCATTGTGCTCCTGTCCCTAAAGCTGATCTCTATAATTGCACTCCTGTCCCTAAAGCTGATCTCTTTAATTGTACTCCTGTCCCTAGAGCTGATCTTTCTCAAATTCTACTCCTGCCTCTATAGATGATCTCTCTAATTTTGCCCCTGCCCCTACAGCTGATCTCTCTTGTTGTACTCCTGTTCCTATAGCTGATCTCTCTAATTCTACTCCTGTCTTTATGGCTTATCTCTCCAGTTCTACTCCTGCTCCTATATGCCCCCATTGGACACTCGTGCTATAGCTGATCTGCAGTTGTCCCTGTAATTTATTTCTTTACTGTATTTCCCGTTCTTGGGGAAATCTTCATCATGCTGGATTAATCAGCATCGCTAAGGCATGGAATGGACTATGTTTACCCTTTGTATCACACACACACATGCACACACACATACACACACACACACACACAAGACTCTTACAATTGTCTGCTTTCACTTGGGGAGAACTGAAGCACACTCTCTTTCTCGCACTTGCTCTGTCTGTCACATTCTCTGCCTCGCCCTTGCTCTTACTCTCTTTCTCTCCCTCTCTCACTCACTCTCCCCTTCTCTCTTTTTCCCTCCCTCCCTCACTCTTACTCTCTCTCTCTCTCTCTCTCTTTCACACACACACACACATATACATACATACATACACAATCTCCATCGCGCCAGCCAATCCAAGCGTCAGTGACATAAACGGGAAGGAGAAAAAGGTGACAGCTTTCCTCGTTATCTGAGAAGGTACAGTTGGATACACGCTGATTTTTTCCGCTTATTCTTTTTCTTGGCTTTCCTACTTAAACACCATATTCTGATCTTGTCTGCTCATTTGGCACTACTAGCTGTTCTCATTGATGAAAACGAAGGAAGTCCCACTTGTCCTGCCTGCCCTAGTTTTGTCACAGGGCTTGGGAATTGTTTAAAGAGCAGATCTCATGACTTAGTCTTGCTTATTGTTCCTATTAAGGAAAAAAAAAAAAAGTCAAATTGCAAGTAGGATATTGGCAGAAACGATGAGGTCAAGAATAAGTCAAGAATGTAAGCTTTCTGAATTTATATCATGTCAATAACTGGATTGATGGTATCGTTGTCAAGGTCAGTGTAGGAGAAATTGAGCAGCAGAAATGAAATCGGTTATTCTGCAAACATGCAGACTTAATATTGCCATATTATTGCATAAAATCTGCCCAAGACTACTGACTATGTTTAAGTAGATTGCTGCTTTGAATAGACTTCCTCTTCATGCTTTAAAGTACATGCTCTCTAGAGTATGCAGATTAGTTCGGGTACTTGGGGCAACCGTGAATATGCTTGAGAAAAGGTTAGTGAGATATAGGGTGTATCCTCTGTGGTTTATGTTACTGAATTTTACATTTGTTTTAATCTTTGTGTTATAGAGTGTGTTATTGCAGTTATTGACATGGCTCCATAAAGAAAAATGGTAACTATTTAATTTCACTGAAATTCCCTTTAGACCACAGATATTATATGATATTAGGTATGATGTTCAAACAATCTGAGCAGTAAATAGGCTAAACGTTTAGTGGTTTAGGATTAATCTATTAAAGGAACTTGTCTGAACAAGTTGCTGAGATCCCTTCCAACACAATGAATGGATTATAACAAGTTGTGTCTGCAGGATACATAGTAGAACCTTAATTGCATTAACCCTAATCCCTCTGCTGAACATGTGCTTGCAGCACATTGTTCCCTCACCTTGCCTATGCAGCTGTATTTGCAGAACTTTTTGTGTCAGCATTCTACACTATTTTATGTACCAGTTGTTTATTAACTGTGGTTCTTTGCCTCTGATGTATAAGAATTGCTGCTGGGTCGCTCATGCTTTGCTCTGGCTAATAGCAAATGCATACACCATAGGTATTATTCGTTATTAGGTGATTTGTTCCCTTCACTGTCTGAGAGGAGATTTATAATCTGCACTGACTAAGAAGTGATTCATATTTCACACTTGTTAACAGGAGATTCATGCTCCAGTAATGGCAGGGGAATGGATACTCTGTACTAGGCAGCATAAGATATATGGTCCATTCTGGTTCTGAAATTTATACTCTGGGATATATAATAAGAGATTCATATATTTATTCATACTATGAGCCATTGAGATTTATATTCCATACTAATGGGAAATACAGCATACACCATACTGAATAATAGGAAATTCATACTACAAATTGAGTAATTTTAAATTTATACTCCATACTGATTGAGAAATGTACATTCAATAATCAGTAAGGGGAAGTCCATGCTCCGTACTGATTACTGGGAAATGTATACTCAATAATGTGTAACAGGAAGTGAATTCTCTATACTGAGTAATGGGAAACCTATACTCAATAAGGAATAACAGGACATCCATTCTCCATACTGAGTACTGGGAAACATGTTCTCAATAATGAGTAAGGGGAAGTCCATACTGAGTACTAGGAAATGTTTGCTCAATAATGAGTAACAGGAAGTTTTTACTCTATACTGAGTAATGGGAAATGTATACTCAGTAATGAGTAATAGGAAGTCCATACTCCAAACTGAGTAATGGGAAATGTATTCTCAGTAAATGGAAATATAAAGGATTGTCAATAAAAAGTTATGGGAAATTCATACTCCATACCGAGTAATGGGAAATATACTGTATACTCAATAATCTATAAAGGGAAGTCCATAGTCCATACTAAGTACTGGTAAATGTAGACTCAATAATGAGTAATGGGAAGTCCCTACTCCATTCTGAGTACTGGGAAATGTATACTCAGTAATCAATAAATAGACATTCATACTCCATCCTCAGTACTGTAAAATGTACATGTAATAATGCATAACAGGAAGTCCATATCGCATACTGAATAATGGAAAATGAATACTCAATAAGGAGTTATGGGCAATTCATACTCCATACTAAGTACTGGGAAATGTATGCCCAGTAATGAATAATGGGAAATGTATACACAATAGTAAGTAATAGGAAGTGCATACTCCATAGTGAGTAATGGAAAAAGTATATGCAGTAATGAGTAAAGGGAAATCCATACTACAAACAAAGTAATGGGAAATTAATACTCAGTAGTGAGTAATGGGAAGTCCATACTCCATACTGAGTATGGGAAATGTATACTCAATAATGAGCAAGGGAAACCTTATGCTCAGTAATTAGAAATTCAAAATGGGCATTAAAAGATTTGTACTCCATATGAGTAACTGAATATTCATACACTATACTGAGCAGTGCAAAATGAGTCCGCCGTAATAAGTAACAGACAATTCATGTAACCTTACCGGTTATGAAAATATACAAACTTTATGTTAATTAGTATTAGAGTTATACTTCATCTTTAGTTATGAGAATGAATGCTTCATAGAGGTTATAAAGAAATGCATATTATCCAGTGAGTAGTTAGTATGTATGAGTTAGTATAGCAGTATAAGCTGGTGGGATAGGAGACCCTCTGCCACTGAAGGATTTCCACTCTGATTCTTATGCAGTCTGTTTCCAGGTGTGAAATCACCATGGTAACAAGGCTGTATGTAGGCCGAGCTGACGGAGGGGGATGAGAGCGTCTGTGTACTCAGAAACGTGCAGACATACTGTTTCCTGTCCTCTTCCTCCATATGACCCATACTGTGAGTTGTTTTGTCCGCCCAAAACAGCTAATCTTAACGAGATAACACCAGTGTGTGTTGTGGAAGGGCTAACCATATAATCAATAACAAAATGTTTGTTTTCTATAAAATTTATTTGTCATTTAGATTTTTCAACTGAAGTCGGTTAGTCAGTCAGCTAGTTTGCTGTTGCAGTTGCAGCTCACACAATCACGTCACAACTCGCCTCAGCTGTTGCGGTTGTTTCATGGCAATCTCTGCAAAACAGCTTTGAGAGAATTGTCCATGATGTCAGCTTCTCACAACAGACACAAGTTGTTCATGATAACGAATGTAAAGTCTTCTGCGAGTGAATAGTCTCCTCGTCAGTGTGTGCTTTTTTCATTCTGACATTCATTTGGTGCAATTATTCACCAACGCATGCAAGGAGATGAACTCATGACAGTTTTTTTCTCAGAGAATGTCATTTTAACTTTTCTCTCTTTGGGTTGTATTCTCTGATTTATACACTAGTACTATTTCACATGTTAAAGGTGCAATCAGTGTGTAATTCATTTTAAATGAATGTAGACCTATAAAAAAAAAAACACACAATTAACAATGGATCTGGCTATTTTCTTTGTTTCAGCCTTTGGAGTACATGTTTCTGGCCCAAACATTAGCTCCACCTTGAGCTGAAACAGCAATGCTCAACTCCTAACTCCTAAAACATGGGGCATGTGAACTTCCAACAAAGACAGACAGTGGTTTAGGTTTGAAGGAAAGGAGAGGCAGTGCTGGCTGCAAGGCAAATCAAAGATTTATATTAAAACCCTTGTTCTAATAAGTTATTTTTACTATAGTAACAGCTCATTCACAGGGATTGTATGATGGATGCTCCATTTAATCTAAGCCATTTAATCTAATATAAGGATTTAAAAAAACATTTTATTTAACAAAGAAAAATGTATAATTGTTGATATTGATATTGGTGATGTTTTCGCTAAAGAGATGCTTATTTAAAATTTACAGAAGCAGTCTCTATTGTCGGTGCTTGTAGCACAGTCTCTATTGTCAGTGCTTCCAACACAGGAAAATCTTCAGGACAGAGAACTTTGCACTTTTTTTTTGCACATTAAATGCTATGGTATAAGAGGAATAAAACACTTCAGGGCATACTGGTATTGGACTTTTTTTGGCAGTAAAAGTAAGTCTGCTTTTCACTTCTCAGCTTATACTTAATGAAAGTCTACACTGGCTTAAAATAGCGGCCGAGTGCAGCGAGGCAAGAGGAAGCAGCGCTGCTGAGAGATCTGTGGCTTGTGTCTATTACGCAACACAGTTTTCTTGGCCAGGCTCTGGAGAATGAAACATGGCAGACTGGACTGTCTGGCTTTCATTCATGCCATGTGTGCTTCTATGAAAGAGAGCGCGAGAGAGAGAGAGAGGGAGAGAGGGAGAGAGAGATCCAGCTTTTCACAGAATCATTACACTGTAATGAAAAGACATCATAAATATAGTACAGTGATAAAAAATAGAGCATCAGGAATAAATTTTACATCAGTGTTTCCCAACCTCAGTGCTGTGGTATCTATTCTATATAAAATTTTATCTTTCCCCTGCTTCATATGAGTGAGAATTCACAGAACATGTATAATTTAGCTGGAAAAAAAAAAAAATCAAGAGTGTGAGACGTGTTAGGGTGAGAGAATCTGGAAATAGATGACTTTTCCTCTACCTCTCCCACATCAGGTTTATAGATACGCTCGCTATCTCACTTTCACAGGCAGATTTACAGCTTTTTGTTCCAGCCATCGCCTGTTTCAAGGTGTCTCTGCTCGTTTATCTGTAGCCAGTCCAGCGTGCCAGCACCATCATTTACTATCATTCTGTCCTGTACTGTCCTATTGCTTATCTTGGATGTAATACCAGCTTGATTTTTTTTGCCCCTTTCCATAGCAAAGGAAAATTTGTGCATCAGTTCACATTTGTGGATTCATGTTACCATAAAGACCCTACAGGAAGAATTGTACATCTAGAGTAAACTCTATAAGCTCGGATTCTCAGGGTAGCTGTCAATTTTTCGGCAATACCTATTAGGAGGGCTGATAAGCTTACTTTGTTGGTGTTTGGAACTGAGCGATACAGGGAGTGCTTGTTAAATGATGGAGGGATGGACTGAATAACCTTTTATATAAAATAAATCGCCAATTATATGATTTGAAGATGATCAAAAACGACATCAGTGAGTCTGTTTATATTGAAATTTACACAGACTCAAGGGCTCTAGTCGGATACAAATGTTATTCCAAACTAACTGAATTTTCAGGAATACCACATTTCTGTGTGTAAATGCTCCTTTATGAATAAATTTGTTCATATACATGAACAGTGAGGCCCATTTTTTTATTAAAATGTTTTTTATTTCAACCAGGTGTACTATGACCCTAAGATAAAGAGATTACTGAAGATGAATGAATGATTTTTTTTTTTTTCATATGAATTGGAGCTGATGTGAGTCTGTTGGAGTTTAGAGGAGGCACCCTCAGCAGACCTGACATTCTCTACAGCACAAAAAACTTAGACTTATTCAAGGCACTTCCTGCCATGTGTGAACACTTCATGAACAGCACAGCAGCTTTCAAATGCCTGAACGCCTTATCAGGGAGGCAGTCGACATGCCAAAGTGTTGACTAACTCTTTTATATCCAACATTGTGTAAAAACCAGGATTGTTACTGGTTGTTTAATAAATCCACAGGATTATTCATCATACTGTACATTGTGCTAACTAGAAGGCTGGATGCTAGCTACTGTGGATCTTGTTGCTATGTTAAAGTCTTGGCAGCACACAGGAGAGAAAACAGCTAAACAGATGATTAACATTTGTCAATAAAACAGCCGTGGTGGAACAGTAATGTTTTATAAACCAAAGAGAAAGTATAATTCACAATTTAGTGCAGACTCCAACTGTGGTATGCTAGCCAGTAAGCAGGATGCTAACTACTGTTGATCTTGTTGCTATGTTAAAGTCTTGGCAGCACACAGGAGAGAAAACAGCTGAACAGCTAATTAACACTTGTGGAACGGTAATACTTTTATAAACCAAAGAGAAAGTATAATTCACAATTTAGTGCAGCCTCCCACTGTGGTATGCTAGCTAGTAAGCTGGATGCTAGCTAGCAGTCAAACCTCTGCTGCTCTTTTTGCTATGTTAAGCTCTTGCTAGCACACATAGAAGAAATGGAATTGGTGATTAACATTTGTGGAACAGTAATACTTTATTAATCAAAGAGAAAGTATAATTCACAATTTAGTGCAGACTCCCACTGTGGTATACTAGCTAGTAAGCTGGATGCTAGCTTTCTAGGATGCTGATCTTGTTACTATGTTAAGCTCTTGTTAGCACACAGGACAGAAACAGAATAGGTGATTAACATTTGTGGAACAGTAATACTTTTTAAACTGAAGAGAAATTATAAATCACAGTTTAGTGCAGACTACCACTGTGGTTTTTGAAGGATATCTAGAGCTAGCATTTGCTATCGTCCACCAGAACTAGCTAACATCTTATGTCCTCTATGCAATATGTATTTCTGTGGTTTCAAACTACAGAATACTCTATCTCTTCTTTTTTTTTTTTGGTTATAGAGTTTTAATACATTTACATTTAGGGTATTTTGTCTAATATGTGTGTCAGCCACATGGTGAAATTTTAATGTTTTCTACTATATATAGTTCTGAAACTACAGACCTTCCTGACATACCTTTTTGAATCTTAATTGAGCTAAGTTCCATTAGCATTAGACTGTAAATAGGCTAAGTAAAATGCTTTGTATTTCTATTTGGGAAGCTAAGCTAGGCAATGTAGTGATATGTAGTACAAGATGGAAAACAAGCATTTAAACAGCCATTGATGTTTAAGCTCAAACTTGAGACCTAGAAGAAGTTAATCATCCACGTTAATTAATCTATCAAAGAAAAAAAACTGTGTCTTGTTTAATAACATTGCTGACAGCAGTTCCATTAGGCCATTAGATGACGTTTGGCATCTCATCGCTGCCTTTGTGGCTTATTGCAAGTGCGTGCAGCATCGACAAGAGTCTTGTGAATGGTGATTGAAGGCGTTGTGAGAAACCCGGCTCAGGTTGCTCAGGTGTGTAACGTGACCGTTGGCTGTGTGGCTCTAGAAAACTTGGTGTTCAGTTCTCTGTGCTGGAAACAGGAGCAGCTCAGGGATGTGAACAAAAGCCCGAGGTTGTGGTTTTCATTCACTATGGAGGAACTTTAGTACAGACAATCAGTGACTCTTGATCACAATATAAATGATTGCTTAAAGGGACATTTTGGAAAGTTGTATCTCTCAAACGTCTAAAGCCATAAGGCAGCCCTTTGATGCACCACACACATTGCTTTTTTCGGTTTCACATGTCAGGTGCTTAGCAGAATGAATGGCTGACTGATTGACTGATATAGGACACACTTGTAAATGATATGCTGAAGTCATTGCACCGCATTAGTCAGCTGTGCGTCAAAGGCTGACATTTATGACTCTAGCTTTTAGACTTTTGCACATGAATAATATTCTGAGCTCTTTAATATTCATATCTTGCCATCACGATGATCTCATAGGGCTTTATAGATGGCTGTAAATAGACCATTACAGATGGCTGGTAAATACTTTATTTGTGTGGGTTCAAGTGTACTTTAGACTTCACACATTGGCTTTTGGATAATCGCTGCTTCTTTTCACAACTATAAAACATGCCACTGAAGCTTTTTTTAATTTATTTTTTGCTCTGCTAACTGGAATATAAAAAATAGTATCTCTAACAAATTTATTTTACTTTTACTTATTTATCTCATATTCAGGCTAGGAATAAAAAAATAATAATAATGTAAATGCTTCTCCATAATGTTTACTTGGCTGCATCCTCTTGAAAAAAACATTGTAATGATCAGATTAGTAAAAAAAAAAAAGAAAAAGAAAGAAACAACATAAAGCATTGATGTACAAATGGAAATTAGAGTAATTAATTGGTAGTTTGAAGAATAAACAAGTCCCTTTTTGCTATGTTCACCATTTTCATTTTGGCATTCTCTAAACATAGTATTATTTGTTCAGCTATTCACTCCTGACCACTTTATTAGGAATACCTGTGTCCCTGCTCATTCATGCAATTATCCCATCTGCCATGCGGCATCTGCTTTAAGGTTCAGTGTGCAGTGCATTCTGAGATGCTTTTCTGCTCACCATGGTTGTAAAGAGGGGTTATTTAAATTTTCGTAGGCTTTTTGTCAGTTTTAACCAGTCTGGACGTTCTCCTCTGAACTCTTTCAACTACGAGGTGTTCCTGCTCACAGAATTGCTGCTCACTGTTTTTTGTTATTTGCACAATTGCGTAACTCTAAAGACTGTTGTGTATATAAATCACAGGAGATCAACAGTTCATGAAATACTCAAACCTGCCTGTCTTACACCAACAAATTCATTGAGAGTACATTTTTCTGATGTTTGATGTGAACATTAACTGAAGCTCTTGAACAGTATCTACATGATTTTATCCGTCGCACTGCTGCATGATTGGCTGATTGGATAATTCCATGAATGTTCATGGGTACAGGTGTTCCTCTGTATAGAGTGTATCTCTATATTTAGATGCTTTGGCTGCATCAAGCAGTGAATTATGCATGAAAATATGCAGAACGTCTAGATGTTTTCCTGTCTAACTGAAATGCTAGTAGTACATAACTATGCCAAATCCCACAGTTCCATGTGCCAGAAGCTAAATACCTTATCTTTAATTAAATCATTCTCACACTAATGTATCCTGCTGATAAGATGCTGCGGTGTTGCTGGTTTCATGCCATTTCTGCCTCTTACTGGTTATTTATAGCTTGTTATGATATATATATATATATATATATATATATATATATATATATATATATATATATATATATATATATATATATATATATATATATATAGATAGATAGATACAGGTCCGGAAGTATTTGGACAATGACTTATTATGACTTAGTATTTTTGTGATTTTGCCTTTATACACCACCACAATGGATTTGAAATAAAACAATCAAGATGTGATAGAAGTGTAGACTTTCAGCTTTATTTTAAGAGGTTCCACAAAAATATGGCATTTACCATTTAGGAATTACAGCCATTTAAAGCGAAGTACTTCCATTTTCAGGGGCTCAAAAGTATTTGGACAATTGACTGACAAGAAGTTAATTGACCAGGTGAGGTCCATTCCCTCGTTACTTCAAGACAAATTAAGCAGATAAAAGGTCTGGAGTTGATATCAGGTATTGAGTTGACATTTGGCAGCTGTTCGACTGGAGCTACCAATATGAAGTTCAAGGAGATCTCAGTGCAAGTGAAGGAGGCCATCATTAGGAAAAAACAACATAAATCTATAAGAGAGATAGCAAAAACCTTAGGTGTGGCCAATTCAACAGTTGGGTACATTCTTAAAAAGGAAGAAAGCACTGGTGAGTTCAACAACATCGAAAGGCCTGGAAGACCAGGGAAGACAACTTATACTGAAATAAACTTTCAGTTCAGAGAGCATAAAGAATCATTTTCACACATGAAGTGGCACCTCTGAGTCCTGACCTTAACCTCAGTGAAAGTCTTTGGGATGTGCTGGAGGAGACTGCAGAGTGCTCACCTCTTTCATTGTCAGTACAAGATCTTGACCAAAAATTGATGCACCTCTTGAAGAAAATAACATCACAACATTTATTTCCATCATGCGGTGCATCAGTTTTTGGTCAAGATCTTGTACTGACAAGGCAAGAGATGAGCACTGTTTAAAGTGTCCTCCAGCACATCCCAAAGCCTTTCACTGAGGTTAAGGTCAGGACTCAGAGGTGCCAATTCATGTGTGAAAATGATTCTTTATGCTCTCTGAACCATTCTTTCACAATTTTAACCCTGACGAATCTTGGCAGTGTCATCCTGGAATATGGCCATGATACGTCTTTCTACATGGTTATTAACTAAAAAGCTACATACTTTATCTTTTTTAAGATTAAAAGAACTGTTGCCAAACATATAACATGCTAGAAACATTATAGTCACCCTAATAATGATCCATTCATAGACTCTCATGTACTTGCCTATTAAAATCTAAACAGCGACTTTTTTTTTGGCCGGGCAGTGTGTGTGTGTGTATATATATATATATATATATATATATATATATATATATATATATATATATATATATATATATATATATATAAAATTCCTTCTCATTTCTGTTGATCGTTTAGGTGTGGAATGTGAAGTTAGAACAGGAAGTAGAAAAGAACAAGATCCTGTCTGAGGCTCTGCAGAAGTTGGCAACAGAGCATCACCAGCTCAAGCTGAACCTTTCTACCGGCAGAAAGTCGCCAACTCTGAGTGCATTCACAGAGGATGAATTTTATGACGCTGTCTCTGGTGAGTGATCTCTAGTCCTGAGGATTCCACTTCCTGTCAAAAGACATCAAACTGGTTCTCTTAATAATTTCTTTATTTCATACTTATATAAAATATTTTCGCTGCTACTGTCTTTTTTTTTTATGTTTTTTGAGTTGATGTTTAAAAATTGGCAGCATTTATCCAGCAAGTGAAAGAAAGCTTAATTGTAAGATATAATTTTTTTCACATAATAAAATGGTGTAAAATTAATGAATTAATGCCTATAGCATTCATTAAATATTTAAACTGAAAGGATTTTCTTCCATTCCTAAATAATTCAATACAAAAATATCTGTATTGCAGCCTATCTTGACATTTATGGAAGAGCATGATGAAATACCGATCAATGATGTGTACATTTATATGTAACAGAATGAACGCATTCATCAACTTCAATAAATGCAACCAAACTGGGAAACATCCCTCATCTGATTTTGTAGAATTTCTTTCTGCCTTCAAGCAATATACACATTTTAGATCGCAAATTCACATGGAATACTAATTAGATACTTAAGTTTTAAGATATTTTATTTATATATAACTCATATATAAACTTATATACCATTATAAGCAATTCTATACATCACTCATAAATGCATGTCTTTTTTGTGTTTAACAATGTTCTTTTGGTCCCGTTACCAATATTCTCGTCTCAGAAACCAGATTTCCAGCATTTTCTAGAAAGTCTGGTACATTTTGTTAAATATAAAATAAAAAAATAAATAAAAGCAGCCAAGGATCACTCACTTTCACAGAAAAAAAGAATTGAAAGCAGTTTGACAGACATGGCAGTGGTGTGTCTTCAAACATGCAAGATTACCTTGATTATCTCTTTAAAAGTCTTTAATAAGTTTTATAAATGGAATGCTATGAACATTTATTATTATGATCATTAAAAGAAAGCATATACATGGACTATAATCTGAATGATTCTGAAGCTTGTAGCCAGAAAAGTGTACAAAAGAAATGTAGGTCACTGGTGGATCCTCTGAGGCTGAGACTAGTTTCTAGTCTTGCAAACCAGACATCCAGATCTCTCGCAATTTCTACAGAATCTGGTATGTTTTGTTAATAAAAGTGGCCAAGAACCACCTACTTTAACAGAAAAAGGGCTTTTTGACTGGTATGGCAAACTACCAGCATTTTCCTGTAGCTCGACAGCAAACGTACATGATGATATTTTGCTTACTGGTTGTTAACTACTTTTTTATACAGCTCTTTAATAACTTTTAAAGATGCTGTGAAGCATTTTTTTTCAGGCCCATGACTACACCTTTCTCTCATGAGCTCATTGTATTTTCTCATTGAAAACCAGCAACAGGAAGGCAGAGTCAATTATATTTTAAGATTACAACATGTAAGATGCTGAAGCTTGTGGCAAGAAAATTGCAAAAAATAAAAGACACTACCAACATTTAAGCAATGTTTATTGCTGGGTGTGTGACATCTGTACATTATATGGCCGTCTCTCTAGAGAAGATTTTTATCCCTTCAGGCTGTCAAGAGACCTGGTTTTGTGCGATGCAAGTGCTGAGAGTACAAGTGGACCTGGGTCTAAAAACAACTTTTATAATCAACCACACTTAGAGCTCTCGATGCAAATGGCCTCAGGTTCAGTGTGAAAAGTTTATTCCACCATACTTTTCCTTAGAACAGATCAATTTGGACTTCTTAAGATATACTGGAAATGATAATCGCTGTTTTAATGGTGAGAGTGAAGGAATGAATTACTATCTCTACACAATTAGGCAAGTTTAATTCTTCTTTTTACTGTTCTGCTAGATCGCATTACCAACACCAGCCATGATGGTGAAGGTTCTTTGTATAGAAACAAGTGAAATGCTCTGTTTGTAGGAATCTAGGGAGTTCACCTTAGAGGGACAAACTTAAAACTCCTTCAGTACAGCGTTTCTCAAAGTGGGGTCCTGGAAGCATAGCCAATGGATTCCTGATTTTTTTTATTTTATTACAGGGTTGGGAATCATTTAAAGTTATTGCATTTATTATTGAGTTCTTATCATTATTACCCTGTTTGACTGGCAATTAAATTGAATGGGTTTTATCCAATAACTCAGAAACAAGTAGGGCTACACAGTAAATAATATCAACGTCACCTCTGGCTTGCTCATTAGGGATAAATTTATAAATTAAAAATTTCTATCCTGAATTTATATATTTCTGTAAAGCTGATTTCTGACAATATCCACTGTTAAAAATGCTATACAAATAAAATTTAATTGAATTGAACTTGGAATTCCCTCATTCTGTCATAACTTATAGTATAACGTATACAGTATAACGTATACTGTATGGTCAGATTATCATTGTATACATTTGACTAATGAGCAAAATATTTGAACAGATTTTTAAAATGTATTTCATTTTTATGTTCATGAAATAAATCTGTACCGAAATGGGTTAGGTAAAAAAAAAACTGCAAATGCAGTTGATCAGCATAGACATGACGTAACAGGTAAAGGAAGCTTATAACAAGCATATAATTAGCGCCATCCAAACTGCATTCTGCAATAATTACAGTCTGAAAATTTCTATTAATCTAAACTGGCAATTCCTTATGTAACTTTATCAAGTAGTATATCATGGCAGATAGTTTTGCAGATTGATTTATCATATTTCCTGAACACTCATGGACAAGGCGAGCTGCCTGGCTGCCTCTTCTGTTGGAACTGGATCCCTCAGGTGGGGTTTCTCAGGTGTGCCAGAAGAACAGACGGAGGGAGGGAATAAGGGATATAGGGAGCGAGCAAAGGAGGGACCAAAGGAAGGGAGTGTTATGTGTGACCCGGTGTGCAGTAACTACGTTACTGACACAGCTGTACGTGTCTCTGTCTGTCTATGTGTTCTGTCCATTCTGCAGAGTCAGAGTGGGACAGCAGTGTGAGAGGACGTAGTGTTAGTGTCCTCCGATTTAGCTGACGCTGCTGAGAGGCTCATCTACACGCAACAGAAGCTCACACTCCTGCCAGCATGTCTGGGGAGGAGAACCATGGAGACAAGACCCACCATAATGGTGTGAAGAAACACAGGTGAGTCTCAAAAGCTCACAGGAATTAAAAGGATTAAGGTTTGTTTGTGTGTGACATGTGTATAAGGATTATAGCTCCATTAGAAGCCTATAGCATTTGGTTTGTGGTATTTTATAGATTATTGTTTGCAGATTTAAATGTATTCAGTTACTTTTTCTTAAAGCACTACAAATAGTCATTGGGAAAAAAAATCAGTTTGATACAGTCATTCTCTACGCGTCTGCCGTATGTTTTCTTCACATCCACTCTCTCTCTCTCTCTCTCTCTCACACACACACACACACACACAGACACACATTTGCTGCATACACACACCGTCTTGGCAAACTCTCATGGTTTTTGCATGAGGAGGGATCGGCAGCAGTCGCAAGCTGATCGTTAGCCTCGGTGTCAGGTAACTGTTTCCAAAGCACAAGATCCGCTTCCTGATACGGGCCTTTTATTAACCCATTGCTGGATTTACTCTGGATTTACCCACAGAGCTGGTGGAGGTTCAATGACCAAGTTACTAATGATCAAATTTGTTAAAACTATGAGTAATAAATGTTTCCCTGTGCTAAAATGTATAGCATAGTAACGTAGTTACAAAGTTAATGTTTGTAATGTAGACATAGCTTAAAATGTACATGTAGCCATCAACAGCCACATAAATCCACTAATTTAAATATTAATGATTCTGTAATCATGGAACAAACACAACTATGCAGTAGTGTAAGGTAACTGAGTGTGTGAGTGTGTGCAATTTTCTGTACTAAGTGTATATTAAATCACCATTTATGTTTACATCTACAGCATTTAGCAGACCCCATTATCCAAAGCAGTTTACAGAATTGCTTCGGATTGTAGTGTCCATCAAAACATATCGTAATGCTAGAACAGATGTGTCAGGGTGTAACAATAGTGCAGAAAAGTTACTATTTACGTGTGCTAAATTCTGAAAGCAGCTAACGGCTCTTGACAATTTTATTTTATTTTAACAAATCATTTTCTTATTAGCTCAATCATACCCACCATCTTTTAAAAAATAATTTTTTTTTATTTTTAATTATTAATTATTTTCTTTTTTGACTAATTGAATAGCTACAATAAAATCCCTGAGAAAAATAATATAGCAATAAACCCACAATGCTTATTTCTATCTTTAAAATCTTTAAAAATATATATATATATATTTTTATTATTATTGTTATTATTTCTTATTTTAATATTTATCTTATCTTAAAATTTTAAATTTTAAAATTTACTTATCTTAATATTTATTATATTATTTATTACTTTTTCTTTTTTACTAATGAAATACTTAGAATAAAATCACTGAGAAAAATAATATAGCAATAATCCCACAATGCTTATTTCTATTGTGGTCCTTCAACCCAGCTTTTTTTTTCACTTATTTAAATTTTTTTTCTATTATTTATTTTTTTCTTGCTGTTTGCTCTGTAAAGCTTCGATCTGTTCATCTTCACGTTGAC